>CM021774.1:5656025-5768862 GCA_011076525.1 Nettapus auritus
GCGGCCGGTGGGCGGGAGGCGGCCCCGAGCGAAGGGACTGGAGCCGTTGTCCCCCATCGCCTCAGCGACAACCCCTTGAAGATGTTTCTCAGCGTTACAGGTTGCAGTGCGTTGAAGTACACCGGTGCCGTTTGCTTTGTGCAACCGCAAAGATCACAAACCGCGTCTTCTACACGGCGTTCGGAACGCGTTTTCGAAGGGCCGTCCAACCCTTCGCTCATTAAACTGCTCCAATTAGTTGTGTTTTGTCTGCTTTTCAGGCGACGGAATTTCGTGGCAGAGCAGGCCAAAAGGCTGGCTCGGGGCCGTGTGGTGCGGCGCGGTCAGGCTGAGGTGCCGCCGAGGGCTGCGGAAGCGTCCCCAGAGCAGCACCTGCCGCCGGACCGCGCCGGGGGAGCCGCCCAAGGCCCTCCTGCACCGTACGGAGTCTGACACTGCCCTCTGCGAGACTAAATCACTGACTCTGGTAAAAAATAAAAATAAAAGAGGTAGACTGGTGTGCTCACCTGTTGATCTGCCAGCTCTAGTAACAGGTAAAGTAGTTGTAATAACGGCTGAATCGCTTTTTTGTGTTCCTCACTGAATAATCAGGAACATGAATGAGAACAAGCATGACGCGCTCTCACAGTCTGTAATAGAAATGCGTGCAAAATTACAGATGGGAAGAACTGGCTGCCATGGGCTAAGAAAGGGTAAACATTTACATCGAGCCATAAACTGCTCCAAGCAGAGTAATGCAGCAATGTGGGGCAGGCAGAAATAGCAAAGGTACTGTTACCCACTTCCTGCAATAGCCCTTCCCATCAACGTTGTTATTTTTGACCAGAGGGAAAGTAGTTTTAGGTTACAACATCTCCCCAATTTCCTCAGAGACCTCCCTCACCCACCATTCCTTGTTTCCAGATGAGGGAAGGGGAATTTGCTCCCAAAGCCTCCCCAGGGCACAGGGGACCTCAGGGCTGGTGCTCCAGCTCAGCACTGCCTCTGGGCAACGGCCAAGACGCTGCATCTCCTCCTGGCTTTCGCCAGAGAAAAGCAGTTACAAAACACAGGGTTTGGGGAGCACAACATTAAAACATAGACTAAAGCAGAGGATTTCCACAGTTTGGCCTCTGAGCCACTTGGAGACTGCGAAACCTCTGCCTGAGGCCTGCAAAGGGAGGTTTTATTGTAACCCGGGGTTGTCTCAGGTAATTGGTGTTAGAATCCAGCTCCAGCATGAAGCAGCTACTGTTACCAAGTTCTTATTGTCACCTTTTACATGAGGTGTATCATCACGTTACAGCTATGGAATATTGTAAGGACATACTGGTGAAGCTCCCAGGCTGCTGCCACAGCCACCCTCTTGCTCACCACTGTAGACGTGCAAACAACTGGAGAAAGCAGATGCTGGTCTACAGCCATGGAATTCCCTTTACTCAGGTTTTCAAGGCATTCCCAGATTGCTCACTTTAACTTCTCCAGAATGTGAAAGCAATGCAGTTGCCCACCTAAACTCCAAAATATTGCTATTTCTTTTGATAAGCAGGAAACCAAGTTTCAAAATGACTTATAAAATGACACAAAATGGTGTGTACAGCACCTAGCACCAGCTACTGGGAAACACACAGCACTGCAGACCCTGCGAACTTTTGGTAGGTTAGGAGGTGGGTATTCAATGAAAGAACAGACTTCAGGGCACCATCCAGATTCCCTGACATATGATGCCCCGTTGATGCCAGGCGCAGGGAGGTTTGTTTGAACAGTGAGGAGGGAATGATCCAATGGCACCTACCGAGGTCGAAGAAGAAGGCTGTGTGCACATTTAAATCTATTCAACAGCCAGGGGAGAACACCTGCAAGGGCCTCCATAACCATCCACTATGCTTGGACTTTCAGGCACAGATTAAAACAATCCCATCCGGTATTTTTTAGAACAAGCGCACCTCCATGCACAAGGGTCCCATCTATTCAGTGTCAGCGGGCAGTTCCCTTCACTATATCCTGTGCTTTTACATATAGGATTTATATTTTATGCTGAAAAAAAAAAACATTGTCTAAGCGGCATTATTCAGCTGTATGGTTTTGGGCTCAATGCCTTTCCATTTTAGAGAATGTGCTGTGCTAGAGAAGCTGCTGGTGGTATAATGCTGAGTGCCTGACAGTGCTGTGAGTGCAAGCCACAGCTCCCCTCCCAATGGTCACTGATCCCCTTTCACGAGCTAAATCCCTTGAATGTTTGATAAGTGAGAAATACTGCGGGGACTCACCCTCATCTTTATTCTTGAATGTTTTTTTTTGTTCATACTCAGAACATTGTTCAAAGAAAATTAAAATCAGAAAAGGGGTAGGAGAAAGCAAGGGTGGGGGTGGAGGGAGGCAGAATCAGTACAAATCAGCTCGGCTTGAAATTACATATACCAAATTTGCCTGTGTCATTAAAAATGACTATTTATATCGCATCAGAATTACAATAGTGATTCTGCATCAGCACAGAGCCTTCTGAGAAGTGGCTGCAAATGCAATCTGAATCTTGAGGGAATGAGCAAAGGATAGCATAAATTTCCATTAAGACTGGACTGACATTCAAATTGCAGTGCTGTTCTGAAAATGAACAAACAAAAACTCAGTGAACACAGGGTCACAAGATTTGTGAGGGTGTTTGTTGGAAACGGTCACAAGTTGCCAATGGAAGTTTTATGCCAGTGGGAGGAGAAAGCTGATTTCACAAAAGTGAGTATTTTGGAGGAGCAAGTTAATTCTGTCACAACTTGCAGTGCAATAGAAGCGGGCAGGACAGAGCAAGGCAAGCAGAGCTAAGCAGGGCAGACAGGCAAAGCAGGTAGGGCAGGCTGGGCAAGGCAGGCAGATGAAGTGGTCAGGGAGGGCAGGGCAAGACAGGAGGGAAGACCTCTGAATCCCCTTGTTTGGCAATGCATTAAAGTGCCTGCCCATCTCCAACCATCCCAGCTTGACTCACTTGCTCACTATTTTCAAGCAGTTCTACTAAGCCAGTGGTTTCTGAAAACGCCCTTGTTTTATATAAACAATCCCGAAAGAAAAGTGGGAAGCCAGTGTAACTAAAAAGGAAACAACAGCCCTTCTCTATTCTCGTGATTTTTTTTTTTTTTTAAGAAGTTGTTTCTGACTCAATGCAGTTATTTTCATTGCTTAAACATTAAGATATCCACAGATATCTCCTGTGGGCTAGACTGACCAGTACCTTTACACTCGTCCAGCATCCTGGCCCTCCCAGACCTGCCTGGCCAGCTCTCCTGGTGGTATCGGACCCCACATGCTGAGTGGCAGTTTCCTGAGGCTTCTTATCTCATACAGTGTAAATTGTTTGTAACAGTGAGATACTTATCTGCTTACCTATGGCTATGGTGCATAACCTGCTGTATTAACAGCACGTCACATTAGGTATCTTCCTTAAAGTTCTGGTAGAAACTCACAAGACAGCTCTGTGGTTGGGGAAGTACTTTGGCAGTGCTGGAGGTCTAGGGTTAAATCAGAACAGATTTTCATAATGATCCCTTTTGATCTCAGCAGATTGGAGAATGGCTTTCATTAGACACATTCAAGAACAGGTTAGACTACCATCTGCCACTGATGCTATCGTCACTGCTGAACTCACTTTACTGTTAATTATCTCTTTCTCTCTTCCAGGCCTGTATTTCTATGGCAGCTTATGTGTTTTCATAGCTTTATGCAGAACGCTTCAATTATTGCTTTGACCTCCAGGACACAAAGATGCGTGCTGTGCGATTTCACAGCTTAGCTACATGGTCAGAGCTACAGCAAATATGTGGCAAGTCCGCTAAGTCAGGGATTCACTGATCAAAGCTTAGTCTATTTTTCATTGAACACATTATGGTTTGTTACTTCAGCCTGGTCCTGTGCACTCAATAGTTTGCACACCCAAGCTGCCGTAGTCTGCATGTAGAAGTGTGGGACTTCTGGTGGGGGCTTGAGGAAGCCAGCCCTACGGGTCTGTATTAACTCTTGTGGAAGATCATCATTACACCTTGTTTTTTTTTTTTTTTTAAGCAGTTGAAATAAAATCTCTTTCCTCAGTATCACTGACAAAGAATATAAATGTGATTATTTACACGAAACGGCCACGTTGATAGTCTTGGCTAAGATATGCGAAATACATAAAAACTATGTGAAGGTTTTAGATTCTTTAAGTACCTCAGGAAAAAAAAAAGCATCTCCTTTTAAAGGCACATCTACAAAGTAGGGATAGTATTCTTAGCGTGGGAATTCAATGATGCTGAATTTTGCTATGTTACATAAAGGTACTTTCCTTGTTAATCATTACGTAGGTATTACTGGCCTAGAGTTACTTGGAGCTATTCTTTGCTACAATGTTCCACCTTGTCTTGTGCTATTTTACATAGGTAATGTGATAATGACTCTCAGATCGCTAAACTAGAAGCCAGCCTTTTCTCCACGCTCATTTTTGAAGTCTGCTGGTCTGATCAGATAATAGCATGTCCATCCAGTGAGTGCAAGAGAAGGGAGATGCTGGCATCTGGGATCATGCAGGATGATACACTGCATTTTCAGAGGGGTTTTAATGTTGTAGAGACAAATGAGGAACAGAGCAGGCAGATGAAATTATGAATTCCTTTTTCATTAAATTTCACACCAAGCAAATGGTGGATATGGATGACATTATTTTGGCTGAAGAATTGCAAATATGACTTTATTTAAAGCCTGTTTTGAAGACTTACCTTACATCCACTGTGAAGATACAGGGCATCAACCATAAAGCACCATTTCACCATATCAAATTTTGTTTCTCCTGATTAGGTTCAAAGTTGAAAGAAGCCAAAGAAGACGGCAGTTTTAAGAGAATTTATAGTTTGGGTCTCATTTCTCCTAAGGTCTGTGTTTTGTCAGCCTGCAATGCAAACTACTGCTGCCTACTGGTTTTTGATTGCCCAACCACGCTGTCCCTGGCACCAGATGAAATGGGCATTAAATAGCCCAGTCAGCCTACCTGGTCCTTATACCTGTTTTGCTTTTCTGTTTGATGCTGGATCCCATTGGTTTATCAATATCCACAATAGGCTGAAATAACCAGCTGAGGTGACCACTTCATTCAGCAAAACGTTTATCTGCAGTGCCTGTAGGGAGACGAAAGCACCTCCTGGACTAGAGTTGTCTCCCAGCCCAGTTTCTAGAAAGTATTGTCACTGCTAGTAACAGGCCACAGGCTTTATGCTGACTTTGCAAGGCCTCAGAACTGAGGCTTGTCAGGACTGCTTTGTCTGAACTTGTCTCAACCTGCTCAGAGCTGTGCCTTGGCTTGTTTGTTTATCTGAGAAAGCCATTCTTACAGTGACTAGAAAACTCAGGTGTAATACAGAGTAGTAGGCCAGTGAAGAAAAATTAAGATGTTTTTTAGCAAACATAAAAATGCCTCTAAGGAAGCAAAAAATAAAGAAAAAGACACCATCAACATCATGCTCATCCTAGCAAAGGACCTGGGATCCTGACACCTGGCAATGTTTCCTCCCTGCCCTCGTTGCAGCCTGAAGCCACTGACCCAAAGGATCAGTGCAACTGTGAGCATAACATCCGAGAAAAAGGGGTGGATACTAGGAAGTGCATATATATCAGTTTTACCTTATTTTTTCCCTGTAGTAGTGTAGTAGTATTCTTTTCTCTCCTCTCTTCTCTCCTCTTGCTTTTTTTCTCTCCTCCTCAGTAATAATTACATCTAGACTAATAATAATTCATATATTAGACTGTTAGTACTTCTGTTACACTAACAATACGTTCGTGACTTAGCATATAAGGTAAATCCCCTTTTTTCTTATAACAATTTTTTGAGTGTAACCTTAGTCCAACTAGAGTGACCAGTGGTACAGAAGTGATAAGCTGACAAAGATGTCACCAGGTGACACCCCTGCAATATGTCCAAGTGCTGCTGTTACCCTCTGAAAACTCAGCTCTCCCATGACAAGTGCTCAGCAGCAAACTGGCTTTGTGTCAGTGGATTAACTGTCCAGAGCACCCATTACAGCGCACAGTCCTGGGGATCATGCGGATCTAATGCAACAGTCCTGTTGACATCCTTGGTCATGTGCCCTCCTTTCTTTCCTGTTTTCTGACAAGGCTTTGCAGATCCTTGTAATTCTTTTAATTTTTATTTAGAAAGACAGAGATACACATCTTGCCAAATACGACAGTCAAGCCCAGAACCACGGAAAGGGTCCAAAGAAGCAGTATGGAGAGACCAAGCCTGGAAAGATTCAGTGGTTATTTGAATTCACTACTTCGTATTATGGACATTTGGTTTTCTTGGTTCTCAGGTATCTACATCCAACATTTCAAATGGAAACAGTGATGTGCTGCTGCAATAGGATAGGGCTTGCAAGAGCAAAGTCAGGCTAGTCCCAGAATGACGCAATGTAAAATGGAGGAATTGGAATCAGCTGGTAGAATTAAGAACCTGCTTACATTAATAATAACAATTGGTCACCGTGTTTGAAATACGTGCCTTGAGGGAAGAGGGAAATGTCTGTATTGCAAGATACTAGAAGGTGAATTCACCCCAATTACCTCAGTGTAACGCCTCTGCATAAGACATAGCCTTAGACTGCACACTCTTTAGGACTTGACCTGGATCAGTACAGGTCAAGTACATAATAAAAAAAACAGTAAGCAGAATTTACTATGACATTCCTGTGGAGTCGCCACATCCCTAGTAATGGAAGGGATGCATCTTCTTAAAAGGCAGCATTAAGCATGTATCTTCAGAAATACCAGTTCTGCACTTTCATCCTTTCACCCAGTGCTCAAGAAAGAAGGCAGGCAGGTATGCAGGTGTGTTGATCATTATTCTATTCACTGTGCTCCAAATCTAGTATCAGTCTTTTATGTACATACAGAGCCATATTTAAATCTTATTAAGATCACAGAATCACAGAATAGTCTAGGTTGGAAGAGACCTCCAAGATCACCAAGTCCAACCTCTGACCTAATGGCCATACATCTAACATAACTCTGCCAAAGGTCAGTGTAGTTACATCACATTTAATGGCAGAGGGGTTATCATTTCAGTTCATGCTATCCAAGAGCACAGAAAGCATCCAAGCGTTATGAAGTCATAAATGGATACAGAACTTTATGGAAAATTACTGACAAATGTTAAAAAAGAAACTTCACTTAGAAAATGTTCAGCCCACTCACTGCATAAGAAGAAACAGGTAAATAAAGAGTTGATATCCTTATCATGGCCACTTTGGTATCCTGAATGCATTTCACATCTGTTTCATAAGATTTCTTTATAAATGATTTACACAAAGTAAGAAAATAAATACAAGGTAAAATGTTTTTGTTTGAAAACTACATGTCACCTAATAACTTCGTAATGCAAATGCTAAAAAAATGACTAGTCAAACAAAGCATGATTTAACTCAAATTTTATAAACACAATGTAACAAGAGACATGCAACACACTGGACTGTGTTCCACAATGCATACTGCTTGTTTAGCAAAGTGCTGAAAAGCTGCATCCCTTTGTTTGATGATGAATCAGTTCCCGGTGAGTGTGCAGGCAAACAATAAAAGGCATTGGCAAATTGCAGGATATTTGAACCACGCATACAAAATGGCTGTGTAGTTGCATAGAAAGGTAACACAAGTAAACAAGGAAGTGAAACAATTTCAAATGCCATTCTGTTTTTACAGAATGTCATGTTCCCTAAAGTTGAATAAAAAAGAAGCCCTCATGAAAAGCAAAATGTCAACACTGTTCTGCAACAGTGAAACCAGTAAACATGCTCGTAAGACCAAGCTGGCAAAAAGCTATAGTAAATGATGACTGAGCCTTCAGAAATATCTATGCAGTTACCATGATCATGCAGTATGGTAATAATACTTCACGGTGTAATTGTGGAGCATGATAATATAATACAAATAATAATAAAAAATGATGCCATCAATGCATTCTGAAGTCTTCCATCAATCTCTGTGTTTCAAAACAGAAAAGTATTACCAAAGAACAGAGACATACGTACCAAGGAGCTGATGGTGGGGGACAAAAAGAAATTCTGTTTTTTCAAAAACAGTATTAACTGTTAATGAATTAAGCATAAACTTTGGACTGGTATTCTGTGAACACATAACAGCTTTAACTCATTTTCTCTCCTGTCTGTTCAATGCCCCCCCTGCAGAAAGATGCGCTGAGTATTTGGGAAAATGAAATTCTTAAAAGGTAACAGAGAAGAATGAGGCAAATAAAAAATCATACTATTATGAAGAAAACTATCAAAACCTAGTATGTAGTTTTTTCAACCTACTGTTGAGACAAGCGTGCTAGGAAACTGTAACTACAGATGTGGATTTCCACTCTTAGTTGTTGAGGGATAGAAAACGCTCTGTAGAGAGAGTTATTTCCTTCGAACTTTCTTTTTGAAATTGACTCAAGAAAATATATGGAATTTCTCTTCTCATCTGTAGAATTTATTTTTTGTGTAGACTGACTCCTTGGAACTCTTGTTCCTTGTGCACTGTCATGTTGAATTTGCAAAATTAAATACTAATTTGTCACAGTAGATTTGCTTCCAACACAGATTGGCTACATTTTGATCTCACCTAATCAGACTACCTTTCCTGTTCTTTTCTCCAGTGCAGGCATTTTAACAAAGCCAGTTTTTTTCTCTTCGTGGGATTTCATTGTAATCCCTGCTTATACAAAGCACTAATGCAGATCTTGGATTCACATTATTAAAATCTCCCTACATTTTATATGCTTATAATCTCCCCAAACATTTTGAAACAATAATCACTATTTTTCAACGGTTTAAGGCTGCCAGCATGCTTTAGGGCAGGAACAGATATGATCCTGAAAGCAAACCATGGTAACTGAAGTTCAAAGATGGGTCAAGAATATGTTTACACATAGCTTTCCGGGTCAGGTTTTTCAAAACACAACTGTATTTTTCCATTCAGCTCTATTTTATTGGATAGAAACTGCTATGTTCTGCCTTTCTGAAAGAGTTGCTAAGAAGTATGCAAGAAATCAGAAGTGAAAGGGAACTGCATAATATTTCCATGCAGTCAACAATTTTGTTTTGATCTGGAAAACATAATGGCCAGAAAGAAACCAGCTGCAGGAATCGGGATAAAAACTAAGGCTGGTTAAAAATTTGTGCAATTTAAGAAGTCTTCTGAAAAGAAGAAAAAATATTTTCTAAATTATTTCATGATTGTATTGTCCTTTGAAGAGCTTTTATAAAAAGTCTATCAGTAAATAAGCTTACGAGGGAAGTGGAAATGGAACAAAGGAAGATCTAAGTTGTCGGCATCTGTGGACTGTGCCTACTTTTACATCTGCCCCTGAGAGTATGTATCTCCCCTTCACCTGACCCAGTGCACTTATATAAGAACAGAACGTGTATCTAGCAAGTCTAAAATGAAAAGAAACAAACATATGCCAAATTCTTCTGTAGAAATTCATTTAAAAATCCATTAAAAAATCCATAGCCATGCTCCTTTCTTGACTGTCTATAAAACAGGGGCCACAAACCATTTCAACACTCAGTTTCTGTGGATGCATTTTCTTGCCTAGCTTTCTGTTCTTCCGTTGCACTGCCAAATGCTACCACTAAGTTAGTTACACTACTGGCGTGTCCTGGTCTGTTTAGTTTGTCCTTTACAGACTTGGCTTTCCGAGAATGGCTATGCAAACTCTTGGACCGTACTGATGGGAACCCAGAAGTCCTGTCTGGCTTTACTGATAGTAAGTTCTCCTTCTGAGCCTTGACAGTGGCAGGTGCAGACGTGTAAGAGGCACTAATACCTGCTTCACCAACATCGCTGTCATCATCTGTGTCCATCTGTAACTGTTTCTGCTCTGCGCGCCTTTCTGCTTCAGAGACAAAACCAGGGTACTCTGGAGGATGTTCTTGAGAAAGTTGCTGCTCAACTTCATATTTCCACTCTGTGGCCCACTGCTCAATTGTAGAAGGGCTTACCTGATCCATGATAGTACTATACTCAGTGGTCCAGTTGTTAACTCCTCCAACCAGCTTTCCGCCTTTTGCAAATATAAAGCTCCTTGACTTCATCATAGTGGTTTGACAAGCACTGAATGTTTCAGGAGGAAAATAGCGCATTGCTTTTGATTTGTCCAAGGGATAAGAGATCGTTGCTTCTAACTTAGTCCGTTCTACTTTCAACTGAGTGTTCTGAAAATCTGGTTTGGGTACCGACTGTCTGCTGATAACAACATCCATCTGGTTTATACTTCGAGGAACCGTTTCATCATTCTTGAAAATCCCTTGGTTTTCATCCCCCAAAATACCCGAACCAGAATGGGGTCTGGAAACATTTTGTGCAATTTCTAATGTAGATCTACTGTAATCTGATGGGTTGACTGCATTAGCATTAGAGGTGTAATGGAGACTGCTCTGGTTCTCTGGAACCAGCATCCTTGGGTCTGCTCCATCTTCTTTTGTACCAATAGAATGGGCTTTTTTACGCAATCCTATGGCTGGTGACATCGGAGTGGTACTGTCATCATACGTTAACTCATCACCACCAATGTGGTATTTATACATGCTGTAGCCATCAGAGCTGTTGACGCTGCTTTGCCTCAGGAGATACGCAGCATCACACTCAGATGAAGCCCGTGAACGCGTATATGTCAGCTCAGACTTGTCAATACCTGCCAGCTTCTCAAGAGCATTCACCATCCGACCAGAGAGTTCTTCCAATTGAGAGAGTCGAAGGTCAACTGTTTGAAGAGAGGCTTTCATAAAATGTTCTCTTTCGTTCACTTCTTCCAGCCTCATAGACATATTTTCAACTCTGTTGGGTACAAAAGAGGAAGCATAAAACAGAAAGGGTGGGATGGTGCAGTAACCTGTTATAGGCCCCCAGCTACTGATTTCTTCTAAAGACAGAATTTTGAGCTATGCATCATTATACGTCATTATTTTTTCCTGCGTGTAGCATAGTACTTGTTCATTTTCTTCTTATTCATGCTTTCCTCATACTCTATTAGAGGGCTATTTGAATTTTGCCCTTATTTACATGCCAGGAGAGTACAAGAGTTGCAGCCCTTTTGGGAGAAACTACCATTACGTTCCTCTTTGAGTGTGCCACCCTCTTCACATTCAGTTGTGAATGCATCAATTAATTATATAAAAAAAACTTCTAATGACATGTTCACAGGGTGACTTAAAATAGCATCAAGGCATGTTGTAAAACAGGTTTTGTGACTGTGGAAGAGGGAACATGCAGTAGTGTTTATAGGATTTCTTTATCTCTTATAATACCTTTCAATTACGTATCAGAGCAGAAGGGATAATTCAATTTAAAAAATTCAATTTAAAAAAAACACTTTTTCCATTTTCTTTTATCATTTATATCATAATGGAAATTATGGTACCAGAAGAATGAATAAAAAAGCCAAGTGTTAGAATGTGACTTAGAGATCATATACTAGTAAATCAACTGTGGAAATGAAATTAACATTCTTTTGCTCTTACACACAAAAGATGATGAAGCATCTGGAGCAAGAAGCCATGAGAAATACGCAAATCTGCTTTGTGACTACAGACCATAGTGAATCAGTGAGGCTTAGCAACCACACTTTATTCTCTGGTACAATACAATGCAATTTTGACAAATTGCCATGGAGAAATGGTGCAATAGGAATGACTTGACAACATGTAGCAGATTTCATTTACTTCTCTATTCTCAAACTTCACAAATAATATTGCAAGATGTAAATTACCTCCCTTAACAGAAAGATATTTATCCATTAGGGAATTAAATGGCTCAGAGAGCAACTTTGCAAGAAATCAAACGAAGCATGGACAGCAGGTTGAGGGAGGTGATTCTGCCTCTCGGCTCTGCTCTCGTGAGACCCCACTCAGAGTACTGCATTCAGCTCTGGGGCCCCCAGCCCAAAAAGGACATGAACATGTTAGAACAGGTCCAAAGAAGACCACAAAGCTGATCAAAGGGCTGGAGCTCCTCTCCTATGAAGATAGGCTGAGAGAGCTGGGGATGTTCAGCCTGGAGAAGAGAAGGCTCCAGGGAAACCTCATTGCAGCCTTCCAGTACCTAAAGAGGGCCTACAGGAAAGCAGGAGAAGGTTCTCATTGTCAGGGAACGTAGTTTAAAAAGGTTAACAACTACTGATTTTCTCAAGTGCAATCTGAGGTGTAACTGTGATCTTCAGATGGGTGAGAGGGAAAAAAACCACCTGAAACAAAAACGTTTTTACAATGAAGCTAACCAAACCAGCAGCCTTAGTGACATGCCATCAGAACAACAAGCTTGGTCTTGTGAGAGATGCATCTGCATTGACATTTACCTAGGATTCAGATCAGCTTCTGATATGGTGGGGGTTTCTCCAAGATCCTAAGTCTACTTTATCTAAATTTCGGGTATAATGAGGACACAAAAAGCAATACATTGTTCCAGGTAAGTAGTTTGGTTTCTTTTCTTAATAGGTACCTTTCAGAGGTGACTCTGATGCGTTCATCATTAGATGACTGCTGCTCATCCTCTTTTTCCTGGAAGTATTCTTCTACACACTGCTCTTCAAACTCATACAGTTTTTTTAGCTCTTCATCATTCAGAAATAACTCTGCATAAAACAGAAGAAGGAAATGTATTTCCTTTTCCTAAACTTCTGTCAGTCAATTTAAATCCAATTTAGCAGATTATTTTGGACATATGGATACTGCAGATGATATGTCTGCACTAAAAGAACAGATGATTTTGTAAACAGAGAATGAGCACTTCACCAAAGATGGCTATAGCCCTGAAGGCAACATAATGCATTATGACTATTATCTGCTTCTACAACCATCCACTAAGGGCTGTATTTTCTTAGTGACCTTTACCCTTTCTAATAATAGTGCTACATGTTGAACAAAGTCAACAGATTTTACAGGCTGAGGCTAGAGCAATTTCCGCCAGTTTGATTGTTCCTTAATTCAAGTATCATCCATAAAGAATGACAGTTAAAGGCAACAGGTAATGTGATATAACATTGTTTTCCAGACATTCTTTGGATAAGAGCTTCAAAAACTTAAAATCATGTAGGAAAATCCAATGGAAACATAAGCTGATGGGAACATTTTTCCTTTATTCAGGTGTCTCTTTTTACCTGTAGTGACTGGTACATTTACTCTTTTTTTTCTGCCTTTATTTCCTTCTTTTTTTTTTTTTTTAATCAAAAGCATACTCTGCAAAAGATAATTACTTAATTGCAGAGTGCGTTAGTAGAAGAATCCTCACTGTTCTGTGAAATAGCAGGTGTGTAACGTGGAGAATGTGGGTATGCTCTTGGACACAGATTGCTCTCAATCACAAAGTTGACACTACAGATGACATTTGATACTGTAATCCCTTCCTTGCAGTTTCCTATTTCCCCTTTCCATTGTATGAACTTTACTAGAACTTGGTAAAACCAGATTAAGTGGATGCTACGTATGCTGAAGTATGTTAAAGAAAGCATTCATTAGCAGCACAGCATCTCGTAATCTTAAGAGCCCAAGGAACTCAACAGCTGTTATCTTCATATCAGTTTTGTCCCATACTGTCCTCTGCAAATACACTGGGCAGTCAGTGTGAATAAAATTAATAGTTCAGCATCGGAAAAGCTACTGCTTTCTGCTAATATGGTGCAGAGAGCTAAATTTAGAGAAGATTGCTTGCGTACTCAGTCCCCTGTCACGCTCATCCTGGTCTCCTTCACGCTTCTTGCAGCGACAGCAGACCCTCTTGATGATTATGTAGAGGTGGCTGAAGATAATCATCGGCGGTGGGAGGACAGGTCTGTCATGGAACGTCATAATCAGCTGGTACCGCTGGAACTTCCAGACTTGGTTGGATATTGATTTTACCTCAAAGAAGGTATTGCTGAAAGGGAACATAGGTACATTTCCTATTAGGCCCCTAAGTTTACTTATCATTAAGCAAGAATAACAGTGGAAAATAAATAAATAACAACATGAGGCCACATGACTTGCTTGGTTCACTTCTTAGTTGATGCAGCTGAACTTGCTGAACTAATGATGAACCCGAACTCATGATTCTATTACTCCTTTGGAAGGTAGCAGAACAGAAGGTGCTCTGTATCTCTTATGCACCACCCAAAATAGTCATAATCTTAGACAAACTATTTGCTTCTAGTGTATAAAGTGCTTTATCTGTCAGTGAAAAGATACTTACACAATTTATGAATCACATAATTGGTCTTTTGGGGTTTAGTTATGAAGTATTTCTATTAACACATTCCAGTATTTGATATTATACAAAGTATTAAATCCATGGAAGGTATTTTGTATGCTAAACCCAGAAGAATCACAGTTTTCTTTTAACATGCTAATCAGCTTGACCTACATAGAACACTTCTCAAGTTTTCACAAAATGTTCTAAATTCAAACTTTGTTCATTCAGACTTTTGATTTGAAAACACTGTGCATATTCTTTTAAAACACGTTGTTCTTGGAAGCTACAGCTTCATCATTTCTACACCAAAATGGGGTGTGTAATAAAGACATTCTGTTTTGTAATTCAGGGGATATGAAGGAGCAGAAAGCGGACACTGTTCAATCCAGAGACAACAACATTCAAGGTTATAAAATGCCAACTATGAGAGAGAAGATTTGGATGTTTGGTGTCTTAGATGAAGCTTTTCAAACTATTTTAAAATATACTAGGACAGTTCACTTCTATGAGGACGATATTGGCACTTCCTCTTTTTACGTTTTCATCCAATTATTTTCTTTCTGTGCTTTAGAAAATTTACTTTCACAAAAACAGTTAAAAAATCTCTTCAAAAACAGAGAATTCTTTAGTACATGTAGCTCCTGGTTTCTTTTGGCTAAGAATACACGAGATTACTTACACTGGTAAATGACGATCTGACTTCATTCTGTGTCTCCAGCATAGCAGGAATTCCCCAGCTAGGTCTCACCCCCCTGTAACCATGCTAGGATGGCAGGAGTTAACAGCATGACCTACTTCCCAAACTGCTGATTCCTTGGTCTCTTCAGCCAATAATAGCTACCATTGTAAGATACTTCCCCTTCCCCCTAGCAGTGTGACTGGCATTTGAGCACTTTAAAATTCATGACCTTTTAAGCTACATACATCAAATGAAAGACAGGCTTTGTGAGCTGTAGATTTCTGAGCACAAAATGAACTATTTTTGTGGTTGTAATACCCGTCACCTATGCCAGCAAGCCCTGCAACACTGCATACTTACGGACATCCAAATGGAATCACCTGCTTTTCTCAGTTGGTGTTATGAGAAAATGTTAGTAGCAAGTAGATGTTTCAATTGTTCCTGTTTTTTTTTTAATCCCTAGATAATGATAGGAAAAGCATGCAACATAACTGTTGGCAGAAAGCACAGGCTGTAGAAATGCATTTAGCTTTACTCCAGCAAATTCTAAGTACGGATTTTATGGACTTATGGAATAACATTAAGAATTTGCACAGTTGCATGTTGCTTGTACTGGCCACACATGTAGCCACAGATCTTGGTGATGTGTAGCCATCCTTTCTCTTGGTTCAAGGCATTATACACTCCTGTCATGGGTGGTGTAAGAACTCTGCAAAACCCTGTCTTTTTTTTTTTTTTTTTTTTTTTCCCCTAAGTTACAAGCAAAGCAAAAAGAAAAAAGAAGCCAGATGATGCAGTGATAGCAGAAATGCCTTCTGTTTTTGATGCTTGCATTTTCGTTCTGTAGAACTACGGCAGAATCATGTTTCCTAATGGTTGTATGGGCTTCCATCACTTATGTAGCAGGTTTCATGGATTTAGTTTTCATATTTTCTAAGCAATCTCGAGGCCTGACATTATCCATTAGGCGGTGACTGATGATAGCCAGATTCTTTCATACGCACTACTGCAATTGCTGGCAAATTTGTAGTAACCTGTCCTGTGCTCTTTCCTAGTGTATGAACCATTCCAAACATTTGCCAGTCAGGTTCATAGAGCAATTAGATTCTGAGGGCAACTGCAAACCCTTGCAAAATTAGTTGATGGACTCCCACAAGAAATTTTTATCTTGGCAATAGGAAAGTAAAGATAGTACACGATCATTTACATACTTGAAGACGGCAATCAGCAGGTTTACCAGGAGGATATTTGCCACCAAGAGGTAACAGGCCATAATAGCTGGAGTGAGCCAGGCCCCTGGTATGCATGGAGGGAGGCGTTTACCGTCCTCATCGTAAAGATTGTCTCCACAAGGAGCTGAATTAAAAACAGGAAAGGTATTTAAATTGCCTGACAATTGAGAAAAGAATTCACATTTATTTAATAATGACACACATAAAATTTACCAAACTAAATAAATTTTGCCAATTTATTTCCAGTAGAAAGTATGTATAATTTCTATTCCAAAGTCTGCTTCTAACTACACCATGCAAAAATAATTTCCTGTAATAGTGAACATAGAAGTGACCTCAAGTTTACTGACCTCAAGTATAGCTTCCTTTCCAAATGGATTCTTTTTTTTTTTTTTCCTCTCACAAAATACATAGACTCTCTGGAGTTAGGGCTCTTTTTGGAGTTTGGGTAGATGCAGCAAGTTTGTTCTGTCTTTAAGCGCAGAGGCAGCCTATCTAATTTCAAATGCAAGGCTAAACTTTTTTTTTTGGAACCATTTCGTATTTTGCATTAGCTAGAGTGTTTATCAGCCACAGGTTCCTTAGCTGAAATCCCTTAATGAATACTAATTCTGACAATAAGTTCATTACACTTTTAATTTATGTGACTAGGCAAAAACTGTTTTTTGAAGCTTTCTGAAAGTGAAAAAAAATCCAACGTCCCCTGAAAAATATTTTCAAATATTTGACAACAGTTTATTCTTACTTACTGTGCAAGAAAATAGATATTTAGTCTACGATTAATCCCAACATATGTTACTTGCTTTTCAAAGCTCAGACCCACATTTTTTCTGTTTATCACAAGGAAAGCATAAAAGGGAAGTCAAATGAATCACAGTATTACTCACATGGATCAATGAAAGTGCTGCTAAAGAAACACTAATATATAGGTAATGAAAGGTAATTATTTGTAGCATGATATTAATTACAAAAGCTTGGCCAAAACTTGTGATCTGCAACATATATTAAAATATTTTTCCTCTGCTTCTTTTCAAATGAAACTATTTCAGTAGAAAAAGAATTCAAATGTGAATATTGGGTAAGCCCTATCATTATGATATCTACTGAATACCTAGAATCTAGTGAAGAAAAATATTAATGAACGTATTCAGCTAAATGAGATAATGAGCTCTCCACAGAGACTTACGATTGATTTCCATGGCATAGACTGAATGGCATTCCAAAGGAACGAAATAAGAAAGGAGGCAGGGAGAGAAGGAAAGAAAACAATAGAATAATATAAGGAGAACAGAAACCAAGAAAGATGTTTGAAAATACAGTTTTGACACCAAGAAAAGATAAGCAACTTAAATGTCGTAACAGTGGAGACCTATGGTTAGAAACAATGTCTTAGTTAAAACTGCATGGCATTCTGCCATTTCCTTTTCACATTGTGTTCTCCAAATGTTACACAGGGCAGCAAATTCATGATATTAAAATAAATCACAAAATGCTGACGGCAGATGATCATGTAAACTTACAAGATATTTCAGGCAACTAACAAAACTGGCAGGCACCACAAACACAAAACAACTCAAAGTTACCACACAAGATCATTCTTTCAGCTATTATGGAATTTTTCCTCCTGATTTATTATTATTTTAAGAATCACCCTGGCTTTGAGTCTGCCAGCTGTTTCTGTTGAATAGCTCTGTTTCCATTAATAGCCATGATACTGCTGTGATTAAAGTACAATATAATTAAAGCCCATTTTAATGGCAGTATGGATACTTGCTTGCCAACCCCTAACAGGTGAGCATAAGAAAAAATCACACTATTGAAAGAAATTCAGCCAGTCTTCCCTATTGCTAAAGAATATGTTGCTGTTGAATACCACTAATTTCTTGCCCATGGGCATCTTCTAAATGGAGTGAACTCATTTGAAAAGCTTCCTGGGCTGCATTAGGAAAAGAGTTACCAGCAAGTTGAGGAAGGTAGTTGTTCTCTATTCAGCCCTGGTGAAAGCACATCTGGACTGGCATGTCGAGTTCCAGGCTCCCCAGTACTGGAGAGTATCCAGCAAAGGGCCACAGGAACGTTTATAGTGACTGGAGCACCTGACAAATGCGACAAGGCTGGGAACTGGGACTATTTAGCCTGGAGAAGAGAAGGCTCAGGAGAGATCTTACCAAGGTGAGATTACACCCAGCAGTAGTGGGGAGTAAAGAAGACAGACAAACTCTTCTAATACATACTAAAGGAAGCCAGCTGCATGTCTAACCATCTGTACAAATTTTGAATATTAACAAAAAACTATCAGTAACACGACAGTGTCCATCTCCTCTAAGATGGATTTTATTTTAATCTGTGCAGCTGTTGTGTAAGAAATGCTATTTCCACACCCAAAGCTAATCAAGCAGCTTTCCTTTATTGTTTTGTTTTTCCAAAGATGTAGAAAAGAAGAACATGAGTGATTTATGAAACTGAAAGATTTCTGGAAAGTAAATAGATGTATCAATATTAGTAAAAATGTATTAGCTCATTGTTTGTGCTGTGAGCTGGAGATAAAAAGGTATGCATACTTTTGTCTCCTGTATAAGGTATTTATTTTTTTCTTCTTCTGTTGGAATTGTCTATTAGTAAAACATTGGTTCAAAGAAAAGTTTAAGAATGATCTCTGTTGATTCCTGAAAGTAAACAGAACACTTAATACTGTTATACTCTCTGATAGGTGAGTATTCCAGACTATATCGCTCTCACTGTTAACTGAACTGGGACATACAATGAGAGACAGGACATGCAGGTGGGGAACAGGAAGTTCTTAGTCTCCTGAGTCTGTCACAAGAAAACCCTCAAGACAAGAATAATTAATCATATAGACAAAATCACTCTAATTCCAAATTAAAAAACAAAAACACAACAATATTAATTTGGAACTGATCATCTGCCTCATAAACAGGAAACAGAATCTTACTATGAATTCTACTCTTACGGTCTATCTGGTCTGCGAACACCTCTCCATAGATCATCCAGTAGGGCATATAGAAGATGTTGCGAGCTAGTCTCCAAGAAGGCTCTTCATCTGGATGCAGGATAGCTTGGCGGGCTACTCCAAAACTCATTAGAACCACAAGCATGATCACCACGAAGTAGAGCATGTCAATCATCTGCAGAGACCATACAGAGGGGTTCTTATCATCACAAGCTAGTACAGTGGCATCGGCACGTCTGTTCGCCAACATGCAGTAAAATGATCAAGTCTCACACATTTCCATAGATAATCTTCCTAATATTATTATTTGACTTTAACTACTACTCATGAACTGAACATACATAAAAATACAGGAAAAAGTCTGAATTTATATTTAAAAAAAAAAGACTTAAAACAGTAAAAGGTTTGTTATCCCTATTCTCTCTTGTATCATGTATCATGGCATTACTATACTGTGCTTCCAACACAGTTTTTCTGTGGTTGCAAAGAAATGACAATCCTTGTATCATTTGTCCACAACTGATGGTTTTGTGGATGATTTCTATTATCAGCAATCTGTTATTGCTATGGCTTTGGGAGGCAGAAGGCAGGCAAAGTGAACAAGCTTAGAAATTGGTTCAAAAAATTCAAAAAGTATCTCCCTCTTGAATCAAGCAATTATTAGAGAGAGTATTCAATCTCATGGGTGTTATTCAGAGTCCTACACAGATGGAAAAACTTATTCAGGACTGTTATTTAAAATCAGAACTGAATTCTATTTCCTACAAAGTTCTGAAATACATAACTTACTAACCATCTTTCCAATCATCATGACGTAAGGTCCCAGATACTTGTTCACACCAAAGATATCTAGTACTCTAATGTACCAGAAAATTATATCTACACAGTAAATCACTCTTCCATAACCCATGTAAGGCTGGTTCTGTAGGCGAAGAATTGCTCCTATCATAAATACTGAAATAGCCACCAGGTCAGTAATATTCCAGTATTCCTGGAGCCAAACTTTCACTTTTTGGCTCAGCTTTCCTGGCTCTGACATCAGAATCTAAAATAAAAAATTAACAAAGACATAATTAGGAGAAATGCCGAGCTACATTTCTGAAGTAACAGTCATGAAAAAAGAACAACCTTTTCACATTTAATAGGTGGCTGGGACCCCCTCCCATTGGCAGCACAATTTGTCTTAAGAAGCAATATTTTAAGTGCCTAGCTGCAACATTTTCTTTTAATCTTTCTTTCTATTTTGGCTTAATTAAGCCTTTGTTATTATTGTTGGAACTTATCAATAACATTCAAACCAGAAGATTTACCCAGTAAGGGAAAGTTTTAGGATATGGGAATGGGTCATAAATGAAACTCTCTCCAGTGATGGGCATTTTGGGACTCCGTGGAGAAGACAATCTTCTCTCATGCACGGCTTCCCACATTCTGCATAAGTCAATGCCATTATTACCTCTACAAAAGAGCTTCGTTTGAAGATTACGTGATGTTAGTATGATCAGACTTTACCTCTCTTACTTTCTCTAAAGCCAGTGTCACAATGTAGGAGATGACAATCCATTCCTGGACTGATGGCCACCGTTCCATCCGCACCAAGATGATATAATTAAATAGCATCAAGTAACCCAGGTATGATATCTACAAAAAGGAAATCCTTTATGGACTTTTGTGACATTCATATTAACACTTATAAATGCATATTTTGAGGCTGTGTGTCACACATTCAGGTGCCGAAGACTTACTTGTGCAAGGAAAAAGCTTTTCTTTCATGAAGGAAGTGTGCTTGCTACAATGCTCTTGCTACTACAGCTGTCACGCACAGTGGCAGAGGCCATGGGCCTCCAGCAGATGGATATGATCCAGACAGCTGAATTATCTCATTCATTGAAATAAGCAGGACAATGCCAAAGCATTTTAAATCAGGCCCTTTGTGCCTGTGGCTTTTTTAAATCTACAACAATGTAATTCCTTTACACTATGAAACCATGTTGAATACTTATATTTGAAATTAAATGGGAATTTTCCTTTTAGATTATAATTACAGGCGGCAGAAAGATCAATATAGTGTTTTGTGATGATGTGCTGAAACTAAAAACCTACATAATATTATAGCATACTAGATATCAGGGGTCCTAACTTAGAATAAAAAAGAAACCAGTATCTTTCATGCAAGGCACACATGAAATTCATGAGCAGTAGCATGAATATTTCTTTCTGTTTTATTAGAGTTTGGTACCAGATAATTCTTGATGCACTAAAGAGAAAATGAGATGTTTGTAGTTTAGATTGCTTTTAATTATTTAAAAAGGAAAAAAGCATCTATTAAGTCTTACGGATCTGTGCTTCTGTGGAGGTTGCCCTCACCTGAGCCTAACTTGACACAGTGAATGGCAAGCACTCATACTGCAGCATTTCTTGTTAGGTATTAAAGTGCATTTCAAAGCAGAACAGGATCCAGAGGGCTTTGAAAAGCAAGGGAATCCAGTCTAGTGTGGACTGAGTGACTGGACTATGCAGCTCACATGGTCTGGCATATGTTTAGCTAGCCAGAGCCTCCTTCAAAGAGTGTAGGAGCTTTAGAGGGTGACAGCATAAGCTACAGTTACTTGTTCTGTTTCACTAAGCATTTTTCTCTGAATAAAAAGAGTGCTTTACTCACCAGATTCCATGAAAATCACTGTTACGTATGTATTATGTGGTTATTATTTTTACATTGCAATCCTTTCAGTTTCACAGGCATGAGAAAAACAAATCACTGTCAGCTTAATCACCATGACTTACTGTGTAGAACCAAAATTTGACAATAGGTGCATTATAGAACTCATAGATCTTTGTTCCAATTGGAAGGCTGTTTTGTTTTTTATTTCCATTCTCTTCATCTCCTTTTCGGGAGCCTGTATCCACATTTGGATCCTGAAAAAAAATGAAATTGCCAGTTTTCACTGATACACATACCACAAACAGTAGCTTTTCTCATTTATAATCCCAGCCAACTATTAGCTTCAAAACACCTCCTCTGAGCAACAGACCTCCAGTTGTCTTTTGTTAACATACAAAATCTCTCAGCTATAGTAAATCTATACAACTATACAGATATTTTACACGCTCTGAGAATACAGCCTATAAACTTCCAAAACCCTTCACTGATTCTTCACAGAGGCAGTTGCGATTTTAACCTCAGTGACCTACAGCACAGAGAACTTAGAATGCTGAGCACTCCTGAAGCGTTAGAACTTCCTGATAAGCTCCAGTACTGACCACATTTTCATCTTCTTTTTCTTTGCCTTCTTCATTTTCTCTTGATGTCTGGTAAGAATAATCATCGTAACTGCGAAACTCTAGGAAAAGGATGGTAGGAGGGAAGAGAATCCCCATTATAACCTGTACAACAAGAAAGAATTCAACTCAGACTGCAATACTTGTTTAAACTAATAGTTTTCATAAAAAAGGCTAATCTCACAAAAAATCTTTTCTTTTGCATAGTATTCAAGATACTCTGCTATCCTTAGGCCTACAAAAGTAAGAAATGTGTAGCACTTAAATATTGTCAATAAGCTATTGTATGAAAAGATGAGACTGGAAGACTTTCCATCTCTATGAATACACAGCATGTAAAAAAAAATCTGTGCTCCAGAATTAGAGTTGAGCAGAGCAATTCCATGGAATGACATGGTGGCAGTGGGAGGAGGGCTTTAGATTTCTTATTGGACTTTATAGTTACTTTACTCAACCACTGTAATTAGTTTTTAATAGTTAACAAACTTGTGAAAGGTAAAGGAAATTTTGCAGATAGTACCTGGAGAATTCTTTTATTGTACGAGAATGCAGAGATACAGAAACACAGGCATGAGTAGCCAAAGTACAGAAAAAGAGTAAAAGAAGAGAGGAATGCAGGTAACAAAACTAGAACATTAGCAGGTTGATTAGAAATCACCATGATGAAATCTGGAAGGCAGACACAGGCCTGAAGATTTTAAATGGTTTTAAGTGGCAGATAGGGGAAAGTGGAAATAAGTTGAAAATGACAGAGGGAGTGCAACATGTGTGTGAGCAACATCAGGAGCATGACCTGGGAAGGGTGACAAGGCACTCTGACAGGTGGGATTAAGAAAATAAGGAGGTGAGACTGAAGGCGACATCATCATGATGGGCCTTCACATGGAGGACAGCATCTGCATTACAGAATGAAGAAAAGATTATATTCACCTAAAAATGCAGAAAAAAACCCCACAACACAAACACAGCTCTATTTCCTTAATATTGGCTCACTCATGTTTCTCTTTGTGGCAGCTTCCTCACATTCCTACTTTTTTTTTTTTTTTTTCAAACCCAATAATCAGGAAATATAAAAATCAGTACAAGGGATACAATCATCAAACTGTAGAAGAAAGGAATAAGGATCACATGATTTCACACAATACAGTTGCACAGATTTCAATCTTGACTCCGTGTCTTCTGGTACAACACTAATAAGAATTTGTCCAAGTCTGGTTCCTTTTCTCTCTGTCTTCATTGTGTGGACCCCTAGAGATCTTTTTGCTTTTATCCAACTCATTTTTAATTTGGGATTCATGTTTTAAATGAACAGATCTCAATATTTATTGAAAGCCACAACTTCACTCTCAGGTTCCAATCACATTAAGCCTTCTATAGGTCACTGTCATGTCATTTTCCTTTGTCACGGGATAATGTTCCTAAACTTCCTGAGTTTAGAAACAAAAAATAGGATATTCCAAACAGGTACGTTCTGAAACCATCTTTAATTAGTAAGCTAATTTGTTCTATGTATACACTGTATATAATGTAGTATTATTTGCAACCATATCTTCGAAAGTAAACGCAGAACAGAAATACCTTAAGTCCTGGGTTTTTCCGCATACGTAGTCGCCCCATCCACATATCTGTTAAGAGCATCTGGCTGCACGTGTGAGCAATGAAGTCCCTGTGTTTAGCTGCCACAGCCAATTTCAGGCAGGTAGAATTACTCCAATTTTTCAGTTCATAGGTCAGTAGTTTCATGGCAATCTGCTCATCATGTTTGTAGGACTGATCCAAGAGCTCAACTGCCAACTGGCCAAAATCTCTGGAAGATGCAAGGTATGTCTAGTGAAGTTTGATTTAGCAATCAGTATTTGCTTGCATTTGGGATTTTCATTCTATTCATATAGGGTTATATCTTCCCACACACAAAGACAAGAACAACCGAGTCTCCAACTTGATTTGGGACAGCCTACAAAAATTCCAATCAAATTTTTAGTGTCTGCAGACTATTGGTATAAGCTTATACCAAAAACATCTTTAGACCAGTTTAACTATATCATCAGATAGCCCTTAATTTATGCGATCATATCTTGAAAATAACATTGTGAAATAAAACTAGCTGGTTTACAGAGAAAGAAGCTGAAGAAAGAAAGTGTGCCATCAGAAAAAATGCAAGTCTTCTCCTTGCTTGCACTGCCTTCGGACTCTGAGAACAAATTTTGGCTTGTTTACTGTTGATAACTAGGCTCCAAGTCATGTTCAATAATCCTACAGTCTAGAAATTAATTGTACTCTACTAAAAATCTAGCTTTTCAGCAGGTCCAACAACCCCCTTTATCAGGTAGACACATACTTTGCACCACGTCTACTAACTTTGAGTTGTTGTCCAGATCCTGAGAGATGTCATCCACTAGTTCACTCTCAGAAGACTCATGGGCCATAGATTTGTAGAGCTTACAGGCAACAAGTGCCTTGGCCATGGTTTCCTCTCCTCGTTGCCAAAGGAAGAGTGCCATCTTTTGCCGTTTCATCAGCACGGCCCATATCATAAGTTCATGAAATGGGTACTGAAAGCGGCTGACTTCTGGGTCATCCACATCAATATCGATCTCTTCCTCCTTTTTCTTCTTCTTCTTCTTTCCTTTTGTGGGAGGTTCATCATCCTGGGAAGAAGAGAAGAGAAGAGAAATTCTTCCTATCAATCTTTAACAGCTAATCTGACAATGGCACCATGCACGGGACGCATATTGAGAGGATATTATATTATTGCCTTTTTTTTTTTTTTTTTTTCTGGAGCAAATGATAAAAAACCTACGAAGAACATGTGAAAGAGCATGCACTGGGCTAGCACACATGTTAATGTTTTATTCAGAGAACCATTTCTTGCATGCTTAACTACAAGTCATGGTTAATGTTTTATTCAGAGAACCATTTCTTGCATGCTTAACTACAAGTCACCATTTTGGATAAGTAGAGTACAATCCTATTGTTCTAAAGCCATCACTTTACACTGCACTGTAAGTGGATCTCTACCACATGTGTAACTGCACCAGTTGATTTCCAGTGAATTAATATTTAATACATTCTGCTGCAGTGTAAATGGAGCTTTAGCAAACCTGAATTCACTGTGAACGTTCCACTCTAAGTTTTTATTTGATATGTCTATATCTATTCCGGAAGAACAGTGCTGCGTATCTTACAGGTATCCAAGCAGTCTGCAGATTGACATACAGGTGGAGAGAGTGGTTAACATGCAAACAGAAAAGACAGGCAGATAGTGTCCTTAAGAACAGCAAGATACTAAAGGGAGTGTTCACCTTTGAATAAGCAATCTCCTCTTATGTATGCTGGGCAAACGGAAGGTTTAAGTATCCCGTTTCTTAAAGGGATAGAGAGGATAGGCCATTACTACAGGAACCAACATGGAAGTAACTGAAGGGAAGTACTGACAATGAAGCAGGATCCTGAAGGGAGAAAAGCCATGATTGGGTAAATTAAGGTTTAAATAATGTAGGAAGAACATTGCATATATAGGTGTAGACAGAGATTATCATCATTGTAGGCCTTGATTCCAATCTCAGAATAGGATTGCAAGTAAAAGCAATTACCATCCTACAGAATCCATTTCTGTTCATATAAGCAGTCTCAGCCTAAAGCACTACTTTATGACAATTACAAACTTAAACCCAAATTCAAGGTTCAGCCTTACACCCCATGCTTCCAAAAAAACCTCTTCAGTTCAACAATTAAGTATGCATTTCTCTTTCAGCAGTTCTAAGAACTGCAAGTGGTGACCTTGGTCTCTTACAGAAAATTTAGGGATCCTTAACTGCATGAATAAATTGCACGTGAATAAATTGTAGAGCATCTTTGAAGCACAAAGCATAAAGTCTCAAATGGAGGAACAAAAATCAGGTACTCCTCAAGCTCTGAAAGGCAAATTGAAACAAAACCCTGAGTAGGAAAGAAAGTGCCAAGGAGCCTAAACTTCTTGTTTTAAAGCTGCTAAAACTGGAAGTGAAAATAAAAACTGGAGATGCATCAAATTACTGACCACTTCAGTAAAAGAAAAGTTCATTTTTCATTTCAACATTTTCTTTTATGAAGAGGGAGTGAGCTACACCCGCTATCAAGCGCAGAGAACGCTTCAGTTTGTGCCACATAAACCACTTCCACTGGAAGAAAGAGGAAAAATCAAAATTTGTATTTGGAGAAGTATTAAGTAACCTACATGTGATCCAAACTGATCAAACAAGGCTGCACCTCTGAGTGGCTGAGCTTTTGGCTTTGATCATCAGAAAATACGAAGTTGAGCACATAAATTAAATTCAGCTTGAACTTTTCTTTGTGGAGAAGAAAGCTGCTGATCTGCTGGGGGGAACAGAAGCTTTCGTGTGCGGGTAGAGTTCACGTAAAATATAACACTAGCAAAATGTACATATATAGTGTTCAAATACTATCACAGCACTAATGAAGGCATACTTCATAGAGAAATATCCTTAGCCTCTTTAGGTAAATGCTCTCCTGCTATGTGTAAGTACATTTTTCAGAAACAAAAGCAACTGCCTCCAGAGCAGAGTGAGCATTTAGGCATCATCCCAGACTTGATCCTGATCAACTCAAAATTTCTGCAGACTGACAGGTAATTGAGGCAGGTTTTAGACTGAAATTCTGTTTCAGTTCCATCTCATACTTACACAGCACGGTGTCATCAATGGTAGCAAGGATCTTTTATAGTGGAAGACAGCACTTAACATGCCATAACACCTTGTTTTCTCACTCCACTTAAATGTTTTGTCTATGATAAAACCTCATTTGTGCGTTAATTCTTACTTCATGGTTTAAAGAGATTTGACTATAAGCAGCACTGTTGGACTACACTGTCTCTTCAACATCATCGGTGTTCACATCTGAATGATTTAATCTACAGTACATTCCAGCATGAAATGTGTTATTACATAATAATGCTGAAAACTGCCTGTGGATTACCATGCAAGCTTTAAGCAGCTCTCAAGACCCTACCCATAATAAAGTCAGAAGTATTTCATAGGCTGTTTGCAAAACGCAAGATGCTCTCTAGTTACAATTTACTTTAAGCCACAGTAATAGTAAAAAAAACTAAGAGCAAGAGCAGATTTGTACCAAGAAATGCACTGATAAAACCAGTATTTTACAATAAATCCAACTTACCTCCATCCCTAGCAGTTTAAGAGCTTTCGGCTGAATATTAAAATAGAAAAGAAAAACAGTTAGATGGGAGGCAAAATTCAAAGACCAAAAAATACCAAGGAAAAACACATTTTCATTAGAATTATTCTAAATGATTGTATCAATAATGGTGCAATTAATTAATTTCCCACTAAATTGTATTTGCAGGAAGGCAATGGGTTAGAAAATGTTTTCCATCCTGCACCCAAGTGAAATCTTCTGATTCAGACAAAATAGTTAAATATAATTCAATAACTGACTGTTTTGAGAATTAAAATCATAACGTGTTCATGTTCACAAAAAAAAAGTCCAAGCAGACAAAGGATAATGAACTGACAGGAAACAGTAAACAAACAAACAAATAGGTCTTCAAAACTCTCATATTTTCCCATTAAAATATTCCCTCTGTTGTATTATGAAATCTCTGCTTTATATTTTCTGTAAAAGGCTTATTTGTAAGTTCAATCAGATAGTACTACACTAAATATATATATACACACTATATCTTGGCTACGGAATAGTTTACTTGGGGTATGAGTGGCCTTCTGACCATCTGAAGCAATTGCTTTTTGTAATTACGTTAGGAAGCTTCACTTGATCTTCAAACCTGAACCAAACAAACAAATAAGTTAACAAAAAGAATTATTCTACTTGCTCAGAACAGAATTTTTAACAAAGCAGGGCCTGTGCTTGATATTCTCAAAATTGATCCGTAACTACAAAATGCTTTGCTGAGACTATAGTGAGTTCTGCAGGATAAGATTTATGCTCAGAGCAGGTCCTTAGAGGACTCATTTAATTACTTGGCAAATAGACCTGAAAGTTTATTTTATACAGTTTACAGTTCAAGCTAAAAGGTCAAGCTACAGCTTAAAGTAGGAATAAGTACATATGCAGACAGGACAGATGGAAATCCTTGGATTGTAAACTACTAAAATAGGAGGAAATTTACCTTCATGTCAATGTATTTACCACCTTTTGGGCCTTTCTGTCCTTTAACATGGATGTGTCACAGGATCCTTATATAGCTTCACTACCAGAGTTTCAACATCAGTCTTACAGCACTTCTTTAACATTGGACATGCAACATTTCACAATGATAAAGGAACAAAGTACTACCTATTTCTACCACCAGCATGATGGCCACATCCAGAATTAACTCATTCTTACCCTTTTTGGTCCAAATAAATTATTATAAAGAGTCCGAAAACTTTTTCGAGTATAGTTGCAGCGATAAGCTCCACCCATGAGATATTCAAGTACAAGACCAATATCTATTAGGCTGATATGATAATCTGGTGGAAGATTTCCCTACCAAAAACAAGCAAAATAAAAAACAAAACAAAATAAGGACTTGGGATAAGAAATGATGATGTACATTAAAGTGCCTGACTAGACATATCATTTCATGTTTATACTGGTACAGTGGTAATATTTATTGCCACTGGTCTCAATCTCCCAATATTTGTACAAAATTTATGATAACCAATTCACATTGTGAAAATTTTGGGGGCCAGATTTTTTTTTTTTTTTTTTTGGGGCAGTATTTATAGTTGAGGACAAATTTTCGTTTTGTTTGTACATGTTGGTGTCCACATTAGCACAAGTTTTTTGCAAGAGTTAAACTAGTGAATTTAAATAACTCTGTACTGAGCATTATTAATCCAGTATAAAAGCATGACTCATTTATTTTCATAGTGATTATCAGGCACACACTATATTTTATATAAACTTGTATTTTGAAGTAATATTATCTACAGAGTTGAATGCAATGCAGAATGATTTAGATTAATATGTAGCCCAGAATCAAAGAAAAAGACTATAATTTCCTTTTCACCATCACACTTAAGAACTGTATAGTTGTATTAATTCTCCTAAAACCACGAGCTGAAAACTTTACTTTGTTGCTCAAGCTACATCCTATGACATTAAATGCTTCTACAACACCACTGAGTAGCTGCTACAATGAAAGAACTATAACCTAAGCAAACACATCACCTCCATGTTAACCCAACTGAATCCCCGAGACTGTCGCTGAATGAGTGAGCCATGAAAATGCAATGAGAAGGAGAGACAGACAGAAAGCAGAATGCAGAAGAGCATTAGTGACACTCAAAAAGACAAACACTGAATGAGATAAACTATGAAGTAGATCACTACAAATCACACATTAAGCCCGTACTGCATAATTCCCACACTTAGGCCTCCCCAGGGTAAGTGGGAGTTTTCCTTCCAAAAAGGAAGACCATTCATTGTAGTTACAATTTACTGAAAAAAAATCCAAAATCTCAAAGAGAGTAAATATGTAACAACAGATTTTATAATTACCCTGTTAATGAAATAATTCATATGTAATGGAAACAATTAGCATATTTAGGACTTGTAGCACTTAGAAACAGAACAGATTTTCTCCCAAGGATTACTTGGGAGAAAAGTAACTGAATAACATACAGGGAAACAAACAAAAGGAAAGAACTTCTATTCTGCGAAGCGGGGCTTCCAGTAAACTTAGCAAGCCTTTCCTTTCACTACTCCTTTCTAACACGGCATTGATAGCTTCTTGTGAAGAAGATACAGTATCAAAATCTCAAATGATACAATATTAGGAGCTTTACTTTCCATTGTTTTTAAATTAGTAGTAATGCAATACAGCCATATCCAAATTAGACTGACACCATTATTTGCCCCAAGAAAGTATCTGATTTTCCTTAACAGCTACCATCTCAATTTTATTTTATTTTATTTTTTTTCCCCAATACTGTGCTTGCTTTTACAGTTGACTCATATTGTTAATGTAATCATGCAAATGTAGTGCAGCCGTTAAGCTTACCTTTTTCACATCTCTAACTAGCAAATGCAGCGTATTTGGAGGGCCCAATCTCTGAAACAAAAATTATTCACTGTCCATTAGAGCTTGTATTTTTCACAAACACAAATACCCTCAAAGAAGAGCTTCAGGCAAGTATGTGCCATCACATTTTACAGGGGTGAAAAGAAGGAACTGGGCTACAGTGACAAACACAGTATTAATCAAGAGTTGTATAGTCCCTTTCTTATAACACTTTATGCGGTAGTTCAATGATCTTGATTCAAGTCACAGCAGTTTTTGGTACCGTCTGAACTTATGCTTTCCAGCGGGAGCCATAAGGCATTAGAGGACTAGACCTAAGTTATATGTTGCGTGAGTGCTGCCCTGGACTACTTGTCACTTCAACGACAGTGACACTCTAGAAGTAGTCACGATCTTGAAGAATTTGCTGTGGTTTGAGTAGGGGAGAATTTAAATAAAGAAGCATGATGTCCTACAGTTTGGGGAAAACATTTTGTTTTTCTGGGCCACAAAGAAAACTGATACTGACTTACTGGTTCTTTAAATGTTCTTAACATGCATTTTAAACACGTCATTACATGACAAAGTATAACAGCTTCTAAAAGCTGCTACAAGCTCAGTCCTCAGGAATGTGCATATGTAGGGAAACATCAGGACACTATGTGTAATAGCAATGGCTCCCTCTACTGCTATCCAACTTCTCTGTACTCTTACGGCTCAGATTTTAGAGACCAGTTTTTGAAGCATATATCAGGAGAAGAGGAAAAAGGACATCCCCATACAGTAGCAAAAATATCACATGGCATTTTGTTACTCCTGCTCACTCACAGTATTATAAAGTTCTTCCAGTCGAGGAATAGTGAGGAAGTGTTGCATGTTAACTCCATTCTCAATGAGTAGTTTCACAAAGTCCACTCGATCCAGAACCAGTGCATCCAGCATAGCCTGCTCCAGAGAATTCACCTGAATTGCAGAATGGAGAACATGTGACTACACAAGCACAGATGATGTGGTTGGCCAACAACCACAAACATTTACTTAGGAGATCCCCAAGATCCCAAATACATTGATTAATCTCTAGGTGAGAAGGAATTCAGAAAATGACATTTTATCCTTGTGCAAGTCAATACAGATGGTATAGCTTACAGGTGACTTTTTGAGAGACAAGAGAGCAGTGAAATGAACCTTTAGCAAATTAGACTATAGCTTTCCAGTCATCTAATTTAGTATTTTTATCTAAACCAGGCTTGCCATACTGGATATATTATGTGAAAGACCGATTTACTTGCTTAACATGGTAGGATGAAGTTAAAATAAAAAAATAAAATGATACTATATACATTTAATAAGAGGTGAGGTTGACATAATTTAGCTGGTAACTCACTTATGTATCATCCACTCACTGTCACTCAGAGAAAAGGCAACATAAAATGCCTGAGATGCTCAAATCATTCAGGAAGAAGCACTTCTTTTTCCTTCAGTAACTCAACTTTCGGCTTTGGAAGATGGTCAGAAAGTCTAATGGATCTTCTCTTAGTATGGTCTAAAGGCTTAGAACCCACTGGGAGAGGGGAAAAGCCCTTGAGGAGCAATCCTTAGACACATGGGCTTGAATTTAGACAACAAAACTCTTTAACCTACTGCAAATGGAAAATGAAGCACTTAGAAAAGGCAATGTTTAAGCTGCCTTCATTTGATAAATAATGTATACAAAGGAGGATGAAGATGTTCACTGATGTCCTCGTTTCCTTCTGACAAGTGCAGGGAAGAAGATTCAGCAGACAGGCACTGACTTGTACTGTTGTGGTGTGGCTGCATGTAGTGCACGCTGGATGAGAAATGTTCCTGTCTCCATGACTCAACAGCACCCCTGCACAATTCTATTGCTGATCCTACAGAAATGTGTAAATGAGTGTTCTGTAGAATAAAAATGTTAATTTGCCCTGTCTCTTTGTTCCTGAGAATGGCTTAAGCACTTTAAAAACTAGTCGTCTGGGTTATTCAGTCTCTCATACGGTTTTACAAAAGGGGTAAGTCCCACCTGTGTAAACTAATGGAAAGGCATAAAAAGAGGTAAAAAAGAAATACTCTTGAACAGTTTTAATACAAATACTTCCACCTCACCCAGTTCAGGAGTTCAAGCTTTCTTGGATCTGTTTCTTCTTCTGGCTCTTCTTTTGCTTTTCCTCCTTTTTTCTTCCCTTTTCCTTTCCCCCTGGCTGCTTTAGCCTGAGCTGCTGGAGATTTCTTTTCCTTCTCAGGGGCTGCACCCTCAGTAGCTGTAAGGCTTCCTAAAGGCTGTATTTAATAATGCACAAGTATTAGAAATCTAATTGATCGTACAGTGATTATGTCACTGAATACACTCCTATTGAACTTGCTTGCCAGTCACCTCTTTTCCTATGCAGTCAACTTACAATTATCATTTCCTTAAGTACAAAGAACTTTTTGCTTTACCTTTTTTAGTTAAAACTATTATCTCTAATGCAGTCAATAACACTGCAAGTCAAAGTAGTGAAGTAGATAGCCTGTGGTGGGATTTAACATAGAAGATTTCTCTCTCAAAACAAAATCAGTGTGAGGGGACTGGGAATAGACAGTACTCAATCAGGGAACCCTTCAGCTTCTTTGTTCTCATGTAAAGGTTTGATTTTAGAAATAAATAGCAGCAAGCAGGGTAGGAGCTGGATAGAAAGACAAAGATGTTGCATAATGCCAAAAAGTATCCATACTGCAGAGGCTGAAAAGGGGATGAAAGAAAGTCCCTAACTAATTAGTTTATGTTCTGCAAACAGTATTTATGCTTATGCTTTTTCAGACACATCTACTCTTTGCCAATGCCTTCCTCTTTCTAACCTGCCTACCCAAGACAGGGAGGGACATGTGCAAGTATTTTGACACTACTTGTCTGTGACTTGGAGGCTTAAATTGCTCCAGCTAATGCTTAGGTTACATAACCTCCACGTACATGAAAACCAGATTAAAACCATTTGTGCTGTGCAGAGAAAACTAGAAAACGAAGCCTCTTTTTTTGCTGCTGTTGCTTTTCAACAAGGCTTGTTTCCTGTGTTTTCGTTCATCTTAAAAAATCTTCTCTGCCTGCCTACCATGAAACCATTTGTAAGCCTGGATAAAATTGCATCTGCTACCTCACAGCATATGAAAGATGAATCTTCACGACTGAAAGCAATCTTTATGACTTAGAAATTACAATGCATCAAAACTGGCTAGCAGTTTCCACAAATTGTTGCACAGTATGATTATGAAATAGCACAAACAATAACTGGATTCAGTTCCTAGATGGTATTTCTGAATCTAAGTGCAACAACTGGGAGACTGGGGCATTCCCTCCAAAAAATGTTTTATAGTAATAACACTTTACAGTATTTAGGATCATTAAATCTTCTCTGTATAAGCATTTTAATGAACCTCGAACACTAGAAACAACACATTACTGTAAGTAAAGGAATAAAACAGCATGTACAGTTAGAACTTTAATGATACAGGCTTCTAAATTAAAAAAGTGTCAACATTATATATAGCATCCACAAGAATTGCGTTCCTTTGAGAACCATTTTATTGTATAGTTTCCGGAAAGACATCTAATTAACCAACAAACTACCTTGTACTTCACTCTGTCTCTCTTTTTCATGCTAGTTTCCTCATGACACTTTATAGTAATTCGATGAAAGATGGTTCAAGCAGTAGAGTAAAAAGCATCAATACAGTGCAACGTAAAAATGGCTTCAACAGAGAATTTTAGTTACACCAATAAACAAAGGCACAGCACTGATTCGCCATTGACTTCAACCAGTGCAGCACCAGTTCTAATATTTTTAGAGAGAAAATTCAATTTCAGGACCTAAAGTTTTACTAAGGGTCTGCTTCTTAGTTCATTTGGCACAGCACTACCTACCAGAGGCCTGTTTTCAGCAGTGATTTCTTTTGGTCATCAGCATTAATCCAAATTGAGATTTTCATAGTTGTTAATTAAGTGAGACACACAATTCCTTCTAAGCAACTCCATGAATTTCAGTTTTGCTGCATACTCTTAACAGTTAGCTGGGGACTCTAACAACTGCTAGTACATATCATTGAGACAATCTGAAGTCCAGAAAATGTCATTTTTTTTTCTTTCAAATCTCACATGGAATCTAACTTATGGTTATTCTTCTGCTTGTTTGGCAATTGTTTTTCTTTTTTTCACAGAGTTTAAATTATTGCTATTTTATTCAAGTGGCAATGCAAAGAAGTTTCAAAACAAACAGGTGATTCTTAATGAACGAGATATCTCACATCAGCATCAGCTTGTCATAAACCAGAATACAATACTCTTCCTCCTGCCAATAAAATCTCCAGGGAGTCAATATGTGGCCACATATTTTCTACTGTTAGCAAATAAGGTTAATGGTTGGACTTGATGATCTTAGAGGTCTTTCCAACCTAAATGATTCTATGATTTTATGAGAAATAATACAGTGAGGAAAACTTTGTCTTACTGGCCAGTGGTGTCCAAAGACAAAGATTTGGCTGCGTGCAATGTCAACACGATTCCAGGCCAAAGCCAAGCTGAGCTGGTCTGGAGCAGATGCATTGGTACCTAAAGAGAAACACACACCAAAATTTGGTATTTCATGCACAATGAAACAAGGTTGGATAACATCCTGAAATTCACTTCCCCAAGTATTAGAAAACAGCAGGCCTGACTGCATAGCTTATTACCATGATTCTACTAGAAAGTAGTAGATGCATCAAACCAATTTATAACATCTTCCATTTGACCCCATAATCCTAATTTCAAAAGGATTAACCAGACCATCTCCCTATTTCCCTTACAGCTCCCATTCTGTTGCTAAAGACAGACATTAAACTCTTCTAGTAGACTCCTCCTCTCAGCTGCACTGGTTGATGCCGTATATATGAGTAAAATAATTTCTCTCTGATCTCTTACTTAGCATTAGGGACACCAGTGTTCCCATATTGAGACTGTTATCAACTACTATAAATATGCAGACAGAAAACAGATGTTGTTTCAGCAAACTTAACAGGCTCAAAATAAATTGGGAGCTAATCCTAAATTTTTGCCCTAAGGCTTAAAGAGCACAATCTGAGGTCTGAAAAAATCCACCCCACCATTAATCTTCCCACCATTTTTTCTAGCTTTATTAATATATGCCAGAATTGCAATAAGATGTGTTGAAATATCAATACAGCTGTTGCAGCATTCCCATTCCAGGCCTTCAGGTGAGGGAAGCCACACAAAAATTTCTATCTAGATTTTGTACTTTGAGCTAATATGAATTAAAGTCAAGGATTTTCAAGTTAGTACTTTGAGCCCAAGCAAATAAATCAGACTTCAATATTAAGACTGAACCTCAGGCAGTGTATAGGGCTGTCTTTAGGGGATCTGATTGTGCATCCTTCCTTGCAAAACCCACCTTTGAGGAGAGCAGTTAAGATAGACATCTCAATGTCCTGTTGCCCTTCAGACCCCATACGGAACACAGTGATCTAAAGGACAGCATTAAACCAAACACACAGAATTACAACACATGGAAGAGAGACACCAAACATGTAAATAGAAATAAAGAGCAGAACGCTGAAGCTTTATTATTTTCTAAGGCTTGAAAATTTTCAAAATATACAGTCCACTAATTTTTTCTTTGAAATTGCAATTTTACAGAAACAGTAAATTAAACTTTTTCAATAAAGTCACTGTAAAAAAATCCTTATATTGGTAAATGTGGCAAGCATGATGAAATTCTTCACCAAATCCCTGAATGTTCGCAAGTGGAGACAAAACTGTCATACTGAACTGGTCGTTTTCTGAAAGTTCTACTACGTTCCAGTAGTACTGGAAATGCCAGCTTGGAAATGGAAACACTACCTACCTGAAAAAACCATCATAGCATTAAGTTTATTGACTAAAATACTGAAGTATTTCTGAGTTCTGTGATATGTTGCATATTGACAAACAAAAATCCAGAAACAACTAATAAGAAAAAGCAATTATTTCTAGTCATGTTTGCTTAGTTGAGTCCATTACAGATCACTCCCTTTAAAAACAGTAATTCATATAAAACTTAGCCATTGAAGGAACTAAATATTAAACGATCATAAATACAGAAGCAGAATAACCTAATATTCTATGTTAATTAAATTAATTCTAAACACAGGAAAAGGTAAAAACAAACAAACAAACAAACAAAAAACCCTCATTTTCAAAAAAACATTGGTTCATAGCAGATGTCAGTATTCAATATTGGGAATGGCAATCTTCTTGAAAGCTTGAATAGATTTGGCACACGTGAAGATGTTTGCCACAGTGACATCAGGAGAGAAAAGAACTAAATGAAAAGTTATATTAGTGAACAAAAAAAAGCAGACAATATCATCAAACGTAAATCATAAGCCTGCTTCAGTTGGTGTCTGAATTTTGCTGAGGAGACCAGGCCTGCTCTGATGAACATTTTAAAATTTGAAGCCGTTTGGCTAATGCAGCTATTGGATCTCCTTCCTCAATCAATTCTTCTCAGAAGGCTGACTTTTACAGTCAGCTTAGCATAATCATGCCTACTACCAATGTGACTTGTGATGAAGGCATAAGTAGGGAAGCAATCTTGGCACCATATAAATATATCAATGGTGTATTTACATTACTCAGACAATCTGAAGACTTCATATTTGGAGCCCTTAAAAAAGGCTTTAAATAATAATCAGCTGAGCTAATCAATGCTAATCAAACTTCTGAATGCATAAGTAAAATATGAACAGATGGGCGTCTATTTGATTATAGCACAGAGATGCATTATAGAAAATAGGGTATTTGTCATATTCTATTCCAAGTGGCATTTGCAGCTGGATTAATCCTTAGAGAATTTAGTTTTGACAAAAGGTATTTAAATGTATCCTGCAAAAAATGCATGATCTGGCTTTTATGAACCCAAGAATTTAGTAGTATCAAAATATGATCAAAATCAAGGAACAGAGATAAGACTCAAATGGACCTTCTCTTCTTGCAAAAACTGCCCCCATGCTGAAGAGAATACAGCATCAGATGTAATGAACCTTGGCGAGAAAAGCGTTGGGGAGAATGGGGGAAGAAGGGAAGCACAATTAGGACAGATTGCTCTGAGACTGTACAGGATGTGGGAAATCACTTGTTGGCATTTAAGAGTTTTGTTCCCTTGAAATGTACAGATATCTAAGCAAGTTTCCCTCGGCAGCTGAAATTAACATTACAAAGAAAAGCTGGAAGTATGAGACAATACCAAGCATAATCTCAGGAGAAATGACAGCTTTATGAAGAGAGCGGAGAACATGAGACCGGTAGAAAGTCTGCAAAGAACCTGGTGATTGCTCAATACAAATTCCCACCCCAATCCTATGTCATTTCAGTTGTCATAGAACAGCTTCCTGAAAGGGGTCAAGAAGAGCTTTGTAGATTAACCCTGAGAGAACCTGATCATGTTTTTTTCATGTGTTTCTTGACTCAGCTAACAGACACCCCACTGAAAAGAGTATGAACTACAAGGAATGCTGCATTCAGTTTACTGGTTTACTGAAAATTGTAAAGAAAAAAAAAATCACATTATCTTTAGAGACAGTATTAAACTTGGAAAGACGTGAGTTAATGGTTTGTCTCTGAGCTGACCAGAAATAGAAAGCATGGGCTCTGTGGAAGGAAAACATACTTAGATATAACGGAGTATGAAATACCATTTCCCAAAGAAGTTATAAAAACCTCTATTTTCTCAGCTTCATGAGAGAAGTTACATTAATTGATTCTAATATTTTCTTTATAGTTGCTTGTTCTATAGGCATCACTCCTCAGTGACAGAATTAGACATCTCAAAGAATTAAACTGTCCCACATTTCATGCTTAAATTCAATAGCAGGTTGTCTGATTCCTGCCATCTGAGTCTGAGAAGGCTGTGGTAATTCTCTCCTGTTTCTATCTATAAAAATATGCAACATTTTTTTTTTTTTTAGGAAAAAAAGATAAAAATACCAGCTATACCAGCTCCAGTTGCAATATATTTTTAAATCCAGTATACTATTCATATGCTATTAAAGCACTTGCTTAAGGTTTGTATAACGGCATGAAATGGAATTCTACCAGGACTCAAGAGAGAGGTCATATTGACATTTATTGACAAATTAGTCAAAGGAAAACACTCAAAGACTCACTTCGCCTGTAAAGGCACAGGCACAGTGAACACTATTTCAAGGCACTGTTCACAGATGACAGATGTGAATACTGAAGATTTTCTTTTCCTGAGTGCACTTTTTTTCTGCAGCTGGGTTACTGGCAGGAGTCTGAGTGGTACAGTACACAGAACAGGCCTGCAGCAAACCAGGATCAAGCACAGCTGGGATCTTCAGGAACACTTCATGTTTCAATTGCTTTTAAAAGACTAGAATAGCCCATTTTATTGGCATGAAATGCTTTTAAAAAGTAACTACAGTAGAGGACCAAAGCTGTGCTGATGTACCCTGAACGCTTATTGCTCCTAGGAATCCTTTTTTTCAATGATCTTTTCTCTACTTTCTGAAGTTGATGCTTTTTTAACACATTTATCTAAGTGTCTTAGTCTGCCTTTTGGAAGTCTATACTTGGTCTCATAGAAAAAGACTCCTATCACCTTACACAGGAAAAGAGTCTGAAGTTGGTTTCAGAGGCTTTCCAGAAGATGAAATCCCTTTCTAAGTCCAGGTGTCTAGGTTTATGAATGAGAGATTGTATATATTTATGAGCTTATATGAAGGAAAAAAAAAAAAAAAAAGGTTAAACCGTAGCCCTGTGAGAATGACACTTGAAAGTACTTTACAAAGATTGGTCAAGGAAATTATCTTTGCGAAATACTTTTATAACACTTACAAGTTCCTTTTTTTTCATGCATTCCATAAGAATGATGAACAACTGATGAGCTTGATTCCTGCTGTAGTTGAAGGTTTTCTGGATTGTAACTAGTAGCTGGTCCCTGAGGGATTCACTTATTACCCTAAATGAAAAAGGAGACATAAAACATTGCCAGAATTAGTATATGTTAGGAAGGTCTACTGCTTGAGAAATACTTTTTCATGCACCTGTGCAGTGACTTCATTTTGAAAATAAATGAAAACACACAACTCTGCATTCAGTACGGGTAAGGCTGAGGATTTCATGAAAAATTAACAGTAATCAGATTTCTACCCAGACTGGCACTTATGCATCTCAGCACCTCCATATTGATTTAAAAATCAGCAGGGAACTTGAACTATCATTTTGCCCTTGAACATTGTATCTGTACTATAAGGTAGCTCTTATTCTTCCTGTTTATGTATATATACACTTTTATTAAGAAGTTCAGCCTTCAGAATTTCAGCAGTGCACTTAACTGGACCTCTACCTTTGCCTCTAAACGCTGCAGGGCCCTTTAAGTATAGCCAGAAAACCCAAACTATTTCACACTACTGGTATATCACCTTGGTTATTCTTTACTTCTTAAACATAGAATTTATTTGCTAGAGTACGTGAAACCTTGTAATACCAATTGAGAAACACATAAACCAAAGGTGATTAAAAAAAATAGACTGAAAACATTCCAGAAAAGGTCAGAAATACTTGATCTTACAAAAACAGTCTGAAATAGAGCCCTTCAATCTCACTCACTTCCTAATACACATGTATTTTCAGATGATAGCAAACAACACCAGAAGGCATTCAAAGCAATGACACAGCTGAGCCTGCCAAGCGCAGTAAAATTCAAAGTTCATTGTTAAAAAATGATTCTTTGTCATGTGGAAGGGATGCCAGAAATTTCTCATTACAGACTTGCCTTACCAAGTGAACACACTTATCATTATTGAAAAGGAAAACTGGACACCACACCATGTGTACTGGGAAAGAAAGTCATGCAATGAGCACATCTTGTACAGATTGATCCTAATAATCTTTCAGTTACCTGGGAAATGATGGGACAGATGGATGAGAAAGGAAAAAAAAAGAAAGCAAGTTTGATCTAAGCTAAGGAGGCTTGTTCAACAGAGAGAAAAGTGCTGAATCATAAATAGCTGGTAGGATTTAAGCTGTACTATATGCATACATCCAGCAGAGCTGTTTTTCCAGTTCAGCACATGACGTCTGCACTGCTCAACAGTAATAGTTGTCTGCTTAATATTTCATCCAATCTAAGTTTCAGTTAAAAAATTGAAAGTATGTCTCTGTCACAGAAACAGAGACCGTTTCTTCAGTGTAAGGAGGGTGTGCTGTAACCTAGTAAAGAAAATGCATTACATTTTTGCCTGAATCTTAATATCAGGATTCTATCTTCAGTAGCAACAGTGGAAATGGGGAACATGTTTATTTGACTGGGAGAAGCAATACTGAAATAAAAAAATGCAATACTCTGCTTCCGCTTGGAGTATTTGTCAGGAGAGACCTTTTACTTTGCAATGCAATGAGCTTTCTGCTGCAAATACAGGTTTTGAATCTTCGTTAAAGAGACTGTATTCTACCAACCAGAAGGACAGACAGCCAATCATAAAAATTACAGATTCCAGAAAACAGTGCATTAGAAGTAACCGTTATAGCTGACAGGAGGGCTGTGAAGCAGAATGTTCCAGACAATATCCTCCACTCTGTGGCACCAAGCAGCACTAACTGCCATGACCAACTGTCAAAGAAGCAAGAAACAGACAGGAAGAAAGCCCAACATCTGCTCAGTTGGTCTGGCAATCTTGGAGCAATGTCATTCATACAACACACTAGGCACAGGCAGCACACATTTTGAAAATACGTGAACTAATTAACCACAGTCCTGGCCTGAGAAAAGGAATAATTCTTGGGAACCACTTGTTTCCCACTTTTAAAGCACCCAACCCAGCAGCAAGTATAGTGCAGCAAACTTTGATGGAGCTTATATGACAGTGTATTGCACTGAGACCAAGCTTATTTTAATGGAACATCAAATACATTCCAAGTGCTAACAGCTTCCACTCATTAACACCAGGGCTAAGAACAAACAGGCACCAAAAGCTGACTAACAGCAGAATACTTCTGTTAGAAGCATTTTGTCCCCGAGCTTTGTTTTTATGAAGCTTTTAGAAAAGCAAGGCATTGTGCTCCCTGAGCAAGATGCAGCTTTGGTGAAGATCTCACAATCTTACCCTCCTTCTTCTGAATACTTGTGTGCAAATGACAGAATATCAGATGCTCGTCCACTACCATCACATATCACAACAGGAAGAGGAGGTTCTTCTCGGAGACACTCCAGGACAATGGAGATAACGTTAGGACCACCTTCCACGATAAGTCCAACTACAGGAACACCTTGTCCCAGCCCTGTAAAAACAGAACAGAAACAAAAAAAAAGTGTCAATAAAACCAAGTTTAACAGGTTGATATGAAGGAATGTGATTTGGAGAGATCTTTACAGAAAGATGTCCGTACACTGTTTCATAACCCCAAGTAGAAAAGCGTAAGATATCTCTTTGCCCTTGTAGTTTAACCTGCTGGGCAGCTAAGTACCATGTAGCCATTTGCTCACTTCCTGCCAATGGCATGGGGGAGAGAACTAGGGGAAAAAAGTAAAACTCATGAGTTGAGATAAAGACAATTTAATAGGAATGAAAATGGAAAAAAAAAAAAAAAAAAAAAGTGATGGACACCACAGTTGCTCACTACCAGCCAGTCCCCAAACAACAGCAGCTCCTCTGGCCAACTCCCCCAGTTTTATGGTTGAACATAACATCATATGGTGTGGAAAAGCACTCTGGGGAAGCTAACTTGGGTCAGCTGTCCTGGTTCTGTCCCCTCCCACCTCCTTGTGTACCCCCAGCCTCCTTGCTGGCAGGGCAGTATGAGAAGCTGAGAAGTCCTTGACTTAGTGTCTCAAACATCATTGTGTTACCAACATTATTTTCGTCCTAAATCCAAAACATGGAACCATACCAGCCACTATGAAGAAAATTAACTCTATCCCAGATGACACGGGACACCTTGCTTTTCCGTCAGGTTCATACCGTTCATTGTTCACTCAGTGATGATGAAATGTTTGTAATCTCTTTCAATAGACACCATACAGAGATATAACAGCTAAACGCGATTCTGCTATTACTTCATTATCTTCACTGTAACTTAGATGGCTCCTAAACCACTGTGCCTTTGATGCTTTAAGTCTTCATTGGTTACCTACAGGAAGTCTTCAGTAAGGTGACATACACCTATGCCTTCTCATAAGATAAAAAATAGGAATTTAGTCTCTTTATCATGAAGCTGAAATTGCTGGCCGATGGAAGAGACGACAGCTGAGCATCCCTTTGCTGTCCCTGCCTCACTGTGATCTCCAGGCATAGGATGACAAAGGGAAGCCCACAGGTCACAGGGTCTCAGTAGCCTCGGTCACAAGATCACTTGGGGAAATGAGGGACAAAACATTACCTGAAGGCTGACCAATCACACTATTATAAGCATTTGAATTCAGTTCTTAATCTGTAAAATGACCAGTGTTTCATAAAGATGTACTTTTTTTGTACAGCTGAGATCACATTTTAAGCCTTCATTCCTTTCTGAAGAACAGGAACATCATGGACAGTAACAGCAGAAGCTTCCTGACATCCTCCTGTCAGTATACCCCAGCTCTGACAAGGAGGAGTCACAGAGCCTGGGCCGGCCTCTGTGTCCAGAAATCCTTAGTGATTCCTGCTGAGATTTCCAGAAGAGGTGCCTGTGCTTGAAGTGACTAAAAAGAAACAAAACAACTCCCTATATGTTGTTACTGGTAAGTGTACTGCAAAGCTTCACAGAGCTCAACATTTCTACACGTATTCCCAACTAAGCCCCTCTTGTGACAAGAATCACCAAACACTACTTAAATGAGAATCAATATTCCCAGCCCCAAGTGATATTAAAAGAAATTATACAGAATATCTTGCCTCTGGGCCCTGACTTCCTTATCTTCCAAGCCAGTGCTCTCATTTATAATGTTACAACTCTCCCAGCATTTCTGCAGATGACAAAGATGAAAAAAGCAAAGCCACGTTAGCCATTTCAAATGTCTGTCCATGGGCAACAGTGCGTGACACTGTCTCCATGCTCAAAGGCAATAGGAATTATTTTAGTGAGTTTAGTTTCTTAAGCTACCTGTAAGCAAAAAGCAGTATTTGAAGACTTTCCAGAATGCTTACATATCTTTTGGCAGATCTCTAAATGCATCTTTAGTCTTTAACCAGCTCTCTACTTCACTTTTCTTCTCTACCGTAAAGAGCACTTAAACCCTATTAGAGACTTTTATACAGCCCAAATGCAATTGGCATTCTGAATGTTTTGTTTTTCTTATTTTTATAGGCATGCACAGCTTCTAAGGACATCTCTCAGAAGTCAGAAACCCAGCTGGCAGAACTGATATCTATTTTCCTGCACTTTTTAATTAAAGTCCAGAATTCAAGACTAGTCTATTTTTGACTGTTTCTAATTATTTGTTTAACCTGCTGGAAAGCCACAGCTACTAGCATTTCTTATTTATTTAATATTTTTTAAAATTATTTTTTCCAAAGAAGTTTTAATGAAAAATGTCTTTTAAAATATCTGTTTTTGTTTGTTTGTTTGTTTGTTTTTGTTTTTGTTTTTCCTAAATAATGACAAAAACAAATCTAGAAAGGTGCTTTAGAGAGGATGTAACAACTAGCAAAAACTTTAAAGCTGCATGGAACTCTAAATATAAAAGCACTGATGAGAAATTATCTCAATAATTGCTTCAATAAAAATCAAAATTAAAACTGAGTTTAATCTGGAAGATCACAGACTTTTGAGTGTGATATTTTAAAAGAAACAAATTCATATAAAAGAGAAAAAAGTTAGTATAAACAAAGTTAGTATAACATTACCCCATTCTGTGTATTTACGGATGCTTAAAAATTCTTGCTATAAATGGAAAAATACTTTGTATTTTCTTTTCCTTAAATTCTTACAGCTTTGAACCTTCACCTCACTTATTTTTCAACTTTTCTTCATTTCTTTACGTGATCCTTACTTTTCTGGGTTTTCTATGATGTTAGATGTGGGCTCTTTCATCTAGTTTAGTCACATAGTCCTGATCAAATTCCTGCTAGGAAGAGTTGGAAGAAACATTTAATTTCAATACCTTGAAGTATTTCAAGTATTTCCCTCTACCCTCCCTTCTTTAACACATTATTTTTACAGTTTGCCCCACTGTACTTACGTGTATTAATTTTCTGGAGGGAAATGTGTTTTTCCAACTGACGTCGTAGCTTTACTTCAGCTCCATATTTACCTAATGTACCGTTGTCTGCCAGAATGAAATGTGTATGGGAGCTGTTGAGCACAGAGAGCTTACTTAGAGGGTTTGACATGGTTTGGTAAACACGTGTTACCTGCCAAAAGGAGAGGTGCACCTAGATTAGAGCTACCACATAAACGTGAAAATCCTCCACAACATTCAACAGAAGCACACACTTTATGAGGAAATAAATCAACCAGATGTTTATAACTGAAAATAGAGGAGAATTAGAAAAGGAGCTAGCCTTTACACTCAAAACTTGAACTCTTCACAGCAGTACTTTCACTGGAGAATGAGTTACATCTGTGCATTCTCCTGCATGTTCACCTATGCTCATTGATGTACTCTCCTTGATCACATGCTTACATGCTGCTATTGCTGCATTAGAAAATACATTCTCACTTGGAGTCACTAGTAGTTAATAAGCCACTGCTGAGTACCCACTTACAATAAACTCCTAGACACATAAAGGCACTTGATTTATAAAACTCACCATAACCACACTGAAGGTAGAACCTAAAACCAACTTACACCAGAGAGGTCTCTACTAGTGAAAGTAATGGAAACCTCACTGGCTCCTTATGCACTCTGTGGTCATACATGACAGCCTGTCATATATATTTAAACAACAGCCTTTCTTCAATAAATTGTATAATTTCAGCTCTTAGGCAATGCCTTAGATACAGTGAAAATACTAATACTACAAATAGATGAACGGTGTATTTTGCTACAGAGCTGACGTTGCTAATTACAAAGGAATTTCCTTAAAACACTTACATCTTTTCCTATCAGATCTTCCTTGTTTTCTACAATGCCCCATGGTGCAATTCCTACAGCACAGATTCGTCCTCTGGATTTTGAAGAATGATCTTTCAAGGCATCTCCCACGTGACGAATGACACCTATAGATACAATTCATTGAATTAATTCTTGGCACTTTTAAGAAATTACCAAATAACAGAATTTTCTTCTTGCTTCTCACTGAGCTCCCTACTTTTCTGCACTACTTTCACTACCTAACCTGATATCTGTTCTTTATTATAAAACATGCAATGCAGACAAACACATGCTTATATTCTGTGTAAATCTTATTTTTTTTCCACATCCTTGTTCTGAATTCACTCAAGTGTTTGAAAAACTTATCCAGTTACTTAACTTACCACAGTGTAATCTGTACCAGTAAATGGAATGACACCATTCATTGTACACAATGCTGAACACATATGGAATGCTATCACTTTACAAACTTGGGGTCTAAGCAAGCAAAAAAGCACATTTTTATCTTGCATAGTTTTCTGAGAAAAAATACAAAGATTTATTTCATGAGGATAGTGGCCTGGAAATATTATAATGAAAATTTGCACCTGATTGTTCTTTGAAGATCACTTACAATCCATATTAAAGAGAAATTAATTAGAAATCAACTGGTCTCCAAACATAACAGTATATAATGAGTCATCAGAGCAGCTATCTTTCAACACATCTTTCAAATTCTGGCCATCAAATCAACACCACGTTTTTGAGAGAATCCATGAAAAATACTAAAAACCTCCTGGTGGGGTTATCTTGAGTTACTCTACACATGATGTTTTGATAATATGGTCAAAAAGGAAACAAAGACGCACAAAACATTTTCAGGTGGCCTGAAGACTGGAGGAAAACGCAAACAGGAGATCACAATGTCTCCAACTACTGTGGCATCATTTACACCCAACTTACAGATATTACAGTAATTCCTTTAATAAGTACCTCATATAATTACAAGACAGAGTGTGGGTATTCATAGCGATAGGTGATCCAGGGAGACAGTGACTCAGGGACATGGCATTAAGATGGATAATCAGCTGATCACTAACTGTCAGACAGATCACACAGACTAACAGCTCAGTCCTTGGCTGCATGAACAAGGAAGCATCAAATGGAAGACGACAATATGTTAAGCATGTTTCACTCCAGAGATTAAAAGCTTCATCAAGCACTGCACCAAAAATTGCAGCATTTAAAATTCAAGAAAACTTTAAATAAATAAATAAAAAGACAGTTCAAGGCAGAGTTGTGATAAAGACTGAAGGACTGGAAAAATGTGACAGTCTTAAGGAACTCAGCCTGTGTAGTTTGATAAAAGCGCTGTGTATAAAAACAGGCTCAGGAAATAGACTTCTAGTAAAAGTTCTATGTAAAAATAATAATAATAATTTTTAAAAACCAAACAGATAAAACAACAGTGCAAGTTAAAACTAGGCCAATTCAAAGTAGGAGATTTCTTAACTATGAGGACAATTGACAATATATCACATCTAGTCATAGATTCCTTGCTACAGTTTTTTGGTCTAGTGGCTAATAACTCATTCATGTAGACTTAAATCTTCTGCCTTTGGGAAAGAACAGTAGCTGAAAATGAATGAATTCTTAAGTAAACTGAAAGTTCTGGGAATAGCTTACCTGTACTAACACCTCCAGTGAAAATCCAGGCTCCGGTGGTCATGGCAGCCTTTATCAGACCTTTTCCGAACACTTGCTTCAGTTTCGGTTGCATTTCAAAGTTCTGGAGGCCCCCATGGACAGAGATTAAGAGTTTGGGCAATTCTAGTTGCCAGTCTTTCACCATGAGATGCAGCAGAGAATCTGGTTTGGTGTCATATGACACACGGATATACTGCAAACACCAACACATAAAATTACCCCTCGGTCAGCCCCATAAATTGTCCATTGACTAAGCACAAAATGGTTACATTAAGACATCCATCTTGAAGGAAGAGTTTTACAACTATTAAGCAACACCTTAAACGTACCTACTGCTTATGATTAAAAGAAATAGGTTAAAAAATTCAATTTTGCTATTCAGAATTTACCATTTGCTTCATGATTTTTAAAAGCACCACTTTCCTCTCCCTCCCTTCAAAACTGACTGCAAGCGAGTGATCCTAAGCTTACTACAAATCTGCACTGTTGGAAGCTACCAATTTAAAAAGACTGGAAGGTGTCATTCCTAAAATCTTGGTTTGACTGCCAAAGAGAAGCAATGATCTTCATAAGAAATAGGAAGCCTATGCTACATTTATCCCATTCACTGTTGACATATATTTCCACGTCTGCAGCAATGATTTTTATTCTCAGTTTAGTTCTGCCTCTCTGATTTCTTTTCAAACTACTACTCTATGAAACAGAGCTATGGAACAGACTTGGGCTTATTTCTGCTTTAAAAACAAGCAACTACTAACAAAAATCATCAAGCTCTCCCATGTATTTTAGACAAGTTTTTGCGGTGTGACTGTTTCAACTGGCAGTCTCAGTAGAGAGATAAGAAAGCCAATAGACAAAGGAACAAATCCAGGTTTGGATCTGAGATGCAAAACAGAAAGAGATTTTTTGTAAAAGCTTGAATTGCTGTTACCCATTGCTAAGGAAACTGAGAAGTCCATTTTCCAGCTCCATGAAGCCTCTGTCTTTCAGGAAAGCTAGATTAACTTCTAATTTTATTAGACCTCAAACCTTAAAACAACTTCCATATCCTTTCTGGGTTATTTGGCCCACAAGCTAACAAATCTAATACAAACAAATAGAACTTTGGGCACTAAGGTGCGTCCCCAGCTGGTATTTACTGACAGTAACTTCAATGAAAGTGTTTCCCCAAGACATTATAAGGTGCTTTCTAGAACAATATATATATATTTTTTTTTCTTCCCGCTTCTCTCTCTCTCTTTCTCTTTTTGAGCATCCTCTCCACATCTTTCTTAGGCAATAGAGACTCCCTCTGTTTTCAATGAATTATGTACTGTGAGAGCTAGAATCTTAATAAGCTAGCATATGAAATGAGTACCTTAGAGGAGCCTATGCTTCTTACCATGGCCTTATTTGAATGTCCTCCTCCCTGGAATTCAAGGTTTCCATAGGCATCAGTTGGGTATGTCTGGGTGTGTTTGCTGACAGACCATTTCTCTGGTTGAGCTTCCACTTGCTTTGTTTCTTCTCCATTTTTATTAGCTGTTATACTTGGAGGAGGTGGAATATGCTGGTTAATGAGCTGTCCACAGCAGCACCTGAAAGTTAAAATTTGAAGCAAATTTGAACACGGTGTCCACTCTACAGTTTGTGACTAAAAAAACAAATCAGAAATGAGATTTTCAGTTTATCAGGCCTCGCTTTACATGAATCATAGAAACAGGTCTAGGTCATATCTTCGATGCTAGGAACTAACAACGCATTGCCTCTCCTTACTGCATAGCCTTATCGTCTCCGTATAGTACATCCCGTAGTTCTGTACTGACTGGAATGCAATCACGTCTTGCACTTCTGTTGCCCTTTAACATGTCCTTAAGGGCAACGAGTAAACTTGGTCTCACTTTCACCTGTATAAACCCAAATAGAGCCCCGTTTCCTTAGCATTAACTTCTCTGTTGGCTACTACAAAATTTTCAATGGTTACCTGCTAATGTCTTTGCTGTTGGCAATTACATAGATGCATTCTCTTTTTGAAAAGGTTTTCTCTATCCAAGCCTTTTGACCCTTAAAAGGAGAGAAAAAAAAAAAAAAAAAAAAAAAAGAAACATAATGAAACAGTTCTGGGGCAAATATAGTAATATTTTCATCCTATTTTTAAATACAAGCATTGAATTCAATAAATTACCTTAAAACATATACATCTACCCACAAAGCAATTAAGTGATGTGAATTTTCCATGACTTGGATAAAAATCAAAGCTAGAATATATGTAAAAAGTACAATTGCAAGTACAATGCTTATCTGAAGCTCTACCAAAAATGCGTTTGCTTCTTATTTTAGCAAATAGGAAGTGGTCTCCAAGTAGTACAGAAAAACAGCATAAGTTGGGACATTTTTTTCCTGTTTTAAATTAAATTCCAATCATTCCAAAGGCATTTAACTCTGAAATGAGACATGTCTAGAGGAGAAAAGCGAAAGAACATTTGACAGAAGAAGGACAAACTCTTCAGTCATGGTGTTACCTGTGAAACAGGAAAATGACCTCGAAGACAAAATAGAATTGTGTTGGCTGGGTCTGCAAACCAGATTTAATTAGACCAAGCTCACAACCATTAAAAACAAACAAACAAAACAAAACAAAACAAAACAAAACAAAACAAAAAAAAAACAACAAAAAAAAAAACAAGCTGCAGGCAAGCTAGAACAGAACCACAGATCTGCAATGCTGTTAGAAAGCTTATTCTGAAAGTGCAGTCCAGGTAGGCCTGGGAATGCTGAAGGAAGTGAGTTCAGAAATGGCTACAGGCCAAAGTTTCCCATACTTTCTTACCTGCAAACTCTAGGGCTTGTCCTTGCAATCATCATGATAGCAATACTAAACAATATTTAGTAATGAATTTGAAAAAGTAAACTCAAAAGCAGCCCCCCCTTACATTTTAAAGGAATAAAAAAAGTTAAAGCACACTCACAATTTGATGGCATGGATAACTTTGCCTTGATGATGAAAGTTGCTTCTTCTAAGTTTGGATTAGGGAATTAGTCTTAATCCATTTTTCAAGGAGCAAGCAAATGCCAAGTGTATTGCTTTAGTTTCCTCTATGAAAGTGAAACAAAACTTTTGCAGAGGCAAAAGCTAAAAATGCCATGTAAACTTCCAAGGCTCCTTCAACAAAAAAATTGGACTTTCCTAGAGAAAGAACTGAAAATCTTAAGGATTTCCTGACTAAAGTCATCTGCAGATTTCTGTCAGCAGAAAACTCCGTCAGGCTGTCTGGTAATAGGGGGCTACTCCATCCCTGGACTAACTACTGCACGGACTACAGCATGATGAATAGAGGGTGTGGTAGTTTCTCATTTTTTCTTGTCTGAGGCTGTCTCTGAAGTTCCTTTGTTCGTTGACTTGTTGGGTCCTGTCCGGCTTCTTATTTCCTCCATTATGTCTGAAATAATAGATTACTTGAAGTTCCTTCACTGTAAGTTGCAAACCCAATTCCATGTTTGCTGATAAAAGCTTCTGCTCCATGAAAAAGCTGCCCATAATCTGTCCAGATAAGCAAATATTTGCATCTTTCAGGTGCCTCTCAGCCTGAATGCCTCAACAGCCAGTGGTCTAGGAGATCTGGCACTTCTGCTCTTCACTCAAAATAGTTACTGATCACCAAAACAGAACGGCCTCATTTCATTCAGAAAGGAACTGTTCACCCGAGAGGGGAAGAGTTAAGTACTCATTAGAAAAAAAGTTTATGTAGTTTACAATGTTGTTTGTTTCCCAAATGACGAGGCATAAATTTCAGGCATTTAGCATAAAGAGCTTGATCATAAGCAAATTTTGAAGCCAGAGGATATTAGTTTCAGTATCTAAAGGCAGAGTGATGTGGTCAGCTGTCTTGACTCAATACAGTAGTCTCTCTTCAAAAGAATTTAAAGAGCTTTTGTTCCCCAAAATATTTCAAAGGTTCTTTTTACACACTTTCTGGACAGGTTTGTACAAGATGACAAATTTTAGTGATAATATTATTAGAAACGGAGCTCAGAAAACATTTTAATTTTATAGCATTAGAGTCTAGTTATCAAGGTGCAGTTCTAGCAAGGTAGAGAAGTAAATGCCAAAGACAGAGAGATCCATGAGGCTCTGTGATAGCAGGAGGTGGATGGCTAGAGCAAACAGTTTTCCCCTTTGGAACCAGATTTGGCTAATTCACAGGCATTTGGGCAATTCAAAACATTCAGACAGCCCAAACCACTTTGTATGACAGGAATTACATTATTTTTTTAAAATGGATCCCAAACCTCACAGTATCCAGATTCACTGACATTTTACAACTATGCCCCACGATGTTACATGTGCTTATGCACACTGTTCTAGCTTCTGGTCTTTAACGTTATAAAATGAGCTTAACAGGATCCTGTTACAGACATCACATTGTTTATCCCCCCTTTTTTTTGCCCTGTTAAATACACTCATTTTTTGTCTGAATAAAATGTTAGACTTCTGTGTGGTCTTTATTAACTCCTTGACTGAGGGACACAAACGCCCAAATCAATCCCACATTGTGAGAAGCGCTCTTCGGTATACCCCGGTAACAGATTCTGCGCGTTTAACCGGTCTGTGCGGAATACTGGAAAACGTAACCTAGAAATATAACAACTTGGATTTTTACATCATGTCATTGATTACTGCTTTACCTCACAGCTTGTCAAAGAACAAACTTTCCTATCTCATGTGTTTCATGTAAAAACAATTAATTAGCCACTGGATTAAATCACAGACTTAATATGTGTTTGGAAAGGAGCTTTGCATCTTGGTATCAAAAATGAGCTCTACAGTACAGCTGAGCTCTCAGCTGTGCATTCATTATTAAAAACCCTGCCACAGGAAGTCTATTATCCACAGTTACATTGAAAAAAAACACATTTTATTCTCACACCTAAAAACCCCGTTAAAGCTCAGTCACTATAGGCTCTACAGCCGGACAATACATTATGCTCCACTGGCTTATTTTTTCAGTGCTAATGAGAAGTAGGCAAAAGCAGGCATTACAGATCAGGGGAAATAAAAACTCAGCACATTTGGTCAGCCTTTGAAGTTTCACTGCCTTTGTCTGTTTAATCTGCTTAGCCAAAGCTTGATTATAATCCGATGCAAATACTTGAGCAGACATTCAGCATCAGAAAATGGGCAATTTCCCCACTTGTTTGATACCGATTCTGTACTTTTCTCTCTCTGGATTGAAATTTGTTTGTTTGCTTGAGGGAAAATGTAATTAGACATACTGTCTCTTGTGTGTTTGAAAAAACTAGAACATTTTTAACAGCCTTGGAATGGATGAATTCTGAAAGGACTACGGCAGATCACCTACAGTTTTCAGACCGGGAGCCAGTGGGAGTATGAGGCTGACAGACAAATGGGTGCTACCAGCAACATAATAGGACCAAAAATACTGCAGGTTTTCCACCGACCTCTAAGAAACACAAAAAAAGCAAGATCCCAGCTTGCTGAGAGTAGTGAAGTTCAAACCTGCTTATTACAGCAAATCCTGACTGTACTTATCAGGGTACCTGATCCTGAAAAAAATGCATACTTCAGATGTTCAGTGGCATATTTGTTCTCCTTTATGAAAACTGACAACAGGTCTCCCAAAATAAAAAACAAACCACTGCTAATTCTTGGTCTTCAGCCTAGAAATCAATATATTGCCAGGAAACAGTATTAAATAATAATACTGAGTTTTATTACCCCCTTCAAGGATTTTTTTTGGGTCCCCTTAGCATTAAAAGTGGGTATTTGTCTCCTGTAGAAAAGGCCAGAAATCGATGTTGTTGGTTTGTAAATAGGTTAACAAATGAGTTAACAAAAAAAATCAAGACCCTAAACAAACAATCTCCTTTCAAGCATTGCCATTAATGAACACAATAATTAGCTGCATTAAGACCAGCTGTCCTGGGAATCCCACAAAGGAGCTACGTTATTTGGTGAGAAACATGCGTATGTAAGGCTGCAGACACGCAGTAACTGAATTGAGGAAAATAATCTCTCACCACCACGTGCAGACAATTCCAGTGTGCTGCTGAAGTAACACGGAATTTTATGTATTTGGCTTTGTACATAAGCAACCATTCAACGAACCAGCTGTGGGCCTGAATTTCAGGCTACACTGAAGCAGGGCTGCAGGCTCTGTTTCACTGCAGCTTCATGCAAGAGAAGCAGGGTGGGCTCTGGACCAATGCCCCTTTGGAAAAAATCCAGGGTGGGAATTAATACAGGAGAGCAAACTCACTGGAAATGGTGTGAGACAAACTTACGCTTCATTGTGCCACCAGAACCTGTGAAGCTCATTTGCCACGTAAACCTGCAGGTGTATTTAGTGTCTGCATAATCACAACGATAAAATTACCGCAGGAAGTGAAAGAATTTGTGGGACGGAAGGGGGTCAGGGATGAGAGCTGAGTGTTGTTGGAGCACATCCAAAGCCTAAACCCAACCAGACCTAAAAGCAAACTGGTCAGACCTCTTATCTGTCATGTTCCTCAAAAAGCGATGCTCCTTGCAACAGGGACATGCCCTTGCTGGACAGGCTGGCAAGCTTGAACTGCTGCTCACAGAACAGGTGGGACATTGGCCCTATCTGGCAGTTAGAGAGCACTTGTAGGAAAGCTCTTTGGCACCTGGGGCCCTATTAAAGAGCACACGCTCCCCAGCTGCTGCACACCAGAGAGGCTTTGCCTGCTGGCCAGCAGACAAGGAGGCACGCAGACAGCAGTGCTTGCTGCGCAGCGCCACGGGCACAGATGCAGTCGGGGAGTAGGCAGGGGACCAAATGTGTTATGCATAATAAAGGGCAGGCTAAATCAAGCACAGAATAATACAAAACTGGAGCTGGCTGGGCAGCAGCACTCACATCTGTTGCAGTAATACAAATTATTTTCACCGTTTTGTTAAGACGTGGACTGATGACTGTCAGTTATAGAAACATACAGCTGAAGCCCTGTTCACATCACCTTACCAACATTTTTTTGGCAACCCAGCTTGCAGTATGCTGCAAAAGGTGGCACCACCAGGGAAGTCAAATCTCAACTCTGTTGCCCAATTATTTGATTAGAATGATCTCCAGAATTAAACTGGAAGACTCATGCAGGATTTCAGCAGAGATGTTTGTGTTGATGAGACTGTGAGAGAAAGAAATAACTGGAGGTGGAATGAAATTCATACTGTGAGCCTGTGTAAGCAGTCCCGTTCGTGGTAGAAACAAGTCCTTTTGTAAATGCCATTCAGGTAAGCACATTCAGTTGCCTTCACCTGAGAAAAAACAAATGAGAACTCCCCCAAATAACCAATTAGGCCAAAAAGGAAAATAAACCATTGTATCAGCAGAGACTCTGGTACCTGGGCCTTAGAAATTGATACTAGAGAGGTTTCTACTTTAAACTTCTGTAAACTGCAACATGTCAATTATGCTATCCATCATTTTTCTTCCCTTTGAAGGGATACTTTTCCCAAGTACCCAACTAGACACCCTTTAAGGTGATCTGATTATCCTGTGATGGCAGCTCCACGCTTCTGTGGAGACAGATCCTTTTCAGATGGTCATAAATGGGACTTCTGAAAGCACCAGCCCTTCACTAGCGTATATGAAGTGCCATGAATATGGAGCAACTCAGCTTCCAAAGTGAACTTGACTCATGTCTGGCCAGCAGTACTTGCAGTTGTTCTCATTTACATATATTGATGCATCATCTCTAGATTGATTCTTCTCTAGTTCTCCCTTTAATTCTAGTTCTCCAGAAATAAACACCTTGATTTCTTTGCAGCTGGAGAAATCTTCAAGCGGGTGTATCTGTGGTGTATTTCCAAAGCCTATGAACCATCCTTCCATTTCAGATCCATCACAGAAATCTATGAGGGCTCTCCTGTGCGTCCAGTTTGCAGAGGATCCTGCCAAATTTGCACAAGACTCTGCTTTCCAAGGCTGTTGGGGTTAGTTTCCTTTCTTACCTTATCTCTACAGTGCTCATTAGGATGTTACTGGTGGGCCAAAAACTGTTAAAAACGTGGGATGGAATCATATTCTGGAACTGAACTCCGATCACAAATGACAGAAATAAAAATGTTATGGGAGATGCCCCTTCTGTGTGAAATAAATGCAGCCCTACCCAGAAAAAATGTCTTCCCAATAACAGTGTTCTTGCTTTGAGAAATATACTCCAAATTATGTGATGAATGCTAATAGCCACTGTTGTAGATACATACGAACTGATAAAACTTTACTGAAAAGTTGATCATTGCTGAGAAAATACAGGACATAAAGCCACAATAATGTTTTTAATTTGTCTTATGTCACTAAGGAACCAGACATCAGTAACGTGCCCAACTATAAAACAGCTTAGTTTCGCAGGCTGTAACTAAGTTTCCAAAACCCTGGTTTGCATGAATTACATCAAAAGCAGTGATACATAAAACTAACCATAGTTTTAGCAATTAAGGCAATGTGAAGTACCGAACAATATCTGCAACAAAGAGGATCCCCTATGTTGTTTGCTAATAAGCACAGCATTAAAAAAGGGGTTATGGCAGTTCTAAGATTCTTTCAAAGGAAAGACCATTTCCTCAAGACAATTCTTATTCTCATCCCACTGCACTTTTCATAGGGTTCAAACTGAACCCATGCTCTTCCAGCAACCTTGTCAGGGAACCGTTTGCTCTGTGGATGAGACAAACACAGCACAGGCAGGATGGCAGACCCTGTTAGCAATATGGAATTTCAGACTCAGGCCAGAAGTCACTCCTGCTGCTGATGAGGAAACCAGTGAGCAGTGCTTCATGTCTTCATTATGCTTTGTGGTCCTGACCTGCTGGTGAGGCAGGCAGCAAACATTTGCTGGAACAAGAGCAATTATTTTCTCTCCACTTGGATTAGCTTAGGGATACAGACTACAAAAGGAAGTAACAAGCTCTCTTTTCCCAAAGTTACACAATTCTGCCACGTCTCCTAGAGATGCAGCTCTTTCCCAGAGGCTTGAAATGAGTAACGACTACAGCCTCAACATCACCGCAGACCTGGGTTGCTGTGACACGGCTGGATATACCCAACTGTGGCACAACGTCCACAGAGGCACATCAGTGAAGTGTGCTGGCTGAGCACTGGTGCCCTGCTGAGAGACAGACGCAGCTGCTTGGGCACGTAACCATACAGCTAGCACAGCTAACACCAAACGACCGAGTAACTGTTTGGAGAACAATGCTGGAAGGCTCAGCTCAGTGCTTGGCTGCAGAGAACATACCTTGTATAGGCGTTTTTTACAATTTCCTTTGCCAAACGCAACAAAAGTCTCAGTGACCAGGTTACACACCATACCTACCACACTGTAAGACAGCAAAAAGAATTCCTGCAACAGCTCTGCCCTACCCTGTACTGTGGCACATTTCAAGGATGAGATTTTCTAGGAAACAGTAACAATAATATATAGACTCAATTTGTTACCTACTGCAGTTCCTTTATTAACTTGTGGAGTCCTCCTGGTGCCTTTAGCTCCTGTCCTAGATGCTGGGGAGACAAGGAACACTTCTACCTTACTGAACTTCCTTTCTGAGATCTGTTTTGGATTTTTCTTTTCCCAAAAAACCTTCAGTCTGAGGCAGACACTCCAGTTTTACTCCAAGCACCTAACGACTGGCAGAACTATAAGGAACACAAACCGGTCTGGGGGCAGAGAAGTCAGCCCTGCCTACAAGCAAACATTCTCAAGAGGCCCCGTATAGCTCAGTGGGTGAGTAAGGAGAGAGGGCAAGCAGCCTCTGACTTTATGCTAGCCAAAGTAGCCTGGCAATTACTATTTTCCATGATAATTTGTTAGTAATTCTTGTTTGAAGATAACAACAACCCTGATATTTAGATTTGAGGGGGCTCAGGAATTGCTTTTGCACAGCAGTAATTACCTGCCCTAACATAAAGGCTCTTTGCTAGGTATGTTTTTAAAGGAAGTTAGGACACACAAAAGGTATGTATGTGGGACATGGTGAAGAGGTTAAAAATACAATTATTCCTTTGCTGTAAGAGTTTACAAGTTACTAATTCAGAGATAACTTCTATGAAATTTCTGATAAACCAGTTGATAGTGCTGATTTTTCACACGTGATGTAATGGTACGGTTTGAAATCCTGTTATTGTTCTCAATGAAACACTGGAAGCTATGAGAAGAAAAAATATTTTCCAGAGAATGACTGCATGATGCGTAAGATACTGCGTGTCTCTGAAGAGAGCGTTCTAAGTGCACAGTTCTAGGCCGCGCTACTTCGAACGCACAGTGCACTAAACACGTAGACTTTATTATACTCACATTTTGCAGGTGTGGTAAAATAAAGCCATTGTCTAGGGCAAACTGCTAAGCATGTTAATAAAATCCTTTAAAATTACTCCTAAGTAAGTTTTTTTTCTATAACCACAATATAATACAATATATGCATACCGTAGATGTCCCTAAAATCTGGAGATGCTGGTAACAAGTATTTATTTACCTCTACCTTTTGTTTTCTGTGAATATGCAAGCTCCTATATGTGCTCCTATATGTGTAACAGAATAAAAAACCAGTCCGTCCATTCGGAAACGAATACCATTTTGCAGCACATGAAGTTTTCCTGAAAGCAAGATTCCACAGGTAGAAATCCATTAAATAGTTTGAGCTGTTGAAAATTTGCAACTTGCTGTGGGCAATTTTACACTCAGTAGAGCAATTACTTTCCAGGCAGTGGCTAACATGTAAGCTTTAACAGAATACGCCACAGAGCAATCAGCCCCATTTTGTACCTTAGAAAGTACTTCCAGCTACTGTAACTCTTGGGCTGCAGGATTTGAACAGAATTATTCTTTGTAATCTGTTAGAAATCATTATGGAAAAACTGGAACTCAAAGGTTAAATCACTTCCTAGAGAGGATAAATCCGTATGTTTCAAACACTTGCTGTATTACATATACCTGAGAGTTGCCAACATTCACCAGGAACTTTCTGAAAACTTGAGTACTCTAGGACTGAAAAAATCACAAAGGCAAGAGAGCGAAAGATTTCAAATGAGTGTGTAGCTGTGTATAGATAAGAACAGTTTTCTGAAAATGGGGTCAACTTTCTGTCCACTCCTTATGCCATGTAAAACCACCAACCAAACCTGGGAGTGAAAAGAATTCAGTGGTACGGCAGAACCAGAAAGCAGTATCTCCAGTGATGTTCCTCGATTTTTTTGTACAATACCTAACACAGGGTTTTTCTCTAAAGAGAGAGAAGACCATACTTCAACAGACACAATCCAAGAAACGCAGGAGATACTCTGCCTTTACTGATAAGCAGTATCATTTATGGATATCAAATGTTATGTGTAACTCACCAATGAATTTGTCTTTAAAGCGTTAACTGCAACATACCATTTGAATTAATCTCAAACTATTACCATTAAATTTCGGACTCAATAATAAATGGATTTATCGTCTTCCAGAAATACATGTTAAAATTTTGCAGTTCATGACTAGAACTTCTAAAGGGACTCCTACATTTCAAATTTTCACTGGGAGAAATTGATAAACAGATGCACCTACACGTCCCTACATCACAAACAGATTTTGAATGGTGTCAAGAAATAAGCCAGACAGTGGTTTCTTAGCTTGGGTGATACAAAACACACAGGGTAAAGATTCCTCTATACGCAAGGTTAAATTTGACTCTCTGCTCCTGAGGTAAAGAGACAAGCCAAGGCCACACCATGTGAATGTAGACGAATTGTAAAGCCTGAATTTGGTGCGTTAAAGGAGACGTAAAGAGGCCAGTACCTCTGTTCATAGCTGCTTCTGGCTCCACGGGGGAATATGAGGCTACATCTTGGAGCTACCGCTTCCCTGAGAGGTCCCTCCTCAAGCACCTAAGTGCACTCCAGCAAAAGGGCTGGAATGCCTGAAGAGCAGGTGGGAGCAGCATTCTTCAGAATTGTGATTTGAAGAGCTAGGCTTATAAGGGCCAAAACCTCTCAGGCTCCTCAGTAATTCGAACAATTGGGATGTGAATAGCCAGGGAGGGCGTGTAGGTTGGGTCTTGGTGAGGAAGTTTGGAGAGACTTCTGCTTTCAGAGCCCAACATTCTTTACAGCCAAAAAGCCTTACTTCACATGAAAACAGCAGCATTGTTGGTACAAACGTGTTGTTGCTGCTGATAAACGTATGGTAAGTACTTGTCACCGGGGGCCCTTACTGGTGTAAGAAAAAACACCAAAAATCATTCCCTCTTCTGTTCTAAGACTTCCATAATACCTGACCTGACATCAGCCCCTGATAAATCAAATTAGAAACAAACACACACAGAAAGAGGCTTATCAGAAGGCTTGTTGCCAGCTGTGAGCTCCAAAGAACATTACTGGCAAATTCTGATATCTGAAGAACAACAGAAAAACAAATCAAAGACTCAACCTACAAAACAAGTAAACCAGAGCTCCATCCCATTTGCTGCAGAGGTAGCTCTAAGGCACCAAAATATGTAAGATGTTTCCACCTAATCTCTCTTTTCCGGCACTTCTACTTCTTATTACAGTCATGCCAAAGCAATTTCCTACTTTTAAAATGTTATGAAACACCTTTCCTTGAACCTGAAAACTCATTTTGCCTTCTTGTAATTAGTTCAGCTTCCATGTCTTTCAAAACAATGAGAAATCTACAAAGTAGTCTAGTCAGAGTACTATTATTTCAACTGAATTCTCTCTCTTCAATCAATCATAGCTTGCTATATACAGTTCTTCAGCGCAAATTTAAATTAAGCATAATGATGCTAAAAAGGTAGCAAGGCAGAAAATGATCAGGAATGAAGCAAAAAACATTTAAAATTACATCCTACCTGCTTGTCATTGGAAGTGTTTCAGAGTTTGGAAAGATGATTTACATCTAGAAAAAATAAATTGCATTTAACTCTGAGCTTGTCCCATCTTTCTGTTTATTGTTCAGACTCCTCACTCATCTTACTGGTAGGACTTCCAGTCTCTCTGAAGTTCATGAGAATTCCCAAGGAGATGGGTTTCCACCACTTTAAGAAGAGAATCTCATATGATAAGCATGTGAGCAGCTTCTTTGTTCAAACCAATCTCATGACTCCCTTTGAAGGTAATCCTTTAGAAGTCTCATGACCCATCTCCCTGCCCAGAGGGTATTTTCATCTCATGGTGGAACAAGGCACAACAAATCTACTTTGATAGTGCCCAAATCTCCAATTTGTTAAACCTCCTTTCCTCTCTTCAAACATTGGATATACTCACGGTAAAAACGCCAGCACTGCAGAAAGGCTAAAGCAGGAGCCGAAACTTTTAATTTGAAGTATCCCCTCCCTTCTGCTAAAATATCAACGTTATTTGCATAATTGAGACAATTGGACATAATAGTCCTTTCAGGGGTCCTCATTAGATGTACAGCTCTACATTCTTTGAAAAAAAGAAAAAAGGAGGTCATACAGCAGTAATTATATCTAATCCTTTTTAGAACAATTTGAAGTTAGGAAAAATGTTGTACTAAACCAGCTGAAGTTGTAAATAAGCCATTCATTTTGTAACTTTACATATCACATGCATTTTCATACTCTGTTGCTTTTGTCAATTTAATTAATTCCTTTGCAGCAAAGGACTTCTGCAATTTCTTCTAGTTTAAAACTACCAATGGCAAAGGATATTAATGCATTGCAGGTAGTTATTCTGCTCTTTCACCTCGCTGTGCAGAGTGCCAGCTCTGCAAATAGATGAGCACTGCACCTAGGACCACATACAGGAATTAACACTATTTAGACCTAAATGCAGTTTAACTCCCTGTTCTGCCGCACTGCATCGTGCAGCCAGTAAGTCTGCTAGACTGCTCTTACTTCTCTGCTCGTACATCTGATCACCAACGCTCTACCCATAGATCCCTTTGTGGCTGACAAATATTTTAGAGATAAAACTTTAACTTCCGTCCTGCCCCAAGCACCACAGCATGCAGTTCTACCAGCTTTATTTTAGAATGAGATCCCGCTCTTCCTAATGAGACAAAGTTCCTTCTGACTTCATGAGGGACGACAATGTCAGTACAGAAGAGTTAGACAAACCTCCAGAAAGCTGCAATGCAAAATCCATTTTGGTCTTCATTTCTGTTTCAGAAACTGATACATTTTGAAGAAGGCAACAGACATTACCATGAAGTCAAAGAAGGCAAACATAAATCCCCGTGGGGTACAGCACTCCACAAATCATGGAGGTGCAGACTATTCCTTTAGTTAGGGAATTTCCTACTTAAAGCCTTCATCCAGAAGGCTGGATCAGACTCTGTCAATGGTGTTCAACAGGCACCAAAACAGGGCGTATCACAGCTATACTCCACAGCTACCTAAATTTCCTTTTCTACAGTTTCAAAATCAAGGTGAAATTGCTAGTTCTGATCTCTGAAATCACACTGAGCTTAAATTCCTGTTGTTCAGAAGCTGTCTGGTATCCTGTTCAAGCAAAGGAGGGGGCTCAAAGCCATTGCCACCATTTTTAAAAGCTGGGCACAGAAATGGAGGATACATCAACAGATGTTCTTTCAGTGAAAACCGCATTTCAGACATACTGGCTTTGTGGATGTCTCTATCTGGGACACATTGTCCTTTGTGAAACAGAAAAAGTTGACCTACTGGACAAACAGCAACAAATATTTATCAAAAATATCTAAGTCGGAAAACATTAAAAACATTATTTGGGCACTTGAACTCCCTTCTAGAAGTGGAATTCAGACCTGCAGCACGGTAAGTTTATCTGCCTGGCTTCTCTATAGCGATGGAGGATAAAAAGGAAGAAATTCCTTTTTGCTAATGAACAAGTTCTCCTTAGAAAGCCATTATGTAAAAATGTGAGTTATATCTGCATAAAATCTTTTGTCTTCAAAATGCGGTTAAGAATTAATATTCAAGACATGCCTCTGCCTTTTGTTCTTCCACTTGTTAGCTCAAGCAGAAATGACAGAAAGGTACACCTGAGAAAGTACAGGATTTTTAGAAATCAAAATACAACGTTCACTGAATCTTCACATAACGTAAATTTGATAGTTTTACGACACCGTAACTGCTCTGGCACCGGAGTTTAAGTAATGAGACGGATGAAAAATAGCAAGCGAGCCATGTCCATTGAGACAAAAGTAAAAAAACTGCAGCCGTTAGTGTGTTCAGATTAAGGTGACTGGCATCACGGACACCTTCTAAGGGCAATAAGAATATTTTCCTCACTTGCTATTGTGAAGAGAGAACAACTCATGAAAATTTTGAAGCAGAAATTTCAGATTGGATCTTTTAAGCAAAGCCAAAGATTAACAGGATGCCTACCATCTAATGAGAATGTTCTGAACAGTATTTCAGATAACACAAGATGTGATTATATATACACACATATATACACAATACAATAATATTATAATAACTATATAATAGGAACTAACTAATGCATTGCACGCATGTATGCGTGGGAAACCGCCACGTAAAAACAAAGGAACTTGTACACGGTGTGTGTAAAATAAAGCACCAAGTCTGCTAAAATCTAATAAAAGTGCACGTTCAGTGTGAAGAGCAAACAGCCTACCGTTTGCTGTGCTTCCTGTCTGAAAGGCCCATGAGCAAATTCTGCATGGTAAGAGGAAGAACTCACGGGCATTTAATTTCTAATATATAATACTGTCAACTTCAGCCAAAGTGTTCATTCAGATTTCAAAGGAATAACACACATGAGTGAAAAAATGACATTCTCAGAGAAAATGCCGCTACACAAAAGATCATTTTCATGGATGCCTGCACTCATACTATGGGAAGGCTCACAGCCCTTGGAGTTTGTTTTGTGGCATGGCTTGATATAAATGCACTGTGAAGGAAAGGGATAAAGATATGCATCTCTCTGCTGCCCTCACTGTGACTGTCTCAGAAAAAAGTAGCCTTGGTTTCCACTGGTACTGGGTAACCACATGCTTGCAGAGAGTAAGTGGGAACGTCAAACAGATGAATGTGTTTTTATCCTTTTAAACAATAGCTTCACATACACTACAGAGGCATTAGTCCACGCCAAAAAACACAGTTTGATTTACATCCTTCACTGTCAACATTTGTTCTTATTACCATCCCCCAAATAAAATATACTTGCTTAATATAGCAAACACCTTATTTATCTTCAAAGAGCAACAAGGTCTTATGGTTTTATTTCAACTGATGTAAATCTGGATCTATCAGGGTAATCAGCTACATTTATGCGTGAATAATTGAGACCTCAGTAAAAATAACCTTTTTTCTCAGTGATAAGCTTAGCCTGGCATAATTAACTGCTCATTTAATGAATGTAGCTAATAGCATTTTCTTACAAATAGATAAAAAATAAAATACACTATTCTCAGACCTGGCATAACTGATTGCTCATTTACTGAATGTAGCTAATTGCATTTCCTTACAAAAAGATAAAAATAAAATACATTACCCTTTTCTCAGATCTGATGTACCTGCTGGTAACTCCCAAAGGCATCTATATCACTCGAATCAACAGGCAGATGGACAACATAACAAGTTGCACTGACTGCATTTCTTATCAGATGCTTATTGGTCTTGACATACTCCTCTAATAAAAGCAAATTAATTCATCTAGGACAAGAGAAATATTTTTCCCCTTTTTTTCTTCTGTACTTCTTAGAAGCATTCTGTAAACTCTAACAGATTTTCTTGAAAGTTTCAGGTAGTGACTAGTGCATTCATAGATCAAAATTAAATTTACAGTTAGGAAATGTGGGAACTGGACTTAGAAATGCCAAAATGCATTGCAAAATGATGTAACATTTCCGATTTTTTCCACAAAACTATTATAAAAGGGTACATAGACAGGAACCGAACGAAACTACAGGCAGAATGCCTGCAGATTATAATCTTCCTCGCAGCCAGTCAGACCAAATACAACTCTGAGAAGTTCCAGTGAACTATAAACATTAAAGTCGTAAAGGAGTGAACAATAATTACAGTATGACGGAACTAAGAAAACTTTGAAGGAATAAAGAAAAGAAAAGCAGTATCAAAATCTCCTTAGGACCTGAATGTTGAGCTTTGAGAGGAACCAAATGCTATTTAGCAGCCTAGCCTGTTATCATAACCTAGACAAACTGCAGCACAGAGGAGCCTGTATTTTTTCACAGCTGAATTAAATCCTGAACCAATGACTAATATTTCACAGGATGTGACACTATTGAACTACTGCAACTTGGGATGAGCATTAATACAAATGTCACAGATACAGATGTCAGCACAGATGAGAAATGACACGATAGCAATCTGCCCGCGAGGAAACATAAGCTCACTGAGACTCAGTCAGGAATGGACAGAGAAGAAAGGATGGATTACTCATGACAAGCTTGTTCACATGAAAACAGAATAGGGTTATTTATTTATAACATGCCTAATAATTCTTTTCTGTAGCTGCAAAATTCATGATCACACACTGCAAGGCTTTGATTGGCCACATAAACCCCTTCCTGTGAAGCAGGAACACATATGAAAAGACAAAAATCAGCCCTGGAACTACAGGTCTCTTACTTATTCCAAAATGTAATCATTTTTAAAAAGGGTATTTCCCAAGAGACTCTGACCCAACAGACACCACCTGATGCCACTATCAGATCTGCAGCTAGGTGGACTATTTGAACCTCCCCAGGCAAAACAAACAGGAAGAGCAGTGGATCTTGGTGTCTTGGCCTCAGATCACCATGCAGAACTCAAGGGGTGAACTAGACTCAGAGCAGCCTTGGCTCTATTTATTTTTTCTTGGAGGCGGTGGGTAGCAGTTGGTCCAGATATACACTACCTGGCACAGCTGAAAGGCATAAATGACATGATCTGATAAGCTCAAATAAACAACTGAAGTGAGTGACAAAGCCCCCAAGACAGAACACCACTCTCACCAAAGGCAACAACAATTTTCGTGTACCAAGGAGAAGAGCTCCAGAGTAACACTTGGCTCCTTTCCCCTTCCGAGCACACAGCCTCACTGCAACAGGGAACGTGCTGGCGAGGTGGCACGTGGTGCACGCAAGGCAGGGCTGGCACCGGGATAAAGCAAGGCAATGACCATAAGCTCTAGAGCTCCAGTAACACCTGAGTTCATATAAGCAAAAAACACCCCCCCCCCAAAAAAAAAAAAAAAAAAAAAGGAAAGAAAGAAAGAAAGAAAGAAATGGCATGACAACAAAGCAATCAGAAATCCTCTCCATACCAGGAAAGAATTACACCCAGGTACTGTGGTGTCAAACAGTGAATACAAATAACTCGAAAGGTAATTTACAATCAATTAGCCCAGAAACAGTGGTGAAGTAGTGATGGGGAATGGCTAAGTTCTCAGCCTAATTCCTATAAAGCAAGCTACAGGTTTTGAAATGTAACAATCGCTGCATAAAATAGGTCTGGATGTGCAATGGAGCTATCTGCCTAGTCTGAAGCACAGCCTACTGCCCCAGCAAAATTCCTTACAACTTCGAGCAGGATCTGCTGAAAGCACGCAGTACAGCAGTAACAAGTGTTCCCCTTAACTCCCTCCTTTGTAGTAATTCCCTGTCTGCTTTCCACTGAAAACACGGAGATCCTGGTTAAAAATATATACTGTTAGGGAATGAATGCTGGTATATGGACAGGACTGTAAAATCTATTTGATAGCTTTGGCACTTTCTCTCTGGATGGCACACATGTATAACTCAAATACCAGCCTGCTTTACTGCCCAGGTTCATCTCTGAACTCATCTGTAGCATCCCTCTAGAGCTTGTCAAGTGGTTAGAATTTAAAAGAGTATTTTTAAAGCAGAACAGAGGAAAACTGACACAGCTTCTTTTATCTGAGGCTAATGCCACATCTGCTGCATCCTGTGAGAAGCGTGAGGGAAATGAGTTATTTTGGGCGAGATTTCACTGATAAGTGTGTTTGTAACTCAGCCAAGTGCTGTCAGTACAACTCTTCCCTCATGGAAACACTTTTAGATTTCGCATAGCAACAGTGGCAATCGCGGATGTTGCACAGTTCTCTCTCCCTCCTTTGTGTGTTATGTTTGAAGGGGCTTTGTACAGCAAAACCAGCAATGAATTGTGTGTTTTACTGAAGCACAACTGACATCAAAGGCGAGCTGTAACAATGAAGAAAAAAGTGCTGATCACTGGAAGCTCGACGTACCAGCCCCAGCTCCATGCCAGCCCTGCTGCATGCGAGGTACCGAGCTCCTGAATTCCTCTCCTACCTGGACTACTCAAACCCAGGCTTCAACATGAAGAAGTCTGCTTAACTCCTGATCCTGAAACCGCTTAGGCACATGCTTAAGTTTATAGCGAAGAACAGCCCCACTGACTGCCATGAAACAGCAGCATACACACAAAGCTGCTCAAATAAAGTCAACGGGACTGAAACTCGGTGTGTGTACTTAGCACACAACCAAGAGTTTTAACATGGTGTAAAACAGTGTCTTCTACAATAAACAGAATGATTATTCTGTGCTTCTCTGGCAGTGTTTGTCTGAATAGTTTAATGCACAGACACAGATTAGTCTTACAGTTAATAAGAAATTTCGGTCCCATTTAGTTTTACACAGCAAACAGCTATTTTACCTGCTCATAAAAAGTTCTGTGAAGTCAGTATTACTCCCAGGCCAAGCAGCTTGTACACGTTCATTTGGATGGAAATCTACTGTCATAAATGCGGGTCCTGCTGATCAGTCCAGGGGTTAAAAGAAATTAAAAGCACAGTAAGTTGCTGAAACAGTATGAGGCACTGCAGCTTTCAGCTTTGTCAAACTCATTATGTTCCTCCCACTAATTAAAACAGAAATGCAAGCAAGCAGTAAATACATGTTAGAGAGATTCTGAAGTTAATAATTCTAAGAATTACTGGGGGAAAAAAAACAACTCCAACTGGTATTTACTTTCAGTAATCTTCAGCTGCACAACTGCTAAAATACAGTTTAGGAACTTTCTTCCCAGTATATTAAGTTTTGAAGTTTTATGCAAATACTTTCTACGCTAACAACAGCATGGTAGTGACTGAAGAAACACAAGCATCTCTTAATAAATGTTCCATTTCATTATGTTTCATGAGACATATGTGAATAATTCAATCTTGCACTTCTAACCACTTAACAGCTAGATAAATGAAACACAAGGGTTATAATGTCATTATTTCACCTTGAAATAATGTTTGAAAGTCATTATGAAAATTTATATAGGGGACCTTCTATTTTTCTATTCAAGACATTCTTATAAAGTTCTCTATCACAGAGGGAAGTTCATGTTTTGGATATGGCAGCCCCAGGTTTTATTCATGACTTCATTTTGGAAAGACTAGGGCAACTTAATGTATTTGGTGATTCTGTACACCATCAAAACCACAGAGTAACAACCCAAGCTTAACTGTTATCAACACTCTAAGCACATAATAATAGTCCAAGTTTAACCTTCACTACCAGTCCACCACAGAACTGTGCAGGAGAAACATACAGCCCCATGCAACATCACAAAAGTAGCTGAAAATGAACTGCAGTTTGGTGGCAAACAGAGCAGCAGCATAAGCTCCAAGCTGCTGCAGGATATGCAGGAGGCGCAGAGAATACGGTGTTGGCAGCCTCTGTAGCACGGGAACCTGCACAGCGAGGCTCCAGTTAGGAGCAGGCAGAGGAGAGGGAACATATCGATGTGTTCATTTGTTATCACCTCCACCTCCAAATGAGAAAGCCACGTCTCATTCCAGCAGTGACGGTGAAGTCTTTGTGTGACTGTGAGTGTGGAGAAAGCACAGAAAGGGCAGGGGTAGGAGGTCCTGCTGTAACAGAGCGTAACATGCAGTCATTACTGAGACCTTCACAGCCAGGCACACAAACAGCACATTCTTTCAGACAGGTTTGGTACTGGTTTTGGCACAAAACCCAACAGAACTGTGTTCTACAAAGCATCTGTCAAAAGCAGCAACGTCAATAAAAAGTAATCACCTCCATTTCCTTCACACTCATGATGGGATGTTTGTACAGCCAACCATGTCAGCCTCTATAAGGATTCTTCAGAAAGGAAATTGAAAACCTGGTAATTAAGCAGCAGCAGCTGACAGTAATTGCAGACTTGTCCAAGTAACCCCTTTGTGGTCTGCAGAATATCAGCACGTGTTCAGCTGCGGATTATTTACAAAGGATAGGGTCAAAGCACCTGAGGTTTGGTGGAAGATATCCCTCACCTCACTAACACTCTTAGGGTACGCACTGAGAATTACGTTTACATTTCTGCTTTGATAGTTGTGTGACATTCCAGCAGCTACTAAGAGATTTACCTACTTACTATTCAGGCACAGTGCAATAGTTATTTTCTTAACAGGTCCACATCAAAATTGGAAATGGAACAACAACAGCAATACAGAAACTCAGCTGCTTCACAGCCAGGGTATAGACCTCAAGTCGTAGTCTCTCTCTCTCTCTCTCTCTAATGTCAGAGAAGATGTAGGTGACTTCTAAGAACTGATTTTTTCCATGTATTGTCTTAGTGCTACTGACATACCCATCACAGGACCATGCTTTTCTACGCGTGTAGCATGTGAAGAAGTTCATTAAACATAGAATACTGCTTTAGAATAAAGCTGCAAAATTAAAGCTGAAAGGTAACATGAATTTAGAAGTAGTAAACAGAGTTGCTAATAATAGGTCTGTCACAAGCATTACAGAAAGACGACCATATCTCAGTGCCTATTTCTATGCTTGCCCTTGTAATCTCATCTGTAATGGATACAGATACTGTAAGGGATTCAGAGCCCCTCAAAAAAAAACAACAACAAAAACAGTCCAGTACCCTCCTGGAGCCAGTGTGAGGACACAAACACTGAAGATGTGGAAGCACAAAGCACATGCTGAAAACCATTGATCCACGCTTCCAGGAATCTGCACTGAGAGCTTGCTGAGGCAGAGATTTTTTTTCCTGTTTGTAAAGCATAAAGCATAAATATGGACCTTATATAAATATATATGAATTAAAGTACATGTGCAATATATTATACGCATCTTTTAAAAACATTAAAAATGTTCTGCTAATCTAGCTGTAGCTATCACATCTATGCCTCTTTCATGTGGTAGACTGAAAGCTGGGGCATTACCTCCTTTCCAAGGCCTGTTCCGTAATAATCCTGCTGGAATGTACAGCATGTGTCGACCTTCTTAGTCCGCCTTATGAGAGTGAATGTTACTCATATTTCACCACAGTTATAGCACAACAAGTTACGCTTACAGAATTGTAGTGCTCTGATTAATCAATTTGTTTGGAGCACATTTCTCTCATGTAGCTATATTCTTTGGCTAGAACTCATGGAAAAGTCTGCTAAATGTCTTTCCTGCCTCTTTGTCTTCCATTTGGAAGCTTATGGGTGCACTCCATTTGGACCAGCTCTTGTTAATGCAGTTATATTAACCGCTGCAGTACTTGTCCATACAGAGAAGATTTGCAGCATCCCTGCTATTTGTTACTTTTTCCCTCTCTTTTCTTTAGAAGTAAAATAGAAATGAGGAAAAGCCTAATACTGATCTAAACTTTCTGGTACTGCTTAGAACTCGTCTCTTCTTTGACAGAGCATGACACTGGTCGTCTTACTGAACGTCATGCAGAAGTTCTGTACATCAGGTTCTTGCTAGACTCGATACATGCAGGTAGGCTTCAGCAAGAGCTTTCTTAGCTTGGAGCTACAAGAAACAAAAAGGATTTTAAATGTACTTGCATACATCCTGCAGCATTTATCTCGGTGTCCTCTAAAGAGCCTGCCACTATTTTCCTACCTTGTCTGGCATTAAGACAGTGGCTTGGGAGATACAGGCTCATGTCCTTTCTTGTCTTGAATCCTCTTCTAGACCCAAACTACCTATCATAGTTCTGAAAAATCATGAAATGGTACACTCCTTTTCTTCTTGAATGGGTTGCTGAACAGGGCCAAGAGATTACTAAATAGTCATGGAGGGACATGCAGAGGTCATGCGTCTCCACACACTGCAGAGTTTAACAAAAGCCAGTGTGAATGAAGGCACAGTGATACTGTCAAACCCTAGTGCATATAGCAGAGCCATCATCACAAAATCCATGGTTAGATAAGCAATATAGGCGTTCCTTATCAGCATTGTTTGCAGTGACTTAAGTTTTTATTTATGTCACTATTTTACTGTAAAGGAAAGTCACTCAGGGCTAAGTATTTAAAGACAGAGAAAACAAAACCCCATTTATAGATATTACAGGCATTCTGTTACAATCATCAATCAACACATGCTCTTCCTTCATCATGTCTTCTCATCTGCTGTGCACAGTGCCTTGCCTACTGTTTCAGTTCATAAAGGCATCATTTACCACACAGATTGATTCAGATTCTTCCTCTTGTTGTGTACCTCTTTGCTATATGTACTATTTAGTTCACACTTATGAGAGAGGCATCAATATAAAATTATATAGTTACACACTTTATGCCAAAAGGGAAAAAAAAACCAAAACCTTCTCATTAGAAAGCATCAGTATATGCAACTGATTGGCTTCAAATGCTGGACATTCCCATGAGCGATTAGGTAAAATGATTTGCCTTTTAGTTGAAAAGCTCAAGCTAAGCTGGACGCTCTCAGGATACATTCTCAGCACTGTTCAACTTTGCTGAATGTGCAGTTCCACGAAGCTCTGATTACTACAGAATTACAGCTCACTGGCATGAAGCATTAGCATGAGATTTTACATTTCTACCCCCCAGCAGTCACTTGAGAAGGACCCAGGGGAAAGAAAGCAGTATTCTGAAACAAATGCAGTATAGGAAATAGGCACATGTTATTTAAAACACTGCCAGTAATCTTCATTTTATTTTATCATAATGCTATTTCAGGCCTGTCAGTGAACGAACTTGTGCACAACAGCGTGGATTTGTTTTCATACAGAAACATTCAGGACTTTTTTTTTTTAAACAGGAAAACAAAATCTGCTTGATTTAGTTGCCTGCTGCAGGTTAGGTGAGTTCTTCAAAGAGAGGTGGAGTATGAACAACGTTTCCAAGCACTGAAACGCAAGACCTTAAAACCTTATAAAACAAAAGTAGATGCAAAGCTACAAGCAAGAGTTGATGACAGTGTGCTGTAATTCAACATACTCTGATAAACAGCTACTTTATAGAGATCAGACACCTCCTTTACTTTTCCAAGGCTGAAAGGTGGGACTTGTAACATTTCTTTTCAGTCTTTGCCTGTGAATAGCTTTACTGAAAGCTGTTATGTGCTTCTGTGGCATGTTGTTTGCCTTCAAGACTGCCAGTTACTGGTCTGTACCGCTGCAGATGTCAAGAGGAATACAAGTTATCTATGGAATGAACCATCAGTTGAATGTGATACAAGATTCACTAGTGGAGTGTAGGCTTCCCACAGGGAAAATCGACAGATAAAATCAGAGTACCAAAATGAGCAATATGCTGTAATAAATTATCTGCCTATTGGCTCAAAATATTGCATTTTTAAGCATTACCAAGCAACCCTTTCAAGAAATCTAAATTTTTGTGACAGAGCAAAAATACTCAAACCAGTGTAAAGTAAATCATACAATAAGTATTGTTGTTCTGAATTTTTGCTTTGGAAACTCATTATGTCAATCTCCTTTCAGCAAAACACCACTTTAAAGTGATTTCTGATACAAGGATACATAAGTTACAAACTATAGCTTACAACACAATATTTCCTTGGAGATTCAAAGACTGAAAAGCAGGGGAATCAAGTGTTAACTGCAAGGAAAGCCATTTCACTGTGCACGCTGAGCTGCGACATGGGACATGAAAATGGAATAACTAAGCAGGTGATAATCGTGCTGCCGTGACGGCTTTTCACCTACTGTGTCCAGGAGAGTTTACAAGGCTTTCCAGCTATTTGCCAGCCTCTCGTATTTTGGTCCTATTAACACTGTAGGACTCAGAGTAGCTCAAGGGTTCAGTTCTTCTTCATGCAAGCCTCTTTATATGTCAGTCCCCTCATCAATTTTTAGCTGACCTCTTTCCTGAAGAAATGAGTTTCTTCTGACAGATTTTACATTCCTCTTTTTTAGGTACCAGCCCATTTAAGCTTCATATCAAGAACTGAGACAGTAGGTGGTATCCTGCAAGTTAAACATCAATGATCCCATCTCATATTAACAGTAAAAATATAAAAATAAAATAATAAGGGGGGTTATTTTATGTTAAAGGATCAATAAAATAGTTATCATGCTTCCCTAAAGAAGGTGGGATATATGTGCCGAATGTTCTCCAGAATTCACAGTAGCTGCCAGTGCTAATCTAAATAAATACCAGATCAATTTGCATATAATCCCAAATAGCTCCAGACCTACTTATACCAGGGATCATCCAACCTTTGCTGAGCACTATCTCAAATGTCTTCAGACAGAAAGATTAGTTTGCCACCCCAGAGACGAGCTCTGAAGCCGCTAAAGACTGGTTTAGTGGGATTCTCCCTAAGAGAATCTTTCCTCTCTCAGATTCCCTGCACAGTTAAGACGCAGCCTCAGACTGGTATCTAGCCTGACAATGAAGTAACATGTCTGAGATGTGCTTTTTGATAGAAGTTGTGTGCAAGTATCTGAATAAAAATGCCCCAGTTTCCAGACCTGCAGAGCCTTTTAAACTAACACTCTCCGCTCTGTGAGAGAGACGAAGGATTCACACCTTCTAAAAACAATTTACAAAACCCATTTTGTAAATTGTAGACATTAACATTTCTGAATCACTAAAAGCACAATCTAGCTGTATAGTTATACGCTGTATACTGTAAGCGTTATGGTTACCTGCATTTCAACAACCCGCTCGTGCAAAGATCAGGAGCATTTCACCGATAGCTTAAGAACCAGCTTCACTCTCTAGTGAGCTGGATTCCTTAAATATGAACAAGCTCTAATCTGGGAAACTAAGAACATTTCTTTAAATTTCCTTTTCTGGTAAAGAGCCATTTGAACTATGCTTGTTTGCTCAGACTCATTAACAAAATTTGGTGAAAGATGAAGTTCACTATTGAACAAGAACAAATTCCCAGAAAAAGGGGAGAAAAAGAATGATTTCTTTAGAGAAGGACATCAAAAAGGAAAAAAGAAATAATAAAAAGTGCCAAAACCACTTGGCATGAAAAAGAGAACAGCTGTACCTCACAAATCCGTGGCTGATCCTTGGAGAGAATCTCCAACCCACTCAACCAAGAGGCTGAGTGCCATTTTACTGGCAAGAATCAAGAAAAAAATGGAATCAAATACTCATAATGTTAGCTATTTAAAAGTTTCCTTGGATCTGATAAAACACAAGTCTTAATACATATTTCAACTCAGTCACAGAAAAGGAAAAAGTGAAAACAGAAAAACTAAATGTAGGAATTTTCTAGAAAAATACTTCATTACTATGGCCTCATTTCTGTAAGACACACACCCGCTGTACTGGACTCGAGTACTACACATTGGAACTGTTTCTGAGAGCCAGGAACTGAACATGTCACTGAGAAATATCCAGAAGTATTTGTTTCTGTTCGTTGCCAGGATGGAATAATCCATACTATCAGTGTCTGTGCCATGCCTGTACCTCCTGAAAGCTTCAGGGTATCACTGATAGCCACTTGAGGGGATTTTCTGGGGGGTGAGGTGGGGTGGAATAGGGTAGGGCGGTGGTGGTTTTGTCCTTTCCTGCAGTAGGATTTACTGCCGGATCCACACATATTCCACCCCCCTGTAACTTCTACACATCTTTGTCTGAATTACGCTGTATTCTGCAGCATCATGGATTTAGTGTAGCTTTTGTACCCCAGCTCAGTACAACTCCTGCAAACAAAATCCTAGAGAGCCCAAAGATCCCATCATTAGCTGGTTTACTACTGAGATTTTATAATAAACATCTCTAGCTCTAAGTCAAAAGTAAGTTTACTGCTATAAATGAGATGAGCTGTAAAAAAATATTCAGAAATCATTAAATAGAACAATCTTGTGTTGGTACAGAGGTATGTTAGATACTAACATAGACACTACAGATACAATACGCAATTCCTTTTTTGTATGGTTCTGACCCTTTGATCAGTTTGTGAGCATTGTTCAGCACCAGAACGATGAAAAAAAAAGAACGCAAAAGGTAATACAACTTCTGCTTTCAAGGTTCCCATCTACAGTGATGATTAAATAGCTCTATGATGACTGCTTGATTAAAAATTAATTGGTGTGGTAATTTAAAAATACAGCTAGTTTAATAATTAATGTATAGGAATTATATTGGACTATTCACTGAAGGCTTTCTTTAAGGTGTACTCAGAAAAAGATCCATGATTTTTGCTGTATTATTAAAAGGGGGTGAGATTTTATAGTATCTTGGAGAAAACGCTTCCTCATCATACCTGCCTCGTGCAGTAACTGGTCCTTACTTTGGTTTAGGACTAGGGAAAACATCAATTTCAGCACAAAACTATACAGCAAAGTCGTTTCCATTTAGCATAGCTCTATCTAGTGGTTGATTAATCCAAGTGCATCTGACTGTTTAGAGAAAACTAAATCATGAGTTTGATGAAAACCAACAAAGCCTTAGGAATGTGACACATTTTCTGATGTACATACTGTTATTGCCTTATTTAAGTCTGGAAATACACCAGGAAAGGTTGTATTACCAATTAAATCCTACCTTTACATATACGGATGAACGTGACTCCATGGCCATTTCTCCTTGCAATGAACACTCTTTTTCCCCAATATAATTTGTAGGAACAACCCAGGGGTCCCCATCCTTATTCGAGGAGGGTACCTACATATCAGTGTGACAGCTAATCCCATCAAAGTAAGCTGGGCAGCTCCCATGCTTAATATATATATGCTTTTCCCCATAAACAGGTATCCAAACTTGTTAGAATTACTGTGGGCATATTTGAGCTATGCGGAATATGTGGCTGGGAAGCTTCTCCCTGATACTTCAGCCACTGTAGGAGACAGAAATGCTTGCAGCTAACCACACAGTGCTGAGGCTGGGGAGCAGAAACAGAGCCCTGAATGCTACAAGTACTGCCTTGATTCTTTTGGAAGCAGGAGGATCTCCATGCATACTGTGTGGCTAATTCAGTCTTCCATCGCAGCACAAAGCTGGGTACCACTCCGTACACTCAGTGCTCTGCAGGAGACATGCTATGGCAGAAATGCCTTGGTGCAGAAGACTTAACAGATCAACCTGGCATGCTGAATCCCCAGACACCATGAACCTTTGAAACCTGATTCAAAAAATTACAAATGGCTGCTCCACTTTTTCCTAATCCCATCCTCCATCTAGGGGATGTAGAAGATTCCAGTCTCTGCCAGCTTCTTATGGCACATAGCAGGGGAGAGCTGGTAAATTCTGGCCCACATAACTGAGCAATGGATTTCATCAGCGCAGGGAAAGGTCACTAGTTTTTGCTGGTAATCCCAAAAGCTCCACAAAAGTATGGTTTTTGTGCTTGCATTTCTCCCAAGTTTATTGCGGCCCTTTATTCAAGAGAGGCTTAATGAAACAAAGGGCATTCAGATAGAAGTTACTTGATTAATGCTCTAATAAACGACAATTTTGGTAAATACCCGTATAAATAATAGTGTAAATTAAACTGTAACAATCCTGCTACACATCTCAGGATAGTAAAATTAAAAGAACAACGTAGAAGCAATGCAACTGGCGAAAAAACCTGCCTGCTGCATATGGCCAACACCAAAACATAATGTGTAATTTTAAAGACAGTTTAAGGTTATGCCAACAGAATGCTTCTAGGAAATTAGCTTCGAATGTTATATAACTTTTTTCTCGAAAGCCTGGAAACCACCTCTCCTTTAGCACAATTAGGGCACATGAATAGGGGGCCTGTTAAGACTCCTGGCACTGAGATCAGGTCACTCTGATCACTGAAAGCTTCAACCACAAACAGTCCCTCTCATTCAAGCTCCATCAGTACACGTTGTTCCAGAAAGCAACTTGAACTTCACTGTTTTGTGCAAAAGAACAAAACAGGTTTACAGCCCAATTTTCCCATCCTTTTCAACTCCCGTTTTCTCTTGCATTCCTGTAAGAATTAGACAGTTGATACAGAACACTTTTACTACTTATGTTTTTGTCATAATATACTTAAAGCTGCTCTCATTTATCTTGTATTCTAGCAAATCAGCAAAACGCATTGATGTTTTTGTGTGCCTGCACACAGAAAGCAAAAGCACCTCTCTTTTTTAACGCTTTGAAGAGCAGTAGTGAACAGGTTCATACTGACACATAAATGAACAAAATACGTTAGTAGTACATTTTACCTTAGCATGAAAATTATTTAAAATCCAAAGCAAAATGATTTGACCATGCAAACCAGCTCCGCCTCCCAATTCTCATGCCATGAAAGTTTCACGGCTTCTGTTCTGCTTTCAGAGAAGAAATTCATGACGACAGCTACTTCTACTGACTTGTCCTTGTTCTTGATGCAAGCACAGTTTGTTAATGAACTAGGCCCATATGACTAACAGAGGCTGCTATGGATCATTTCACATTGTTTTCTACTGAATAAGGTATGAAACCACTCCGTTTTCTAAATGCCCAATGATATTTAAAATGAAGTCAGGTGCCTGAACACAAGAATCTGGCACCAATTCAAGCGCATGGTGTATCAAAGACATCCTCCCAGGACTAGCAGCCCTCAAGCCTAACGTCCCCCCGGCACTACAGAAGACCTTCTCTGGAGCTAGAGACCAGATGGGCCTGGAAATGGCACCAACTGGTCAAGTTCAGGTACCTTATTTGTGTCCTTGTGTGTTCCTGCTAATACTGCTTTCTTAGAGGAAAAGGCTCAGTTACAGAAAACAGAGACAACGTAGCTCTTCCTCAGTGCTAGGGGAAAAAACAACAACAACAACAAAAAAACACAAACAAAACTTCAGAACATTATAACTGAAAACTTAAAATATTTTAAAATGCTACTAAGTGACCCAGGTAGGTAAAATGTCAGAAAGGTCAGGGACTGCATTAGGGTTTTTGCTTTTTCCAGCTGCTGAAGTCCTACCACCAGCAAAGTGTCAATACCATAGGATTTATCTGGGGAAGGCAACTAATAATCAGAATTAATTAAGCCACAGACTGGAGCTGGGCACTAATGACTACTGTAGTGAACTAGACACTTTTAACACAGCCATGTATTTCCCTGCACTGGCAGATGCCTTGCAACTGCAGCACTGATCCAGAGCTCCTAAAGACAGCCACTGCCCTGCCCTACTCCCCACGCTGCCTCTCGCCATGGGTTCGTGTTTCCGAATGCCCCAGTGCACCGGGTCCTGCATACGCTTAAGGCTCAATCTCCATTCAGAAAGCCCCTCAGCAGCTCACAACCCCCAGTCAAGCAGATAACAAGAGGAAAGCCAAAGCGTCTGGACATACGTCACATAAGTATGGTTCTGGGCCACTGGAACCATGGCTGTGTGCATGGGCAGGAAAACAACAACAAAAATGGTTTCAGATAAGGTTTCAGAGCCTGGTCACTCCTGCATCATGCTACAGGGCTTTCCTCCACTCACTCTTTTGATTTACTAGAAGATCTACAAGCAGAAACTAGTAAATTGCAACACTACTTTTAAAACTGAATAAAAAGTACTGTTACTTGATGGCAAGATCCTTCTGAGATGGTGGAGGCATTTTTCAGGAAAAATTAACTGTTCTGAAGACAGAAAGCTGATAAAAGAGTTTGGGATTCTCTATGATGAGAAACTCTCCTAAAGAGACAGACTCGTTATCGTTTGGTGAAGTCATGCCGTAATGACTGTGTTTCGACACTCAGAGCTGGTAACAGGAAAACAAAGTAACCTTCCACCATCTAACCCCTCTGTTCAAACCTGGGCCCGACAAATACCCAAATATGTCTCACGCAGTTCTGGGAACCAGCAGAAAAAGGATTTTTTTTTAAAGAAGGCTCAACAAAAATGTTTAAGTGAAATGCGAACCAAATACCAAAATGAGGACAAAATTCAATGGTAAAATTAAACGATTCTCAACCTTGGATGCTAATTACCAGGTTGAAGAACGCTTATCCAAACATCAAAGACTGTTCTCCAGAACAAATGAGCTCAGGCTGGCTGCCACACAACTTGCAGAGAAGCTGCAGAACCGCTGGTGCAAGGCGCTGTGGATACTGAAAGGCAGCTGCTTCATTTCACAATATCACCTCTGGTCTAGGCAATCCCTACCTTAAAGTTCAGCGGCACAAGGAACACGCTGTTGGAGAGTAACTACCACATCCTCCTCTGCTTACAGCACTCCCTAGACCGCGCTCTTCCTGCAGTGAGCAACCCAGCTTTCTGGTCTGACCCAGCTGGTACAGCTGCTCTTACATCTCATACTTTACCTCTGGATTTAACAGGGCATTAAATAGAAAAGACTTATCAGCTTGCAAGCAGTATTCTTGATTCCCACCTGTATTGCTGATCTTCAGTTTTAGGAGCAAATTCATCTCCATAGTAGGAAAATATATGGGGGATCGAACTTTGATAGAACTGAAGTCAAATAGTGATTAAGATGTAATTTCAAACCAGCACACGCTGCACCACAAGCGCTGATCCAGCTAATCACATGCTGATCCCATCTTTTAAAAAACCTTGGAATTTAACTTCTGCTCTTCAGTTTCAAACTGACGGAGTTCTTGATTTTGTACAACGTAATATAAAACAAATACAAAAATCACTACCAAAAACGCAGCACGGGAAGATATTTACTGCTTAATGTGAACATCAAGACAGAAACCTAATGCCTTCCTGTTCACCCATCAATCTCTGTATAAAGCCTTAATAAATGAACCAACATAGTTTTGGGTTCTGTGTATCAGAAATGAGAGGCCAAACCCTTGGACAAATAAACATTTGTAATATGTGACTTGTGACAGAAAAATTGGGAAGGGGGAAATAAAAAACACCTAGAAACTCTGGAAACAAAAAAGAAAACACCTAACTTTTAAATGTCTGTTAAAAAAATCGCAAACAGTACATTTAGGAGAGCTTAGTAACCACTGTTTGCTTTCCACTGGTAGAGGCTTAAGCCATACAGCTATTAATCACATCAAAGCAGATATTAAGGAATATTAATCCATACCAGCTGTTACATCTTTTACTGTGCTATTATTAGAGATTAATCTTTATACCACAAGGCTGCCTTTTCATGTCATTTCCAAGAGGACATCATACAAGCTGATACTGTTTCACAACACATCTGCATAGAGAGGTAGAAGAAAGCTGGATATAATGGTGAAATTACATTCATCTTCATCCTTCAGATCTGAGGCACTTACATTAAGAAGTGACACTGTCTATTAAGGTAGTCAGTTGATTAGGTAATTTTTATTATGACTATAAAAATGCTTTTAGAGCTTGCTATTTACTTCAAAAGAAAAAGGACATTCTCTTAGTGGTACTGGGTGTAGGCCATGGAATTTCTTACCTCTTGCAGCAGAGACTGAACCCAGTTACAAACAGCTAGTATGACCTAACTGATGGAGTGCAAGTGAGGAATTTTTAGGATTGCAAGAGCATTTTAACAAACTAGAATCAACACGGAGCATAATGTTTGCCAGTGCAGTATAAAAACCCCGTTAAGTGAGCCAGGAATTTAGAGAACACTTGTTTTCCCTGTTGCATGTACTTCATAGCCAACTACAACTGCAGGCTCTAGAGAAAGTCCTGCTGGATCACATGTCAGAGGAATGCTATTAAAATCACAGAAAGTATCACCCTGTTCAGAAATAGTAAGATTACTCTAAGAAAAAGCCACCATTATCCATTAAAGATTATGAAATTACCATTAAAAATAAGCTTCTAATCAGCTTCTTGAGTTTTGGATGAGACTCTGACTGCACTAGGGAAATCAGTTGTCATAGCTACAAAAAAAAATCTACATTCTCTATACCTGCAGTCTCCTCATTTGCTAAATGGTGATGTTAATTCAGCTTCGTCTCTAATCACGTTGCAACTGTTCATCAGGGTACCTTTGTTTTTTACTCACTTGGACAACAGTTAAACTTTGGAGATTATAAATGCGCTAGTTTTACAGCCTAAATGGTGAGGAAGAAGCTCTTTAGCCCAGCGTTGCACGATTCACCGTTCTCCCACTCTTCCCTGCAATTCATGTATCTTCTCAGCAGCCGCTGCCTTTTCACTTTCCCCAAATTTGCAAGTTTTTCACCGGCTTCCTTCTCCACAGTCTGCCTGCACTCTGTTTGGGCAACCTGAGCTGTTCCAGCTGGAGATGCTGGTAAGCTAGGACTGTCAAGAAGTGTAGCGTGAACCAAACATCTATGGCAGGGTTATTACTTTAAAACACAGTACGAGTGATTACTGCTGGGAAACTGTCAGTGAAGCACATTTATGGGAGACAACGCATGCAAATCCTACAGTTGCTAGGACTCTATATAAACAGCTGGTCAGAATAGCATCAAATTGCTAAAAAGCAAACAACATTATTCTGCAAGTGACGAGGAGATTCTGACATTCAGTACACGACGTGACTTCTGGGGAAGGATTTTGTTCTCTCCACTTCTACTGAAGTGCCACTCTTATTTTCATCATTGCCATTAAGTTCAAGTCAAACATTAAGGAACATTTCAAACGTGCCACCCCTTAAAACTGAAGACTTTGCTCATGTCTAATATGAAAAAGGGCAGTTCTCCCTCTGTTCCCTTGTCAGCTTCATGGTTTTTTTGTTTGTTTTCCTAGCGCTACAGAATCTTGGTACTAAATCCATGCTTTCATTGACATGGCTGGCAAAAGAGAGTCCAGAAATGTTTCCAGTACTGCTGCAATTAAAATCTGCCAACCTACACTGGCTCAGCAATTGTATCTTATCTAAAAAAAACCTCTCGTCTGGCCCCAGCCTCCTGCAATAGGTTATTAGGATACTGTACTGTAGAGTAGCTCCTCTGTACATGTAATTTGTATACTGTTTAAATGTAAAAAGAGGGTGAAAGGTGTTAGGTATGAACACAGTTCTTAGGTTCTAGGCACCAGGCCAAGCCTACCTTGACACCTGCAATTCACAATACACGTGCTTGTTCTGCTGGACAGCCTGTGTTTGCCATAAATTGTGGGGTTCATGCGGTATTTGGCCAGACATACCGGTGTTTTGAGATACAACCATTTCTTAAGTAATAACTAGCATCAGTTTTTTAAACTGTGCCAAACCTTTAGGCTCAAACACACTGAAGACTGCCAAAAACCTCCAGCAAAACCCATGGCGTTTTGACTGCTGGCACTCCTAATGACCCGATGGTTGCACATCGCCATGGCTGTGGGTAGAGGCACACAAAGCTTTAATGCTAACGCAGGGCAAGAACTGCTGGCTCTGATTCCACGCTGGCACCCTATCCTGAACAGTAGAACAGGAAGCTGCCGTGCCTTTGTGGTAACCTTTCCTTCAAGCTACGGATCACACATTACTCACCGTATGCACACACCATCTGCTCCTGCTGGATGCCTGCAGTGTACTGACTTGCAGAGAAGGGGCCTTCTGCAACGCTGCATGCCCAGCCATGCTGTGACTCAGCCTGCAGAGCCCAGATTCACCTCCTTACCAACAACTCCTGACAACAAATAAGAGAGACTCCTAAAAGGTGCACCTTACAGTATTGGTCTCGAGAAGAAACGTACAGGACATCAGGAAACATTCCTTGAGGAACCCTTTAGTCCTGTATTTCAGACAGTAAATCCTCTACTCTGGTGACATTCTTCCATTGGACTGGGTCATAGCAAAACAAAAGCCTTATAATTCCCTTGGCCAACTGTGCATCCTGCTTAGAGGGTTAAAGGATTTATTTCCAACTCTTGTTGAGATGAGCTGGTACTGATCTCACATCTCTAACACATCCTCTATTACAGACTATTTTTTACAATGCTCTCATCCAATTTGGTGAAGAACATTAAGACAACAAATCAACTCTAAATTGATTCAGTGCTGGTTCAGCAAGGCAGTACAGTAATAGAGCCAGCAGATCCCCCTCTATAAGACAGCACAAGAATGAATCAAAAATTTCACAGAATCAGACTCAAACATTGCATTTTTTTAGTTTCTTCTAAGAACGCAGATACAGTATTGATACTGTGATAGTTGTAGATTATTCTAATTTTACATTTCCTTCTTTTGGGAGACTGAAGAGTACAGGCTGTGCTGCTGCCTCTAAGCTCAGGAGTCTGTAGCAGAGATCACGTACTGCTAGGTACACATTTGGATTCTTTGAAAAGGGGCAACTAATGGCCTCTTCTCCATACACAAGCCTGCCTCTATTCTTCTTTAGGGCCATGAAAGTCTACCTGAAATGGAGTATTATACCTAAACATTTTCTTTCTTCCCTCACTCATCTGACTCCTCAGACTGAAAAAAAAAACCAAACCACAGCAGTTACTTCTTCAGTCATTGAGACACTGGCCAGAATGTTTGTGGAAAGAGCGTTTCTTAGACACAGCAGAAATTTGGGGGGAAAAAATAGAGGTTTGAAATACTCTAAAGGAGTGCAAATGAAACCAATTCCACTCTTACCAAGAGGTCTGTCTAATCAGAACTGTCAAATTAAACAGTTGCACATCACTGTTCCAAATAAACCCAAGATGCTTTTTTTTTTTGTAAAAAAAAAAAACAAAAAAACTGTCAAAAGGTATGGTAATTTGAAGGAAATAAGAGTTTCTTGGTAAACAGTGTAGGAGCAGAAAATAAATTCATCCCACTAATCCTTTTCTTTTTTTTTTCCCCCCTGTTGGAAGTTTACTATTACCATAACAAGCACACAAAACATAGACTTTAAGATTAACAAAGTTCTACATCCCTGCAAAACACACACATTCAAGACTATTTTTAGTCCCTCTTTTCAGCTATACCATTAACAAAAGTTTACATTCAACGCAAAACATTCTCCCCAAAGCACAAAATCATTCAAATTTCCTTCAAGGTGCCAACTCCTGAAGATGACGACTTTCACTTGCATTTCTGCTGACAGCATACCATTAATCTCAGAGGCAACATCCATCATTTCTCAGAAGTACCACTCCCAGCCTATTACGTACACATAAAATATTCTTCTCACAAAAGTTATTTTTTTATTCCTAAAACGAGCTCTAAAGCAACCAGACACCAAAAGATTTAGGAAAAGAAGACTGCAGCAAGTAAGACATGAAGATTTTGCACCTTTTTAAACATTCATTTAAAAAAAAAAATCACAAATCAAACCTCATTATGAAAAACAAATTCTGCATTGTGTTCTTCCACTGTCCTTGTCTTGCCTTTCCTATGTGAACGATGGGAAAAGATTAAACAACTGTAATCAGGTATTTCACTCTGACTTACTCCATTCAGGAGGTAAAATTCTATCTTCCTGCAGTATCAAGATCGGATTGTGGACAGAAAAAAAAGCTGACTGCACCTGGGGCACTACACGTGTTACAGACTTCCTGTTCTCCCGTCACATTCCAGTGATGCTGAATATAGGAAACAACATTTTGAAGGAGAAATCCTGACATTCCTTTATCACTATTTCTTTGTATTTGTCAATAAAGTTAACATTACCAGTCTAAGAAAGTACTGCTGACATCTGAAGTTACCTGGCTGGCAAAGCAAGTGATAAGCAGCTGTGTGAGAACAGCAGTGTCGCGGAGGACAGCCTGTTTTTCCACACTCTTTGCACACAGCCATGAGGTATTTTAAGAATTAACTGTGCAAGTAATGGGAAATGTAACACAAAGTGACTCTGTTACTAGGTATTAGCTGACATTCTAATATGCCACTATGTTCTTACGCCTCTCAGCAGAGAAAAAAGCTGAGCCCATTATAAATGGTTAGAGCATTTTCTTGTTCTGACTGTTCCAGGGGCCTGGGAACATGGCCATTACAGCTGAAATACGCACATTTTTTCTTCCAGCACTCAACATTTGTAATATGGCTTATATTATGGCATCACACGCAACTTGCTGACAGAATCTCTAGCAGACAAAGGAGCCAGGTTCCCTAGTTACTTTATAAAAGACACTGCTGTAAATGACTTTATCCCTACACAGTGCTTACTAGTCATCTGGTGATGCCCATGACCATCAGCCTCTGTTGAACAAGTCCCCCCAAACTAGATACAGTCATTCTTGCTTTCACAGATGACCACAGCCAGTACTTCATATCATATAGAACAAATTATTTTTTAAGGAGGAAACATTTTAATAGATTCTAGTTGCCTCTGTATCAATAAATTTCCTCCATGATGCTGCCAGATGTTTTTTTCTCTCCATTTTCTTCTTTCAGACTTACTTTTATTATAATCTGACACTTAAACATTATGAATACCAGCAGAAATCAGAGGTAAGAGGGCTGGAGGGGTAAGAAGAGAAATCTATTTCTCATTATTTGAATGGAGGCAGTTTGAGAACAGTCAGTGGAGATAAAATTTACATAATCCTGAGTTGAAGTTTAGTCTGTGTGTTGTTCCAAATGGACAATACATGGACAAAAGGTATATTCAAAATCATTTCACGTTTAAAATATAATAGTTCATTGGTTACTAAAAAGCCTTAACATGCATCTACAACCTGTGAGCTTGTGACAACAGAGTGAGTTTACATGTTAGAAAGCAATCTCCTGTCTTCTTTCTCCCTCAGTTACTTTTTCATTCCTATATTGCACAGCACATGAACTAACCACAAAGTGTATTGCTCACAAAATGTGTCTGCTGCAGATGTTCAGTGCATCATGTCAGAACCTTTTGTAGATCCTATCAGTCTTCTCATTGATTGTATCTCAATTTCGCATGAACACTAAGTACCAACAGTCATCGAAATATGATTTTAACTACGTACAAGATTACAGTATAGCTCTGTTTGGTAATATTTATCCAAAGACAGCACGTATGTGAAAGAACTCCCCTAACAGGGATAAGATTCATTGTCAGAACCAGTGCAATGAACACAGCCAATACCTTCAGGATTTAAAAGAGCACAGAAGGAAATAAAATCACTCTCATTTAAATTGGTACCAGCTATTACAAATACAAAGGGCAAACAGACAATCTCCATCTGCTTCCTTCACGTTGCGTTATTTGGGTAACTGCAGGCTTACCTTTTGTGATCCAGATGCGGAGCCCTTAAATGAAGTGCGTTTGAAGGAGCCGCTCATCCTCCGCAAGGAACCTGTGAACTTCCCTCCTCTTCCTTTCATAGTCCCCGGGCCCTTACCCTCCATGAGGAACCTAGTACCCCACCACCAAAGAAAACTCTGATTTTAGTCATACAGTCTGAGCCCGAAACCAACAATCATTGAAGTACAGCTTAAATAAAGTCTCACAGATGCATAAAACAAATTCAAAGGCAAGTAATGAGACCCCTGTTCTGATATGCACCCTGTCACAAGTGTTACCAGCCAGGGAGACAAGTAGAAAAACAAGGCAATGCACTGATACAAACTGCTGTCCCCCTCCCTCTCCTCTCTACCGACTCTATAATCAGGCTTAATGCACACAGCTTCTGCAAGCTATGGTTTTTAATGGACAGAGATTTAATAAATGGTGATTGAAGGTAAATCTACTTTAGAAGCTGCAGCCCGAAAGGTTTTTATTCGTGCAAAGCACAGGGCAGTCAGATGGAAATTATTTTGGTATCAGTAGAAAGGCACATGAGAAGAGCAGATGGTCCTCAGCAGCCTATGGGTTAGAGGCTTGGTGGAACACTGAAAGGTAACTGCTGATGGAGAATGTGCCTACAGTAGACCTAAGGATGAAAGAGGCAAGGTTTTAAAAGCAAGCCACCCATAAGAACACAAGTTAGATTCTAATTAATTAAGGCATACTGGTTGTAACAAACAAGGTGCGGCATGTATTATTTTCATAAATGCCTATGGATATCTCAATTCACCTATTCTGTACTATTCAGCCTAAATATGCAGAGTGAAAGCAAAAGGAGGCAGTTAGGAAAGATTAAAGAAGCAACAAGGATGGGACAAGGTACTTTAAAAGATCAGCGAAATTCTTGTTGACTAGGAAATACCTAGCCAGCTCCAGAAAGACTTGCCTTCTCAGACACGAGTGAGGAATCCGTTAGAGAGAATGGTTTAGGAAAGATGATAGATGAGAGCACAGAGCAACAAGAGAGACATTTCAGAAACATACACAAGGACTGCTGATCTGGCAGTTGTGTCTGTAGACTGAGTAGGAAATATCAACAACCTACAGGAGTGAGTCACACAGTTACACTAGCTATTTATGCTGTTTTTCTAGGTTCAAGTCCTTTGTCTCTCTATAAAGATGAAACGGGTACCAGACAATGCCTCCAGCTGGTTAGAGGAGACAAAATTGTGTTGAAAACCTAAACCAAAACTAAGTAAAACTGGAAGAGGATGATGGACTGAGATGCATCAGTTTTTCCTGTTCTTGTCAGCTCTGCCATAATCAGGAAACTGAAATGGGATGTCCCAGGCCAGGAAAGAAAAGTAGCTGGCTACTTCTCATATACTTACAGCTGTGTTGGGAAGTGGGAGTGAAAGTTCCATTCTTTGCATGTGGATTACATTAGTGCAAATAGTTTGGGGGATCAGACTGGGGGAATGTTGAGAGGAAGGCATGGATGCTAAAGGATAACAAAAGAGGTCTTCCTTTTTAACAACTCTTTAAATTTACGCAAAAAAAAAAAACAAGGAAAGTAAAATGAGCATTTTCAACAAGACTTTTGTCAGCAGCTTGTACATGTCATTGCTTTAAGACACAGCTTGGCTTAAGCAAACAAGACAGGCGTAGAAGCTGGCACATGAAATATAAAAATCTGGTAAGGACAGTAAACTGACAGAGCATAGACCAAAGAACCTTAAAGGAAGTAGTGATCAGAGAAGCTACTTTACAAAATGATGCCTTGTAAATTCCACGTACACCTGCTCTCCAAAATGGTTTCTCCATTGTATCTGGTCAGTTAGCAGCAAAGCATTGCAATTACCGTAAGTTCTATCAGATCTGACAGGTTTCATGAGCTGACAATACGCCCCTCCTGGATCTAGCACCTTATTCGATAATTATAAACAAAATTGAAAGACATTCAGATAATAGTTCATGCTTGAAGTCATGGCTGGGAGAACAGTTTTATTCTGAATTGTAGTTTAAACAATTCCATCATGAATGGTGTCATGGAACACACACAAAAATAATAAAATATATTTGCTTACAAATAGCAAAAAGGTCTGTCCTGGGATAGGTAACATCTGTCATACACAGGAACATGACCCCACTGCCGTAGCACAAGGACAGTGCTCCGTTTTGTCTTTCTCGCTTGGAAAAGCAGGATATGAAGTTGTTGGAGCAATTCATTTCAGGTTGAGTTCTACAAGTTACTGGGTATACAAGCTTGATTGTGTCCAAACATTACCTCCAAATCCTACTGCAAATGCATTTCAGAGAACTACTATTTCTCACACAATCCTTTTATACTCAGAAATCTCAGAAGTGGTTTTTTTTTTTAAAATAAATTTCTCAGCCTCTCCTCATTCTGTCTTATTTTCATGAGCTTAATGTAATTGCATTCCATTTTAAGAAGTCCCTAAGTGCTGGAAGTTAAAATTCACAGAACATTTTTTGCTATAAGTAGACATCATCAATGTCAAAATAATTTGTAACCCTTCTACTTAGTTTCTTAACGTTCTTCCATTTTCTCACACGCTTTTCAGACAGCGGAAGATCAGAATACGATCCTGTTCTCCCAGATTCAACGTAGAATGAAAAAAGACAATTCATTCATTCATTTGGTTGTATTGGATCTGTGATTCTAACACTTTTGTCTCAGCTCCCTGTATACTGTTTTTGGTTTATTTTAAGGACTTTCACATGTTATCAGTACCCAGGAGACCTCCCAAGAGCCTGGTGAAAGCCTACCAACAATCAGCGCAACGCAAGCTGCTGAGTACTAACCCCAGCTGAAAAATCAGGCAACTAAGTTCTGCTGATGTTCTTGTCCCTGCTGTGCTTATGTAACGCTTTGGGGGCTGAGCCCACTGCACCAAGGGAAGAGAAACACGCACCATGCTGGCATTTTCATCAACTCCCATATTTTAGAAGCACACGTTTAATTGATTTTCCAAAACAGCTCGTGGCTTTAGGAAGGCAGTTGCACATTAGGGATCCTGCTAAACGCTGTTACCAAAGGTCCCTGTTTCTCCTTGGAGTTTTCCACTTTATCAGCTGAGCTGATTTAATGGTTTGCGTAGTCTAAATCAGATCTGTGTAATGATCTGGTTTAAATTAGCACTGGGGGAGGAAAGAGTGTTAATCTCTTGCAACAGGATGTGGCTGGCAACGAATGAAAATCTGGCACAGTGGGGAAGTGAAAGACCCTTAAACTGGCTCTGTATCTGAACAATCCATGACATGAAAGCACGCATTTGTCTGTCACCATCAGTCTGTCTTTTGAAAAAAAAAAATGGCAAAATATTACAAAAAATCCTAAATCATACGTTCTCATAAGAGAAAAAATGGAGTGCAGACAATTTGCAAGATCCTTCACCTTCAAGGTCCTTGTCAGCCTGCTCCCTGGGAAGAGTAGTGTGCATCCACTCCAAGTACACAAAAGTAACACTATGTAAGGTGGACCTATATATCCTATAGATACCACACCATGGAAATTTAACCTGTGCACTCATGGATCAAGATCCATCCATCAAATTCCCTATCACCATGTATTTTTAAAAATGTGAATGGTTTGGTTAAAGAGAGCTGCAATTGTCTCAGCCTACAGAAAATCTATAAGGGACTAAAATGTTCCCAGTCAGAGCTCATCTGACATCAAACGACAGAGACGGTTTAAAGAAATGTGATAGTTTTAAAGCTTTGATCTACAGTCTACCATATCACCTGAAATGTTTCCACTGATTTGGTAGCCAACTCTCAATACGGAAAGCAGTAGTGCATAATCCGATGAATGTTATTTACATAAACAGACTGGGGTAAGATAGGCTTATATCTGTATCAAGACTTAAATGTAAAAGGACTAATAGAATTAGGCCTTGATTTTGTATTTAATACGAGTATTAAAGTAAACGTAAGCTTCTTCCACAGACAATGGATTCTAAAACAAAATCTAAAATGACAACTACTTTTTTTTTTTTTGGCATGTGAAATCTTAAGAGCATTCTCTGGAAAAAAAAAAAAAAAAAAAAAAAGTATTGGTATCCTTTGACATAACTGATACAATGAGAAAATTCAAACAGTCATCTTGAACTAAAAACCAAAACCTACATTCCACTAAGGATGTTCAGTAACTGGGCTAAGAGGAAGAGGTGCCAGTATTATGCTCATTGCTGCATAAATGCTGTTCCAAAAGTGCTTACTCCAGGATCGTCATAATTAGTTATGTTTTTTCTACCCAAACCTCCAGACATGTGTCCTTACAAGCAAATCCATTTTCTACTTCAGCAGGAGTTTTCCTGCATAAGGACATGAGCATATGCCAGAATTGTCTGAAATCACTGTGGTGCTGCAAGCTACCTGTTAGTGTTATGAAGCCTTTCAGGGTCTCAGAAGCCCACCTGTTATTCTGTTACAAGGAGGATAAACCTGCTACTCTCCCAGTCTGAAAACAAATGGAAATGTGAAAATTCCTCAAGATGATTTAATCCTGTTAATCCATTTATATATTCCCTGCAAGTTGGCTGGCTTCAGAGAGACAGTTCAGTCATTTAACATATTTTTGACTTGCAGAAATTCAGCCTCTTCCAATCTGTTGTTGTTTGTGTTTCCTTCCACCACACCCGTCACTGTAGTACATATAAAAAGCTGCAGAGAAATCAGACTAGCTTCTCATAGTTTTGCACAATGAACTCCAAAGCAGGTGATGGAGGGCCCATTTGAGAAGAGCTGAGCAGAATGAAAGTGGAAAATACTCTACAGCCAAGCTGAAGGAAAGAAGCAAGAAGTTTCTTGGCTACTAATGAAGCGCTTTGCTTTCCAAATCACACAACTGTGCCACAGTAGATTCACTTTTGAAGGACAAACATGAAAACAAAACTGTAAGGAATAAACACACCTTGTTCTGGAGCCTTGCATACTTCAAACAGTTACAAAAATGTTTAAAATTTGAAAAACGATTATTGTTCAGTTACACACGCTTCTCAATGGACTACTGCTGAGGCCACATGGCACTTTCCATCACCCACCCCTACATATTCAGATGCACTGGCTGGGTGGGAATCACACAGACCAAAGAAGTAGTACATGACCTTTATGTCATGAAGGGAAAGCTGTGAAACAATTCTAGGTCTCATTATCAGCCAAAAGAAAAAACATATCCCATTACAACATCACGGTCCATTGTAAAATCCCCTGCTTTTAGAAAAAACACATTTTCTTTTCCTAAGATTTTTTATAGCTTTCCTCCCTTTCTTCATTAAAAAATAAATAATTTGCTTTAAAAAAATTATTTCTTCTTCTTTTGAGAAACACAGAATCTAATGACCGTAAATGCAGCATTGTCCAACATAAATGCAGAACAGGCAGCGGTAACACTCCACAGTAGGGTACAATAACTTAACACCAAACTAAATAGAAATACATTGAAGTCCAGATGATGAGAGAGACACTAGGAGATCAAAACAAACAAACAAACAACACAACACAAACCTTGAACTGCTATCATAGAGCAACTGGTGTCATTCACTTTCAAAATCTTTTTTTTTTTTTTTTTTTCTTTTTAAACAAAAATCATCTTTGCACAGTCAATAACATCAGGTGCAGAATATAAAGGTGTTTTTCCCCATTATATTCAGGGATATAATTTCTTGTCTTACTATTAAGCTGAGCAAGACCTAAATGAGAGGTGAGTTTGCAGAGTTCAGGGGCAGGTGGAAACTAAAAATCAAAGAAGCCAAACAAAAAATTCCACAGATGTACATTTCTAAAGATAATGGACAAAATACAGGAGTTCTACATCTTCAAGTTCTGAAGAAACTTCAACAATTCATGAAATTATGATGTTTTTGCTTGGAAGTATGGTATTTTTTCTAGGCAAAGCCTATTTCATATTTACAACAAAAAGAATCATAATTTTGCAAAACAGAGCTTGACATCTTTCTTAGATCAGGGTAACTCCAACTCAAATAATGAGGAGCATATAGAGAATTATACATGGTTTTTAATTTGTTTTTATAATTTTTTTACAGATCTCTCAAACTTTCTGTGCACAACATAAGTCATAGTGGGAGCACATTGTCTTTGATGCACTTTGACAGTTCCCACTCTAGTTACGTACTGAGGTACCTTATTATTTTATCTCATTTATAGGTCTTATCTGTTATGCACTTGATTACTGCTCTCGATGCTTTTGTTTCTATCCCTGAAATGAAGTACAGACAGAGTATTACTGTTCAGCACTGGTTACCTACCATGAGAGTGAGCACACTGTAGGTTCCTGGGGGCTGTTATCTGTTGGATGAAGAAAATTCAACGTCTCTTTCTGTGAACTACATCTCCTCATAGCAATGCTGTAGTAACCTAGGCAAAAACATATTTGGATTTAAAATGTCACAATTTACACAATCAAATTCAGACAGCATATAACTGACGTGTGACGTACATAGCACAGAAGTTCCATTCAGTCACTTCCATATTTCAAAAGCTCAGAGGAAGACCGTAAGCTACTTTGTAGCATTCTTCCTTCAGCATAGTCTTGTTACCCATTCCAAGAGTCCTTGTTATTTATCAGCTCCACCCTCCTCCTCTTGCAAGAAGAAACCATGTTTAAGGTGAAATTAAGGAGATCATGGGACATGGGGAGGAAAGGTAAAGAGACAACCTCTTCTTGTGCCAGTGAGCCTGTAACATGGTGCCTGCGTTACCACCCTATTGCTCACAGATTAGAAATAGCCTAAGAACAGACCATCCAAACAACCAAATCTATTTCAGTAACCTCACTTCCATAATCTGCCTAGGGAGTAAAACCCGCAGAAACCTACCAGTTCTCTTTGTCATGCCACCCTTGGGCACTGACTCATAGAATCACAGAATGGTTTGGGTTGGAAGGAACCTTAAAGAACATCTAGTTCCAACTCACCTACCCCCAAAAAAACAGATTCATGATGCAAAAGGTGAATATTCTGATAGGGAAAAAATATGAACACAAAATAAATTCCATTAAAGTTTCCGTAACAGCAACATTTCCGGTAAAACTACAGGGTTTAACTTTTGTGAGGAAAATAGGAATGTTTCCAAAAAGAGGTTTCAACAAATATGGAAGCTCTTTCTGTTGAAAAAAATAAATAAATAAATAAATAAATAAAGTGAACTAACATATAATGCTTCCCTATCTAGTACTCCACCTTCTTCAGCGCTATACTGTGGTCTCAAAGAAAGCTAGCTACATAAATCCACAACGTTTCATTGTCCACCAGCAACTAAAGTAAAGGCTGAAAGAGAGATTTTCTCTGACACACCTAATAACGGAGCACTCAAAAAGACAGTGAAGGAGAGAGATGAAGAAATTAAACCATAAAACTAAGGAAATTAAATACAAGGAAGCTTTGAAGCCTTGAACCTGCATCACTAGGTATTAGCCCACAAAACTCCACTGATCAGAGGACTGAACAAATACACCTGTAACTCGGGAAGGAAGTCGTGTACTTCTGCTTCCCACCTCAAGACAGTATCTACAACTGGTGACAAAAGCCCACTCCTTGCCCAGGTAAGCAAGGAGAGTCTGCACAGCAGGCAAGCTGGAAATCTGCTCATCTGCAACATACTACATGATGGAACAAGGCTTTCTCATGTGCTCCATCATTCCTGAGATGAAGGAAGCAATGCCATCGGTTCTACAAAGAGAAAAGGACAGACTTACATTTCATTTGCACTTGGCATTCACTGTGGAATGCCAAAGGAATATTTAAAAGTGCCACATCCATTTGGTACCTTTAATGGGAAATATTTCTTAGAGCTCCATCACTGGCAACACTTGGGTCTCACTGGCAAGCAACACTTTTTTTTTTTTTTTTGAAAGTTATCACCAGCTCCATCTGGTGGGTATTCTGCACAATATGTTTTATTGAACAGAAAGCATAGCATTTCCTGATACTTCGTTTGTCCTCCCTTTGGAAATATAAGCATTTAAATGTCTAATGTTTAATTAATTTTATGTTATATCAGCATGGGAAAAAAGTCACAGATCTTCTGAAACTTCCATCTTGATTTGATGTAACACTGTAGGAAAAGGAATTTAATTGGAAACCATAATGTACATAATGTAATATAATGAGGTTGACTGTGACTGTAAAAATTGCTTTTCAAAAGAGAAAAATAAACGGAATACATAAAATATATTTGGACTAAATAACAATGGAAACTAATCTAGAGAAGACCTGAAATGTGGATATGCAAAACATTTTGGTATAAAAATAATGAGAAGATGAAATAGGGATTAGCTGCATGACAGAAGCAAACATAAAATACAGAATAGCTTTAGAAGTTATCTGATTCTTGGTTCCTTTCTTCCTGGCCCTGGCCCTGATCTTCTATGGGACCGATGCCCCAGTTTCTCCACCTGAATAAAAGAAGCAATCATATAAATCTATGCGAACACTTTTAACTCCATAGTATTTGTAAAATCATTTGGAGTTCTTGGATAGATGAAAGTATGATTCGTGTATGCAAAAATGCTCGAGCAAACAGTCCCTACACTTTCACAAGAACATTCTCAACTATATTGACAAGTCCGCAGTTCTTCACAGTAATGAGTTTTTAAATGTGGATAAATTTGATCAGAAGTACCCAGCCAACATTAATGAGACTTACTGAAAGGAAAAAAAAAAGTGGTGGTGGGGAACCTCAGTAGAATTGTCAAGGGTGCTCACTTAAGAGGGTCAGCAGTAGTCTACACAAACCAAACATTTCATTTCACAATTCATATATCACTCACCAGAGGTAAGAGCAACAACAGAAGATGAATACAAATACACCAGAATCGATCCTACCTCTGCGTTCTAACTCTTCTAACTCTAGCACTTAGAGGTCTCTGCTCCTGCTAAATTTACAGATCATACAGTTCGGTAGCACAGCTCTGTAATCTCTCACGCGTCGGCGAGCAATGAATCAGCATCTCCTAGACAGTCTTGTCTGGCAGAGCTTAGCACCTCTCATCTATTGCTGATCCTCATTTGTTCTCATTGCTTAACTCACTGAGGCCTGTGACATTGGCCTCAAAGCTACCAAGTTGTAGCTTTACCCTGGGCACGTTCTGATTGTGGTGTTTTACCTTCTGCTGACAGAAATTTGTTAGGAAAAGGAACATGCTTCAAAGTAGTGGAATCTGATAAAGTGAAGGGAGATTGCACAAAGCTATGCAGGAAAAAATCCACTGCTCTTGTCTGTCTGCCAAGCACTAGATAATAAATGTGACCGTGCTTTTTGCTGTTAATCTGCAGAGAATAATAGGGCAAAATCCGTAAATTTTTTTCTGATTTCCTGGGATAGGCAACAGGAGCCAGTGTAATGCAAATGCTGGAGGAAGACAGTATCAGGCATTCCCACCGGCACCTCATCCCTTTTATCTGCCGATTAGGACATTAGATCCCATTCCTTCTCCACGGTGAGAGGTGCCAGGCTAATCACTGGAAACAAAAACTTCTGGACAGCAACCAATCGCTACCAGCAGCATCCGGACCTAACAGCCCCCAGCCTGCTATGCCCTCTTACGGTGAGAGACAAACGGGAGTGAGGTGTGACAGACGCATTACCTGCCTCTCTGTCCAGCAGCAATTACACAGAGTTGCCACCTTTACCAGCTCCTTCAGTTACATGCTCTGTTCTCTGTTTCTACTAGGAACACTTATTACAGTAACATATTCCATCTGAACAACTCATGTCACAGCTATCTCCAGAAATCTGACAGAAGATGGCGGATTTTCATTGCTACTTCCTGAATTTCAATATTACATTTACAGGGGGATATGTAATGGAGAGGGGACTTCTCTTTTTTTTTTTTTATCTTCCCCTTTCATTGTCAACCCCCTAACATTTTTGTGGTTGGGATCACGCATTAGTCATCTCTTTTTCTCCTGACTACAAAGCCTCAGAGACAAAGACAAAAACTGCTCCAAAAGACACGTGCTAGAGTCAAATGAGCAAACCTAGAAAATCAAAAACTAGCAAAATCCAACGTGACCTTGCAGTAATAGGATCACATCAGGATTAGTCTATGTCATAGATTAAGCCCACTGAAGTAAACTAATCTTTCTCCAGTCAGCTAAGACTGTATGTTTACTTGCTAAGCTGGGAAAAACTCACGAGTGCAAAAAGCATATCTGTTGGAACAGACCATCTAGACCGTGTCTACATCAACGATTAGTGCACTTATTGCTGCACCACTGAACTGACCTTAAAGTGGCTTCAGAAAGCAAGATCTCTTAACACAGTTGTTAAACTACATTGGAAGTAGTTACATACATACATTCATTCCATACATACATACATTCCATACATTCATTCATGGAAGAAGCATATACAAGTCAGCAGAGCACTGCTATATTAAAGTCTCTTACAGACTCTACGAATTCACATTTGGGCAGTGAAACTTTCTGAGCGAAGCAAGAAATTCTGTCCATCGGCACAAAGATGTCTTGCAGGCAGTGGAACATCTTCCCTTTGGCTGGCAGAGAAATATTCCATTCAGACAGCAAGAAACAGGAAGCTCTGAACTGGGGCAGCTCTGAGAAGGAACAGTATGCCCACTGTGCTTCTCTGCCCATGAATACAGCAGCTGGTGGCTCTGCAAATCTACTAGCCCTCTCCTCTCCTGCCATGAGTCCCTTCGCACAGAGATCACCAGAGCACCACTCTGAATGGGTGTTTCTCCCTGCTTGGTGTCATCAAACTACTTCTTTCCCAGTCAGTAAGAGTAATGGCTTTTGTGCATCTGGGGAATAAGGTACCTCTGGGAGCATCCTCTTCCTCATAGGAATGCCTTTTTCAGTGCATGCATCGCACTGCTTCTCCAGAAGTCTCTACACATCTCTGGGAGCTGTCCATTCTATCTGCTCAGTCCAGGCTGCTTACAATCCTTTGGAACACTTCCTTTTCTCCTTCACCTCCGTTAATTAAAATACTTTCCAGGATCTTTATTTTGAATTCTCATGAAAACATCATCATCCAACTGAAAGTGGACACGGGGAAATTAAGATAGAAAGTAAATTCTTTTTTTGGGGGGCAGTATTTCCTCACATGCCTGCGGTTTCCTACTCGAAGAAATAATCACAGCCCAATGTCTCCACATACTATGGCTAGCAGAGTTGTGCCTGTGAAAACACGCTAACCAAGATGCTGATCTGACATCAGAGATACTGTTTTACTGAAGATATACTCTAAGTGGGATCAAAACAAGATTGTGCAATCCTCTTGACAGTCAGCACCACAGAAGCACCAGACAGGGTCCCTGCATGGGAGAGTAACCAACTGCCTTGGTGGCACCACCACCCTCCTGCTGCCTGCTTAACCTACACACCTGGTCTACTTTAACACCCGATCTTAAAGAGCTTCTGGCTCAGAGATAAATGAGAAAGTGAATGCACCCAGTCAGTGTTTGTATACGTGCACATATCCAGTCCATAAATTCCTGCTTTTTAGCCTACTCAAAAAAAAAACAACAACAAAAAAAACACACACACACAAACAAACAAACAAAAAACCACAAAACTTTTCCCACCTGTCCTCAAGAAGCTTCATCTTCACATGTTACAGGGCAACAGAAGTGCAACAAAAGAAAGTCTTCCGTGTTCTATGACTAGAAGGTATCCTGAGAGCAAATTCATAAATAATGAAGTCCAAGATAAATTTGACAGAAGATGAAGAAAACATCTAGAGTACCAGAGAAGCTGTAGTTCACCAAGCAGTGTGTTTTGCACTGTGCAACAGAACAAGTTGCCTTTTTTTCTTTTTCCCTTATCAACAGCCTTCTGGGCCCAATCCTACATACCTTATCAGGGTGGAATTTCCCAAGTAAAATTTACCATAGTTCAGAAACAAAAGTAGTGCATATTTTAGGACTTAGAGGAGAGTTAAGCATAGACTGGCATTATGCCAGTCCTCAGCATTAGGCCGAATTCCACCTTTAATGAATTTGGGCTGAACGAGGCTTTTCCAGGATTGGGAGGATTGGGCCCACTGTTAAATTAGAAACTGTTGTTATAGTGATCCATTACAGCTAAGTAATTCTCAGCACATCGACATTTTAAATGAGAATTTACATGGACAAAAGGACAAAATAATGCAAATATGACGTGGTTGCATACCTGTGATGTAGATCCAATCAAATGACTCCATTTAGCTCTTTGCATGCACTTACAAAGATCATCTTTGTATGTATATTATGTATGTATACACTGTGTATGTATAGTACCTAGCTCAACAGGGTCCGTGCCTTAGCTTTCTCAGATCATGTCAAAAATTACTAAATCAATATCACCATGTGGTGACTTTTTTTTTTTTTTTAAACTAAATCGATTTAGAAAGTAAGTGTACATCACCATCTGACTTCCCACAAGATTCTACTAATAATTACTCTCATTAAAAGGAGAAAACATTTACAGCAGTAAGCATATTTTTGCATCCATGAACAAGAGTCAAGTTTCCCCAGTAAGACTCAGGAAACTGAACACCAAAGGCTTCTTTTATCAAGACCTAGCTAGCTGTAACTGAAAAAAAAAAAAATCCTAAATGGAAACACAGTGATACAGGAACCTTAACCATCAGCATTTTTTGCAATTAAAACGTGGTCTTAACTTGATGTAGAGGGTTTTAAACTAGCTGTGATGGAAGCCTGACTACCAGACTGAAATGGGAACAAGACTGAAAGCATCCATTTGTAGCTTTGAACGTGTACACATGCAATTACTCCTAATGATTACTGATTACATCCCTCACTGACTCCAGATACTCATCCTGAAGATGAGTGACTCTTTCTTCCTTTGCTTAATCCACATTTTATCCCAAATATCCACGTTAAATGGATTCTCACAAGAACTATGTTTGCCTACAACGTACTTTGAATTTTAATTTCCAAACTTGTACTGTCTGAGGAAAGGATTTCTACACATCTTGATAACCTTCAAACTTGTGTTATTAGCAGAAAATCGTAAATCAAGCAACATTTCTGCAGCAAAAGTAACATGAAGTTTCAAGTAGAAAGACAACTTGAAGAATTTCCCTTTAACACCCCTGAAACTGGTAGCTAGAGCCACAGAGAGGATATTTGAGCTGTGTTAGTTATGACATACATGGTTTAGCAAGTACATATCAAAAGATACATATGTGTCTGTACTCTTTCCTCAAGCACATTTCAGATGGCTAAAAATTTACTTTCATTATTAATTTTGAAGCCATGAAAAAAAATCCCTCTCTTCTGTCAAAAAATTTAAGAAAGAAAGAGAACGTCTTTATTTAGGTAACAAATTCCAGGTATGCAAGATGCTATTGTATTAAAAGCTCAGATGAATTAAGATGAATTCAAGTTCAAGTTTCAGAAGACTGAAGAACTGCAGCTAGCACTATACCACTTGGAAAACAAAAAACAAACAAACAAACAAAAAACAAACAGTTCTCATCTTACTTAAATGCAGAGTCATAAAATGAGCCATTTTAGCAACCTGCTTTGCAAAAGACCTTTGACTCAATTAAGTGGCCAGTGAAACAATGGTAAAAAAAGAATACCACATTTCTTTTCTCAGTTGCATACAATCTGTTCATTTTATCTTACAGTTTTGCTTAAAATAGAAAAATGAGAAGCACCTACCTTGTCAGATGTCGTGAAAGCACCACATCCTTGGACATTAGTTAGACATAGCAACATAACGTTTCGTTTAAAATCAAAGTGTTCTCCATAGCCCTTAGCATGCAGAGGTTCTTTTAGCTCTGCTGGAAGATGTGCAAACGTCTACTCAGGGTATTAGAAAAGGCTAATTCCTAATTCCCTCTACTAAGCCTGCTTGCTGCTATGGACTACTAGTGGCTTTATTCTTATTAGAGACTTACTGGTTGCCCAAGGTGACAGTGCTGTGTCACAGGTAATCGTGCAAGTGAAATGGCAAAGGGTTTCTAAAACTCTAGCTTTGAGTAAAAAGACTAAATGATTACGCATGTATGTAGCTTTTAAAGACTAAATTAACAAACAGATAGTAGTGCTTTACTTTTCTAGTACCAGCTAACATGCAATAACATCATATTCACTTTCCATTCACATGTCACAACCTGTCATTCGAAGAATCAACAGCAGCAGATCAGCAGATCGGAGCAGGCTGATACCATGCCCCATATGGTAGCAATTAAAAAAAAGAGAAGAAGGTCAAGCCATGTCAGGAAAGGGAGAGTGCTTATGCTTGTTTTTAGATCTTGGGTGTAAGCCAATAAATCTTTTCTAACCATTTAACTTAGAACCAGGCTACTTACCAAACAATAGAACAAATCCTTAGCGGGGTTAACACCTGTAACTTCCATCTGCAGCCGGAACAAGAACAATGGTACTGGTTGGAGACATTTTGTTTGACGTTCCTTGCTAGTTCGAGAAGAAACAAATAACTAGCAACATAGCTGTAATCAAAATAAACTCTGATGAAACAGCTGCAAATGTCATTACTCAGTAACACATTTTCCAAGGCACAGGTGAACACAGACATTGAGTTTAATAGATTTCTCTGTCACAAGTTGTTTGCATTTCTGCAAGGGTAATTAGGTATTTTACACAAATTTTGACAAACATCTAAATGAGGCATTTTTTGTTTAGGTTTACCTGTACCATACCGAAGCACGTTATTTAAACAAACTATATCGAGGTATTTGGCATCAGATAAGGTTGACTAATACGTGCTCACTTGATCTGCCCCATTTCACTACAGGAGTTGCAGCTGGCTGCCTATCTGCCTGTTCTCCTTGGTGGCCTGTGCTACGCATCTCACATAATATAGTTTCTCCTCTGGGTGAATTTATTGGATGCCTTCTAGAAGTCACAAAACCACAGCGTGACTTGAGCTCTCCATGAAGCCAGCTCTGAAGAGCAGGCACATATAAAGCTTTTCAGTCCATGACAGACTTCACTACTTCAACTTTGAGATCCTAAAAAATGGCTTATTGAACTGCCTGTTTGCAGGGCTTTACACTCCTGCTCAAGTTCAAATTCTAATAGCCTGTTAGGGTATTAAGCTAATAGGGGAGGATAATGCTGCCAGGTAGTCCAGGACTTAACAGTTCTCTGGTCTTTTGCCCTCATCCCTTCACGGTAGACTGATCGGTTTCTAATTCCATTTCCTGGTATACAGTTCAGGTAGATCGTCTTTTATATTTAATAAGACCTTGGTCCCTCTCTGGTACTTTTGGCTAATATCAGATTAGAAAATGAAATAATAATATATTGCAAATGGACATCATTGCATCACAGACTGCAGACAAAGAATTCCATGCAGGAAACACTTCTTAATTTCAGTAAGTCTAGTGTTTTAACATCTTCCAGAAAATTAGAAGATTATGAGATACCCTACAGCAAAACCTGTAACTCACAATTAACCACCTTCAGTTAGTCCACAGCATTCGACTATTTACTTTTCAAAGTCATAACTACTAGATTGTGCAGCAATTCCTTGTACTGATGTTAACCCTGAGATGTTCCCCAATACTTGAACTCCTTAAGGTTCCATTAGAGAATACACTCATGTTGTAGAAAAACTTGGAATCATGATGGCATTTTAAAAAGGTTTTGTTCCAGTTGTTCCAAGCAAGAATCTTGGTAAAAGATTCTGATTCTAAACCATGGCAAAAGAAATAAAGGGAAAAAAAATCTGTTCTCATTTTAGTCACTCTTCCCGTGGCTTTTCAGTTCCTCCTTCCGGTGTTTTAGAACACTGAAGAGCTCTCAGATACAGAGACCTCTGTGTCATAACAGCAGTAAAGGCCCTTTTCTGTGGAAAGTACCACCGTTACTATGAACTACAGTTCCCTTTCTTGCTTCTTTTTCCCCTAACAACGTCTCTCAAGGATTTGGTTAAAAACAAGGACTTTATTAAACATACCGAGCACCTGAGCCAAAAAATCATATTCCTAACTGTAGATATGTGATTACTTACAGAAATATGTGCAGGACAGACTGCCAGATAAGAAACTGCCTCATAAGCCTTTTCTTTTGCCTTTTTGTAAGACAAAGATTAATTTAACGGCCAGAAGAATTTTCACAGAGGTGGCAACACAGCTGTAGGAAAACTCCTTGAAGTCTAGCAGGTGTGACACTGTCCATAGCCATTGAGTTGTTGTCTGAAACGTACAGAACAACACACTAAGTTTGAATTTACCCTCTGGTCTGATACTTATGAAGCAATCCTTTTGTTTCCATATCTGGGAATCCACTTAGGAGTTTTATGCATAATTCATCAACTTTGTATTTATGAGACTCAGATAAACTACCTTCAGTCTCTTTTCTTGTGCAGTAGCATATGCCAAATTAAAAGCCAACATAATACAGATTTGTATACTGTTCTAAATTTATGTGGTTTTGGTTGTTCTCTGTGCCCTAAAGTAACTACAAAACTCATAATGAATGCAACCAGAAACAAATCTTTAATTAGCCTTTACATTTCTGCATTCTGGAGATGGCTGTTCCCATCTGGTTCCTCAGTGTCTCCATGATACGCACAGAGTGCTTCAATTTCAGGCACATTTCTTCCCTGTGTGTCCAGCCAGGCTTCACTACATTGTTCACTTCATCAGGGTCCAGCAGATGGAGCTAGCAAGACACTTGTTTGGCACGGACATGGGAAAGAAACAGCATTTTATAATGAGTCATTAGACTAGACCACACTATTTCCTTAACAGTATTGAGAAACTAGCTAGTAATAGCTTATCTTGTGCAAATCAAATATCGCTCCACCATTTGTTCTTCCCAGAGCAGGATAAAAAGCAGTTTCTTCTCAACTCTCCCACTTTCATTGATTGTATCTCAGTATTTAGCCTATTCCTTTTTCACAGAAGCATGGAAGACAGTGGCAGACAAGGAAAATGCAAGGTGCCTCAGTACTTCAGGCATTTTTTATTTTCCTGCCTAAAGTCACAGTTTACCAGGGTCACGATCTTCTTGCTTAAGCAGTTCCCAGTCCTAGACGTCAAATTGTAAAAACATGGATGTAACTTCAACTAAAAGGAAAAAGAAATTATGCATTTCACTTAGACCAATCTGACAGCAACTTAAAAAGAAATAAGCCTTCAAAGTCAAAGCATATCTTGTTGGCACCCCAGAACAAGACTCAAAGACTACATTAAAATTAGAAGAAGAGGATTAACAAATTGAACTTGCAGGGAATCCTGATCTGCCTACTGCAGAACGAGACAAAGCTTCCATTGCTGAAGAAATAGCGTGTTTTCTGCAAGTTCTTCTTCCCTGGCTGTATCCACAGCTACATGAATCACTTTCTTAGAATGCTGGCTAACAGTACACTATGTTCCAAAGCAATGGTAATATCATCTACACTGGTCCTCCACAGAGCCATTATTACAGATCATACAGTTAAAAACAATAATCCTGCTGGATCACTGAATTTTAAAGTGAGTCTCTACAGACTGGAGTTACAAGCATTCAAAAATATTACTTCCCTCTACCTAACTCAGGTAGGGTTGAGACTGTGTAATAGGTTCATACAGATAATGCAATGCAGACAGACGTATTTCCGTCTCCCTGTACAGAGCTGACTATAGCCCTGCTCTTCGCACTGTTCAGTCTTACTCCCCTTTTTGACCTGTTCAGCCATACTCCAAAGTGCAACTATACTAACAAAGGCTGGAAGACCCAGAGCAAGAATATGCAGACTGCATGGTCAACTGACTACACATGACTTGCCTCCGTAATTCTTATGACTACATACAGACATGACTACATACAGACAGTGACTGATCCTGACACATAAGTTTATTTATCACTGAAGCACATAGTGAAAGAAACTTCTGGAGATTTTTTTAAGAATAATTTTCGCATATAAGGTTTTAGAAATTGTGTTTTTAATGCAATCAAAATTTTATCAGTTGGTGGAAGAAGCACTGCACTAACTGAAACAAGAATAACGTAGTTCTGATCAGTTGAGACAGCTTTTGGATATTCATCTGCTTGAGCTGTATGCTGTTAGACTGTCAGCAACGTAAGAGGAACTGATGTAGCAAAATATAGACTATAATAAACGAAGAAAGCAGGTAAATGCTGTGGAGAACAAGCCGCCGCTCCAACAAAACTTCATTTTACAGGACCAAAACAAAAATTCTGGCTAGAAACCCTCTGTCCCCCTAAGGGGGGCCCTGAGACAAAGAAAAACTTCTGAAGCCAGAAAAATACCATTAGCAGTATCTTGTTAGAAAATTAGACTTACAGCTGGTAGTAAGGAACTCTTAAAATTATTAATATTATTACATTATATTCTGGAAAATACATAAGGATATTAATAGCTACTATAAGAGGTGATTGCTTCACTGCTAACTTAAGGAGTATCCAAAATGGGCATTACATAATGCTGAAATAGAACTAAGTTAAGGATTTCAAGAGTTTGACTGAGGTTCTGTTTTTAACTAGCTCAATTAAAAAAAAAAAAAAAAGTTCATTTTTTTGTTTCAGTCAGTGTTCAAATATACAGGCAATGTCCAGGCACTGCTGGGGATGCTGGACAAAAAGGTAATTCAATAGGTTAAAGATCCCCAGGTCCTCAGACTTCTCCCAGAGCATCTGTCAATTCCCAGTAAGGCATTCAGAACGTTCCAGTCCCCAGCCTACACCACCAAACTCCCCCCAGCTGTTCCTCCTTACCAGAAGGGAAAGCAGGTACCTCATTTCATTTGGACGCAGACTGGGAAGGAAACAGGCGATTCCTAAGCCAAGTACATCTCTAGAGCAAACCTTGGTGGCATAACCACAAGACCTTCTTTCTGAAACCCAGGTCTACCTTTACTCAGCTAGCCCACATACCAGCTGTATTTCTCTGTGTTTTTGTTCTTAAGCTTGTACAGGGAAGACAAATTTTTAAGTCACCGCATTCCTCGCATGCAGGAACAGTTTGGCTCCTATCTGCTGTAAATAGACCCCTCTGCTGTCTGCGCTGGTTCTCAGTGTTCCAAGCAGAAGGCAGGCAGAGCACGTAGTGCTCCGAACACCTCCACTGTGGCCCATGTTACAGCCCAGTCTGGCAGACACGCTGGCACACAGCCATCATGTTTTCTAAGAGGGTCTAAGGAACAATCAGACCAAGGAAAATACACGCAGTCCTTCCGGAAAGGGTCTTCCTAAGGGACAGATTCCACCTGCCTATCCTTTTCTGTTGTCAACACAGCACAGAGTGACTGTGGTTCAAAGGAAAGCTCATCTCAGGAACTCTCAACTATGTTGACTTTTTTTTTTTTTTTTTTTTTTTTATACTGGAAATGGGGTGAGGTGAGGATTCTGATGTCTTTAAGACTTTCAGGGCACCTGGGCAGCAAATGTGGCATTTTTCAAAAAGCTTAAAGAGTCATTTGATTCTGAATTTGAATATTGACAGTATGGCCCCTCCTGCAGTGAGGCAGCTGTACCATCTAAAATGGGTGACACAAGAAACAGGGAAACACAGCAAAGGCTTTGTTTGCTCCATTTCCTCCTGGGAGGATCCTTCCCAACCACTCTGTATGGCACTGCTGCAGGGCAACTTTACCTTCCATCCCGAGCACAGTTCAGCAATGTGGATAAGTCATACAGATGTATGAGGCAGTGCTATCCTCGTTACCTCTAATCGACAGTTCATGACTGAGCTCAACAGTATGAGAATAAAGCAGAGGAAAAAATAGCTCTGACTCCCACACATTAATTAGCTTTCAAATCTCCACAGAGCATCTATTTTGACATTTCTGGATGGTTTAATCTATGTTAGGAACTAATTAAAGTTATGAGCAAAGATTCTCACCCATACCTTAGGCCATTTACCCGAGGTAGAGGGACCTGAGAAGCCTGAAGCCAGTGTGAAAGCAATGCGCTGGCAGTTTCTCAGGACCTTAGTGACAGTTCATGTCTAAGAGGTGTGCCAGGAACAGGACCACGGGGCACAACGCTGCTGACCTATGGCAGATGTGGGCACCGTACACATACTGTAACACTTCCTAGATGCTGAAGCTGTTTAGAATCATTAAAACAGGAAAGTCAGTCAAGTCATCCTCCCCCTTGCTAGGTGGTGAGTCTTGGGCTCTGCTTCTTACAGCTACATCACTGAATGACCAAAACTGACATACTGAAAAACATGACTATCAATTAAAAGGCAGGCTGATTCTTATAACAGAGAAAGAAAGAAAGAAAATACTGGCAGTTGGATTCCCAGGCTGATGCCTTTGTTCAGCAGTGCTGAACTCTAGCTATTGTAATAAGTTCTACTGTGACTGTTACTGGAATTACTAATATTAGAATGAGAGAGAGAAAAGCAGCCTCATTTGAAGCAGCCAGTCTGTTTTATGATTTTAGCTACACAGCCATCAGCTGTAGCTTAAATGGGATGTTACCAACACTGGCAGGCCCACATACATAAAGGAAACAGACTCGTGCACCTCTTTGTATAGAGCTTGTAACCCAGAAATGAACGGATTACTGTGTGCAAAGTCTGGTTCTCCTCATCTCAGGTCCAGGAGCAACATTTTCTTCATTCAAATTCCTTTAACAGCAGCCTACTTTCCATATTTATATTAAGAACTAAAAATCTGGAAAGAACACAGAAATACTGTACAGCAGGTGTTGTGCAGATCAAGATGGGTGTTCCTACTGGAATAGGTGGGGTTTGTGTTTTAATTGTGCTGTTCAGAAGTTAACATGACTCACTGCCTCTCCTCTTTCCTGCCTTTCTAACGGCCTTGTCCTGTACAAACAGGGGTGTGTTTGAAGGGACCATGGGTGTAGCAGAGGGAAACTTAGAGAGTCCCTGCAGAGATATCTATGTACCTGGTGATGTTTCCAATCTTGATTTAGAGTAACACCAAAGAAGTTGCATCACTAATAATGTCTATAAGAGGGAAAATAGATAATACTAATGAATCCCAGGGAATCCAAACTAGGAACTAACTAAACAAAAAGCACCTAATCTCTTCTGACTGTTGGCACTCCAACAGTTATTTGATAGCCAAGGTAGAATAATAATAATAAGCCAAAATAATTTTTTTGAAAGGAATCTCTTGGGAGGGGGAGGCTGGAAGGGAATGCAAGTTGTCTTTGTGGAATGTTGTCAGATGAGAATTAAAATTCCAGTCTTTACTGAGGCCTCTCCTGGAATGCACAAAACACTGGGTACATTCCCCTCACGCACACACAAACTTTGTGTTTTATTTTTCCATGCCATGCTGCTTAAAGGCTCATAGCTGCATTCCTGCTTGGCTTCTCAGCAGTCTTGGTACATAAACACAGTGACACCCGAATCTGCACTCTTCCGCCCTGGTGCCTCAGCTGAAACAGAAGCTATTTCACTCAGGAGCAAGAGACATCTTGAGGGTCCACGCTGGGACTAGGAGGGAACTGCTGTATGGGATCATCCTGAGGTTTAGTTCATCCCCAGACTTCACCAAAAGCTTCTCAAAAATCATACCAAAGACGCCTTAACAAATCTTTAGCGGTCAGCAGTGGGACAAGCAGGAGACCTGGCAAAGCTCTCATTTCCCTTTCAACTGCTTAGAATTCGGCTTATGCTCTGAAACACAACTGTTAATATTCATCATCTATCATACTGTTAATTGCAGTTGTTACCTAAAGCACTCACCTTTCATAAACAATGCAATACTCTTTCAAAGGACTGAAGAGAAGGAGCAGAACGGAGAGGGGAGTTCTCTTCCCATGGCAGTTTCTCAGAAAATGTAATCTGAATACCATGGACGAGGAAGACCTACAAAGGGGACAAGCATCTCTTCAGTATATGAGTGCTCCACATTTCATGCCAGAATGATATGTGTATTTCCTAATAACAAATAAACAAGCTATGCAGGCCACTTATTGAAGACAACTATACAATAAAACACAAAATAACATTGTGTGATAATAAAGTTTGATGCCAGTTACTGATTCTTTACAGCCCATTCCCACCAATGTCAAACACCACAGTCAATGTTGAACTTCCAAGACAAGTATAAATTGAGACTTAGAGCTGGATTTATTGAAGTAATTTTTCAACAGATGCCTTAAAATGCAGACAATATTTTAGAAAAATGTCACTGTGTACCTAATTCCCATTTGCTTTGCTGCAGGTGAGCTTTGCAGCTCTGAAAATCTCACTAAACATTAGCTGAATTTCCAGGAGCTTGAACAGCTTTGAAAAGATCCACTCATGTGACATTCATCCTCCACAGGGATGAGGAGAGGATTTCACCAACTCCACTGGGAACCACGAGATATTGAGGCCTTTTATGTGGTGAGTACAGAATTTCATCCTGATCACAGTCTCAAAGGCTGCACATGGCATTTTACAAATTACTGTTAAAACTCGGAGGCTAGAATGCAACTCCCACATGCAAGATGGATATAGCAGATTACAATACAGAGCCAAGTTGTACATAACAAATAGCTACTCCTCACAGGCTCTGTCAAAAATTACGTTACTGAAAGCCCCACAATGCCACAGGACAACCCCCTCCTACGGCAACCTTCCAAAGATTACAAATAGCATCCAGTCAGCAAGGGCTGGCCACACAGTTCTGCCCATCTGCCTTGTCACTACCTGGAGCGAGGCATTAGTCACTAACTGAAGTTTCTGTTGGACTCACTGAGAGCAATTAGGCCAACAGTCAGGTTTAATTTTTAACTTATAAATGCAAAATGCTGCTTTTCTATGAGCAGTTCAAGGACTCTTCATGTCCTACAAGAAAATCCCTGTTACCCACGTCAGAAGAGCTTCCTAGTTCTTGCAGCACTGAGCAAGTTTGAGAGCACTGGGCTCCACGGGACTGCCATCAAAAAACGTCTAAACCAAGCGATCAATCAATGCCACGAGCACAGGCACTAATGAAGGCTGTCTTCTATGGATGTCTATATTATGGCCTCACTGTTGCATAACACCAGACAACCTCATGATGCAGTCTCCCACTCAGGCAGCTACCGTCCCATCCTATTACCCTAGTTAGCCTATTTTCAGACACTGCCTCACTGTTAAGGTTAGCCAAAATTAGCTAGGGGAATCCATTGTGGACAAACAGTAAGGTTGCATTAGGTCTCACTGATTTAGTAATCTAGGTTAAAAAGAATCTATCCTCTACGTAACTATTGTTAAATTACTGTCCTGTAGGGTAAGATCAGGAAGAAAAAACACTTAAAATTCAGACAACTTCTGCTCTTCCTCTCTGAATATAGAAATCAGTGTGAATTCTTTTCTGCAGGCTAAACTCCAGTCAGCCTAGGAAAACACAGGATTCCCTGCATCAAAGACTTCCTAGTGCCAACAGAACGATGCCTGAGTCACTTCCAAAGAACAGTTCCCCAGCCTACATTCCCAAACACAAATAAGCCTTCCCTATTAATTGAATAAGCCTACCCTGTTACATGGAAAGTTAATATTTAACAGTTCTGACCTCAGTTATTGTAGCAGCCTGCTAGTTTCCGCCACATAGCATGGAGAAAATCAGCTTGTTTCATTGAAAAAGAGAAAGTGGAGCGATGTGACCTTTGTGTCCGTAAAATTCACCCAGGTTCTGTTTGGCCATGTTTCCACTCAGACCTTTAAAAAAAAAATAAATAAAGTCAGGAATGGGGCAAGAATTAAAAATGGTCACTTGTCTAAGACATGCTAACTTTCAACCTCACTGTTGAGACTTCAGTAAAATCATTGTACTTCTCCATCATAATTTGCCCTTTAAATTAGTCAAAAGTTTTTATTTTTCTTAATGGTCTCAACAAAACTCTTCTTAAATGTGATACTTAACAAGCTATCTATTAAATTCATGGGAGCTTTAAAGTATACAACACGTACCTGGGAAATCCTTTTTGTTACAGCTTGCAAGCCTGATGCTCTACTTTCTCATTTCCTGATTAGCTGTTCGTTTCTTACTGAAAACAGCACAAGTTTTTTTAGTTGCTTTGGATCAGACCCTTGAAACAATGTAAGACCTCAGTTTAAGAAAAAAATAGTCCTGATTTACATTACCAAATGTGAAAGAATACAATTTGAAAGAAGTGAAAGAATTACAATTTGACCTAAATTGAGAACAGAAATTTCATCCAGCTTTAACAACGGTCACATCTATACCTGTTATCAGCGTGTCTGACAGCTGTATTGTTCAATACACTGATGAATGCCAGGCACGTCTATTATTTTTCTTAAGCCAGCATAACCGATAAGATTCTATTATGCCCTTTCTCACCAATATTTAAATGCACGTAACATCCAGTTCATTTAATTACAGCAGCAAAGAGAAAACTGAAGAGCCCACAAGACGAAACAGCACACTTCTCGGCAAGGTAAGATTATATGGTTGCAAACCACTTGTTCACAGGGTGTCCCAGCCCAATCACCATCTCAGCTGTAGTAAAAACAAAAACCACCCACAGTTTGAAGCCAAGCTTTCCAAACTTGTGTAATTAGTTTTATAAAAGAAAAAATGTATGAGAAAATTTTACTATCTACCATACTTGTTTTGCCTATGCAAAACAGGCGAAAGGCTGCCATAGAGCGTTAAAACGTATCCCCTTCTTCAGTGGTAATAAACGTGTTAGAAAAAGCAGTCTAAGACAGATCTTAAGTTATCCCCAGGCTGGGATTAAAAGCAAAAGGACATTTTACCCTCATAAGTTATGTTTTCTCTCAACTATTATTTTCTCTTTGTGTTGAGTTTTCCAGTAGCTATTTTTGGCATGACTCTGAAGAAATTTTGCAGGCCCTCAAATGCAACATGAAACAAAGAGTAAATATTTGGAGTGAAACATGTTTTTAACGTCTGATCAACACCAATGAATTTGTGTGAACTCCCCTCAAAGTCAGTGGGACCACACGGTTAAGCAAGGACCAGCACAACACAAAGTTTTGAGTGCTGATGTGTTTAGATTGTCTGCTATATGATGTGTGAAACTTGTCTAGGTGACATTGAAATATTCTTCATAGTGTGTAAAATAATAATAAATCCAATAGTCCAAAATCAAAGAATACAAAATGAGCTCAAGAACAAAAAGGGAGAGCTTGCATGTTTGAAAGCAGATTCTGAAAAAAATTAGATCTCCTTTGAGTAGTCACCATTTATTTTACTGTTTGCACGGGTAGCTCACTGAGCACTTCTATTCACATCTGCTTCATTTCTAATTCACATCATGTTGCAAAGCAGGTCTGTATCTGAGTGATGATCCACATGGAGTTGCCACCACTAACAGGCCAGTCTTCCTGAGAGGCTTTGGCACCATAAAGCCAGCAGTCAAGCCCGAGAGGCCAAACTTCCTCCTGTCTACCAGCCAAAAGCAGTAAGTATCCCAGATCTCTCTTGCAGAGTGGCACCAACAGACAGCTGGGAGAAGTCCTAAAGAGGAATGTGCTGTAAATGCTTCGTGAAAGGCAAGTAGAAAGGTGTCTTTTTTAGTAGCCTCCCACAGTATGATTTCTAGGGAGCCTAAGTAAAAGACACTCATTCTGCTAAACCCAAAGGCAGAAAGGTGGGTATGCAAAGAGCTGGCAGAACTACCAGTCCTGCAGCAAAGCCATTCTTATTGTCACCTAAGGCTGAACTAAGCAGCTACGATCTTTTCACACTCAGAACAAGTTTGTATTTCAGTTTTACAACAGACAGACCACAAACTCCAGACCCAAATTCTCCATGCCTCAAAACAAACTTCATCAGGGAGTGCCTCTCTGGCAGCCTCCTGAGATGACAAGCCTCAGTACAGTGCCCGATACTGCCCAGCAAAATAAAGCTCCGTGGATATGTAGCACTACATTTTATTTGGTCCTGCTGTGTTCCATTTGTTAACTCAAAGAAAAGATGACGCTCCAGAAGGCGTATATACAAACAAGGCTGCCCTTTCATCACTTCCTCATCTTGTCTTTTTCTTTAAGGACGTATTAGGCACTCAACTCTCTTACCATTTTCAAGCAACACTGATCTTTACATCGAGTCTCAGAACGGTGTTTTTTTGTCGTCATTGTCGTTTTGGTATGGCTCTAGAGACCTTGGTTTATCAGAACAAATCCTGTCATGAAATACCGTTTGTCTATGACTTCTTAACATGTTGTGACAGAAGTCCATGTTGCAATGCAGTGGGAATTTACTAGCAGGCACTTTTGAAGAATAACATGGTGCCACACTCTCAAGAGGTTCATAATGTATTCGTAGAGCAATTCACCCCTCCGCAGAGCAAAGGGCAAAAGCATTACAAATGCACACTTGAGACTCCTGCTCTAACACTGTGGTTTAAAGTGCTGAGGGCGTTCCTGCACTTCAGAGATTACTTTTGCTTCCTTCACCTCAGACACCCCCAAGGTAAACTCTCTCTGCCTCTGGCTGATTTGTTATATATTAAAGGAGCTGGAATATGGTGGCAAAGGGCATAGGGACGTACGCAGCATTTGTTCTGAAAAGCAAGAAAATCCCCAAATACCCAGGAAAGCTCTAAAATGAATGCCTCAAAGACACTCCCAACTCGCTCAGATTCAGTGATTCATGCTCATTTGGCTTTGCTGGCATAGGCAACAAACCAACTGGCCTGATTTTCAATGCACGTCACTATTCGGGCAGTTGCTGATCAGAGAGATATCACTAGTGCCAAGAGCAGTTGGGTGGCAGAGCGCACGCAATCATGCTCCAGGGTGCTAGAGTAGGGAAGCAACCCTGTGTAGTGGGATCAGCTGCTGCTTTTCAGATGAGAACTGTAGTAGAGGAAATTGAAAGCATCAAAAGTGGACACCTTTTCTCCCCCAGATCCTTTAAGAATGACAGATACAATGTGTGAGTAACTTGGGGGAAGCAGGGCTGTTGCCACACTCTAACAGACTTGAATTGAAATAAGAACGGCATTTTTTAATGACAACTTTAATAAAAGGCGTACTCCTCACTGTACAGAAACAAAAAGGACACAGACATCAAAGTTCCAGGGTACAAGCTAACAACTGAACTAGACACCGCAACACTTCTCATCTGATGGAAGAAAAGGAAAAGGGGAGTTACACATTCCCTTCCTCTGTAATGTCTTTTTTGGGCTAGGTTCACACACGATACTCAAGTAGATGGCTCTAATCCAGCATGGCAATCCCTACTGCTCACGCAGCACAGCCTCTCTCTTCTCTGTGATTACAGGGACACACAAACACGTTACGCTGTTATACAGCCTTTCCACTAAGACAAAGGCTCTTCACTGCTTTTACAAAGTACGGTCTGTGTGTAGTAAATGATACCGCTCCGTGGTGGAAGGCAAGCGCTCCATTCCTTTCTCCTCACATCAGAGCGTGGGTGGACCGCTGCGAGAACACACGTCGGCGTTTTCCTCGCGTGTCTCTCATTTCCCAGAAGGAAGGGAAAGCCTCGCCTTCGCAATCGGAGCAGGTGGCGATCCAGCGCCTCTCCTGCGACCCGTGGGCGGAGAGAGACGAGGGCCGGGCCCGAGAGCCGCCTGGCGCAGCGCACGGCGCCGCGGCTCTTCGCAGCCTCCTTCGGCAGCCGGAGCCGCGCGCGGGGCCGCGGCCGGGCGGTGGGGAGGGGGCCGCGTCCCGCAGCGCCGTGCGGGTGGCGGTGTGGGGCCGTGCCCCGCCCGGCCGGCAG
>CM021774.1:5769262-5857177 GCA_011076525.1 Nettapus auritus
CCCGGCCGGCAGAGGGCGCGGAGCGGGAGGCGGCGGCGAGGCCGCGCAGCGCGTGCCCGGCGGCTCCCCGCCCCGTGCCGCTATGAATAGCGCGCCGGCGGCTGCGGGCGAGGCGCGCGGGGCACGCGAGGACAGCGGCGGCGCCGGCTTAAAGGGGCAACGGCGCCGCCGCCCGCCCCCTCTGGCTGTCCCGAGCCGGCGGAGCCAAGCCGAGCCCCTGCCGCCGCCTGCCGGGTAGGGCCCAGCGGCGCCCGCCCCGCCGTACGGCCGCTTGCCCGAGCGGCGCCTGGCCCGGGCTGCACGGCCGGGGGTGACCGCTTCGGGGCCTCCCCGCCGCAGGCGTTCTCGGGAGCGGGGCTGGGGAGAGCTTTCCCCGTCTCACATCACCGCTGTAACCGAGCACGCTAGGATGCGCCACGCAAATAACGGCCTTCAAAGCCTTGAGCGCGCGTTCAAGCCTCTTGGTTTCTGCTAAAACCAGAAAGCTGTCACCGCCTCTCTTCGGAGTACAGAACGAAACACACGCTTTAACCCAGCCGAAGCTTTCCTAGACAGAAAGATCTCAATGCCATTAAGGTGCTAGTTAACAGCTGAATACCTTTTCCAGCTGCCACCTACAGCAGCAAGGAACCTGGACACCTCTAGCGTGCCTCTTCCCATTCACAGCTCAGCATCAATTTCACCAGGTCACTAAGAACAGGAAGAATACAGGAGACGGTCTGTGTAGGCCCCTACAAAGAAGAAAGGGAAGGCAGTAGGGCTTGTTTGGAGCCACGCACTGGTCATTTGAAAGTATCCCAAACCCTTCTCCTGTAATGGTAAAAATCCATTTCTTCTGGCCAAGATTCTCTCTAAGAGGTCTTTGCCAAGCTATGAACAATGCTTCGTCAAAACACACTATTGTGCCAAGCGTGTAAACATATGCCATTAAGGTTAGGCTGTTATTCTTTCCAGGCACAGACCACCCTTGTTTTCAGAGATGTTTCAAGAAGAACATCTAATTCCATTAATAGGATTCTTTCATTTTCTAAATCACTTGTGTACATGCTTTTCAGATGCATCACTGAAGCTTAATTTCCAACATGCATGCTGAAAATAACGCATCGAAGTTCAGTGTGAAAAGTTGGAGGAGATGAATTACGCATGGCTGGTGAGCAGGCAGACTGCTGAGACAGGAAGTCAGAAGCAATATAAGCAACTTCGTTCAAACGAGCTGAGAGAGAAACAAAGCTCCCACCTAAGGGACGATGTGATACTTTGGCCTACTAAACTTATACCTATCAATGGGAAGGGCTAACAGAACCGCAGGGAGAGTCCTTAACCAGGAACAAAAAGGCAAAGGGCTAAATTCTAAGTTCTTTATTTAGACTCTTATCGTCACTTAAATTCATGCTTTTGTGTATGGAGGAAGTTCACACACCGCTCTTCTTTTGTCCGTAGTGGGCCACTTCTAAGACCGACACCATCAACAGGTGTCTGAGGTAGCAGTCCGCAATCTGTTTAACTGTGTGGCATTTTCCAAATCATGTCAAAATCAAATCTCACACATCGACAAACGAGATATAAAACCACAGCCTAAGTGCTAAAGAAGGAATCTTAGCTCACAGCTGCACTTATTGAAAACTAAAAACCCGTCAATGTGTGGCTGTTTTGACAACTGCACTAAAACATACAGGAAGGTACTCAGGGGTTAAACAGCACAGTGAAAAAAAGGCTCTTACCTAGCAAGATTTGTGTAGGGCGGGCCTTTGAGTCCTCCTCAATACATAACTTCCACTGATTTGAGTGAGTAAAAGAACAAGTTCTAGTTATGCCAGAATACCCAGCACCCAGAATAAAGTCCAAAATTAATGGAACTCACTTGAAAAACTGAGCTGAATGACTTGCCAAGGCCATGCAGGAGACTTGGGACCTCCTGGCTTTACTAGCACCTTACTCAGAAAGTAAGGTATATGGCAGGTATACTCTGCAGTGCAATCTTACTGTTTTCACGGCATATTTCATAGATACCAGTAACATCACAGACAAGATACGTCTGTGAGTAAAGAGCTGAATGCAAATAAATTTAACTGATATGTTTTTGAAAAATATTTTAAGATAGAAAAATTGTCTCCGTTCTGCAAATATTACCCACAATGTATGCATACATCAGCAGCACACACTGCTCAGTGTGTCTCGCAGTTTTAACATCTGCGTGTTTGGATCAAAGCAGTCTGTTACTCTTCCTGCATAAAGGCCATTTAAAATGGGAACTGGCTATCCAAACCCAAAATAGCAATTTTATTACCATTCCCACAGCACTGTCATAGCTTTCACACCTCACAGAGGACTGGCCTTTTTTTTTTTTCTTTCTTTCCCTACACAAACCAAAGTAGAAAGCAAACAATACTGTAGGCGGACTGCTGTTAGAGCCTGCAGTGAGGGTGTGCACCTCCAAACCTCCACCGGACTGGAACACATCCTCACAGAAGCACGTAGGCAGAAAATCTTAGGAACAAACCTGTCACTGTAGGGCTCTGCCTGGCTGAGTAGGAACAGGTTAGGAAGAAATCCTGGCTTACAACACAGGAAACCCCACATCGTCAGCAGGATCCATACCTGCACCCCAAAGCTTAATTCCCGAGAAACGTAAGATGTTACTTGGAGCTACTGAAAGTATTTGGAAGACATTTTTGCTCTGAAGGCTAATTCCCAGCTCCCACAGATGAGATACGTCGTTAGGATTCTGCACAGCAGAGGTTAGGACACTGGAGAGCTATCTAGCTGCTAAATTTAAAATATAATTGGATTGTTTTGTTTAACTTGCAACTTTTTTGCTTCCAGTCTTGTACTTCAGAAGTCTCACATGACTTATTGAGTACTTCTCTTTGTTTTACTAACAACCCTGGTTTGGGATTTGGGACCGGGTGAATCAAGGTGAAACAGAAGGTAACATACTTCAAGCAGCTTAGTTCATAGGCATCCCTGGGGAATCCGTAGCAGAAGACATACTTAAGGGATTCAAGACCTCAACACTGTTTACTTTTGCACTGCACGTGGGCACTGCACACACTGATAATACTGAGGAAAAGCTGTCAAAAAGAATTCCCTCCAACAAGCCCAAACCGGTACCTGTACTGTGAGGAAAACACCTCCGAATTGCAGGCAAACCCTGACTCGTGGGCACTGAGTCAGGTTCTGTGTTCTGCCCGGGCTTTATACAGGCATAGGTTACACAGACACAAGATGACACACTTACTCAATATTTCTCAGTTTTCATACAGCTCCATATTCCATGATATTACAGCTGCATAAACCTAGATGTGAACCTAATTGGGGCTTCTACATGTCCTGTGCTATGAAACCCTTGGAAGAGCATGTAGACTACCCAACTTATTTTCTGTACTGCACAGCTTCTTTCCCACAAACTCCATGTCCCACAGGGGTTAAACAGTACAGTAACAGAGTTAAAATAGGTTCAGGAAAGAGCATGAGACTTAAAAATAGATGAGGAATCCAGGCGGCAAAGACACAGGAAGAGGTCTGAGACAAGCTTCAACAAGCCCGTGGAGAGCTTTTAAAAAAGCACATGAAATCCTCTGCCCCACTGAAGTCAACGTGGCTTCTACCAATGGCCTCTTCCTGAGGCAGTACTTCATCCTGACAGATCAGGCTCGGATTTCATTTCCACACGAGTGAAAAGCCAGTGTAGTGGGAGGTAGTGACAGTCACACATACGCCATTGTTAGTGTGGAGTACAGAGCATGGTGGCCCTTGAAACACACAGACTGGCTTCATGTCTGAAGTCTGGTCTCTTTTAAATAAAGTATTCTGATACGGCTTTGTTCTGCAGGGATACGAACACTCCCCATAATTGTGTTTTTAAGAGAAGTCAAAACTGGATGAAGCTTTACTGGGCTTCAAACTATGGAAGTTATTCATTGGCAAACCTTAAATCTTAATGCAACACTGCAGCAGAATTTAAGGGCTAAGGCAGTACCAATGCATGCTCAGACACAAAGGACAAGCCTAATGACACAGCCGAGTTTTCATACATCTTACAGGGACGTTTTGCAGGCTCTTTAAACTACAACACACAAGTACGTGAATTTTAAAAGAAAAGTGTAATGTTATATACAGCAGTAGCAATTCCTCAAACACATACTTGCATGCGTTGACACTTCTGAAAGGAGGGCTGTTGAGCAGTTATGCTGGGAAATGAAACATTGCCTAACCCTGAGGAGTAACCGCAAGAACAGAAAAACAAGTGTTTCTGCAGCTGGCTTCTTCCTCCCACAGCCCGTGTCTCTGATTACAGAAATGAAAAGATTAAAAGTCACCTGAGGATCCAGCTGGTATTCAAGTAACTTTCTTCAAGCTATATAAAGCTTGCAGCTCAAACATCTAGTAACAACTTCCACTCCACTACCCTCCACCCCACCAAGAAGTCTGGCCAGTGGCGAAACAAAATACACTCTCTCAAAAGCTTTCTGCTCGATGCATTTACATGTTTGGCTCAACAGGTTTAACCATGAGACAGCTGATGGGGACAGTAGGGACAACATTAGAGTAACTTACTCTCTCCCCAAGGAGTAATAGTTTGGTCATTTGGGGCAAGTAAGAAGAGGAGGAAACCTACTGAAAGAGAGCTTTCCTCCGTATGCACGTTACAGAATCACAGAATCACAGAATTTCTAGGTTGGAAGAGACCTCAAGATCAGAGTCCAACCTCTGGCCTAACACTAACAGTCCCCACTAAACCATATCCCTAAGCTCTACATCTAAACGTCTTTTAAAGACCTCCAGGGATGGTGACTCCACCACTTCCCTGGGCAGCGCGTTCCAATGTCTAACAACCCTTTCGGTAAAGAAGTTCTTCCTAAGATCCAACCTAAAATTCCCCTGGCGCAACTTAAGCCCATTTCCCCTCATCCTGTCACCAGGCACGTGGGAGAACAGACCAACCCCACCTCGCTACAGCCTCCTTTCAGGTACCTGTAGAGAGCGATAAGGTCACCCCTGAACCTCCTCTTCTCCAGGCTAAATAGTCCCAGCTCCCTCAGCCGCTCCTCGTAGGACTTGTTCTCCAGGCCCTTCACCGGCTTCGTCGCCCTTCTCTGGACTCGCTCAAGCAGCTCGATGTCCTTCTTGTAGCGAGGGGCCCAAAACTGAACACAGTACTCGAGGTGCGGCCTCACCAGAGCCGAGTACAGGGGGACGATCACCTCCCTAGCCCTGCTGGTCACACTGCTTCTTATACAGGCCAGGATGCTGTTGGCCTTCTTGGCCACCTGAGCACACTGCTGGCTCATATTCAGCCGACTGTCAACCATCACTCCCAGGTCCTTCTCTGCCTGGCAGCTCTCCAACCACTCATCTCCCAGCCTGTAGCTCTGCTTGGGGTTATTGCGCCCCAGGTGCAGGACCCGGCACTTGGCCTTGTTGAACTTCATGCAGTTGACCTCAGCCCATCGGTGCAGCCTGTCCAGATCCTCCTGCAGAGCCTTCCTACCCTCGAGCAGGTTGACATACGCACCTAACTTGGTGTCATCTGCAAACTTACTGAGGGTGCACTCAATGCCCTCGGTCCAGATCACATCAAGTACTAGGACATACGCATGGGAAAGGCTGAATTGCTATGCTGCTGCTGCCGCCTAGCCCCCTTCACCAATGAAGCTGCATCCAATCTTGTGGGTCAATGAACTCTTCAAAGAAATGGGTTAGTTTAACTCACTCTCCATTACGGTTTGCTACCTCCACACTAATCGCAGAGCTCCTTATGCAGACTATATTTACGGTCGCAAATTGACCACTGCCCAAACCACTCTGATATTCATTCAGGTGGGTCAGAAAGTTAGTCTAACCCAAGGAGTCTCAAAATGTGGGTGTGATCTCACCAGGGCCAAGCAGATATGACTGCCTATTCTAGCATTTGGGTTCAGGAGCCTGGTAGACACAAAGGCATGGCTGGAAACGGACGGCATCTGGAATCGATTCGGAAAGCTCAGATGAAGGCCACGGAATTTTGAAATGGTTTTTCAGAGAAAACCACCAAGTCTTCTGCTAGTTAACACATGTTGGCTTGCAGGGATGGGGGGGCAGTAATCAACAGATACTTTTCTCTTCTCTCTGATTCAAGCATTGGGCTCAGTTTGAATTTTCAGCTTGGTGAATCATCTTGTAAGAATCACCTTCCTTGCGAAGGCCACAGGTCGGCATGAGGCATCCTGCAAGGATCAAATCCGCCATACGTAGATGGATGATCCATGAACCACATACGAGGATTCATAGAATACACTGGGCTCATGGCAAATGTGTGACACTGCTTGAGAACAAAATCTGTTTGAAATTCCTGACTGAGAATAAACTGTAAATATAACAAATGAGTCTCCCAGGAACTCGCTTCCACCTGAATATTATACAAGCTCTTCAGAGATTTTCTTTCCCTCAAGCCATACAATAAAATGGTATGAACAAGATTCACCACCAGATCTAGCTTGTAACAATAAAAAAGGAAGTGAAAACATGTCATGGGCTGAGAAGCTCTTTCATTTATAGCTCTGTATTGCTGTCTGGGTAAAAGAACCACCTCCCAAATACGGCCCACAATTTAAATCCCAACCACCTTCTGGCCAAGAAAAAAACATCTATGAACATGTCCCCCTCAAAAATCTTTTACAGTGGTTGGATTCACTAAAACCACCAGGTATTGTAGCAGCTAGCACAGAAGAACAAAGTTTCTAGAGTCTGAAACAAAGTTTGTGAACATTTCCTATGCCGCTCTACTCTTAAAATGCCTCATACAACAGCAGCAGCCCCAAGCTGGCAACTCATCCTTTATTAATAGTTAATGAATTTCCATTGCGTAGCTCATACATACGCGAGATGTAAGCAACCTGAGTCCAACTGACTAGCAAGCTTCCAAAATTCAGCACACCAAAAAATTACGTGATGTCAGACCAAGCGGGAGCACAGTCCTACCTAAGGAGACTGGCCCACGGGAGAAAAAGAAATGTAAAAAAGAGAAACCGTGCCATATGTTCAGATTTCAACCAAGAGTAAAACTGAAGCAAATGGCAGGAATTATATGCTTGCCATGAGGCATGAAGCCAGAGCTAAAAGAATTGCCTCTATTCAGCCTCCCGGCTTCAGAAAGGAGGAGTGGATAAACAATTAGACAATGCGCTCGGTGTACAATTTCATTGCCCTGAGTCAGAAGCGGTAGGGATGTGTAGACCAGTACTCTTGGAAAACCAACGCTTGCCTTGCATCGGATGAGATTCAATACCGCCGCTTCTGACCCATGAGAAACAAAGAAACCTGGCAGAGACTGAAGAGCACCCCCTCCCCGTGCCGCGGGTACCACTTACTTCCAAAGCGTTCAAACAGCCCAGAATGCCTGCCACGGCTCTCCAAGGCCAGTATCAGACTAAAGGCACAGTGCAGTAAACAGAGGGAAAACACATTATAAAACCCTTTGATGTGTGCTGGGGTATTTCCATACTTAAGGCCTTCGCAAGTACAGTCCTCAGCCAGGGCTGAAGGTAAGCTGGGCTTGCTACTTTCTTCACCTATTTCTGTAGACACTGGCCCTCCTCCAGATACTGCTGGTGCTTTTCAAGCAGACTGTGCTTTCCAGCAATACCCCTCGTGTGCCTCCTGCAGCTGTCCCAGGCCTCCACAGCAGCATGCTGCCTTGGCTGTGAAAAGCTTGGCTGCCCGGCCCGGCACAGCGGTGCCAGCTGAGCACCGCTGTAGCAAAATGCCAGCATTTTGGCCTAAGTCTTTAGCTGCTCCTTAAAGAACCCTTGGCTCCAGGTCTCACCCTGCCAGTAACACATCCTTTAAGCTGGGCTTTGCAGCACCCGTGGGTTGTTTTCATTCTCCAGTCCCTAGCTGAGCCATAACACATGTAGTGGGAGAAGGCCCATCCAGGTACCACCCACCACCTAATGTCAGCACCCTTTGGAGGAAGTAGTTCTGGTTCACAGCTACTTTTTTACCAACAGACAACTGGCAAGAGTGGATATCCACTGCATGATCTAACCCACCTTCCAGTTCCTAGGTGAGCCTAATGCTTCCTTCCACTGGCCTTCAAAACTGATGTAAACATTAATGTATAGTCTTACTTGAGATCCTGAATCTCACTTGATACGCTGTTGCTGTAGTCCTTCTGGGCAGTGTTACACAAGAGGATTTCACAATTTCCTAAATTAGATTGTGCTGAGAGTGGAAGTAGGAGATGGGAGGGAAGAATGCGGATGCTTGACAGAATGAATTCAAGGTGGCAGAGCCAGGATGATGCATTAGAACATCTGATTCACTTACAGACTCAAAACCAAGGACTGAATACTTATTTTCCTTATTTTACACCCGTTAGATATTTGCTACTATGTTTGTCACCTAGTGCTATCCTCTTGGGGGACAGAACGAAAAAGAAAGGACAATATATCCTGTTAATATGGCAAAACTCAACCAGTAATCTCCAAAATCCCTTACTTTGCTCATAAAGACATGCGTGATGTCTCCTGCTCCTTCTCTCTTGCCTTTGCTGATACAGGTATTCTCAGTTCTTTTTACCTTTTCTTTTATTCAATTAGCTTCCTCTTCCAAAAAATCCTTCACCAAACAGCAACCTGGCAAATCCATCCTTGCCACAGTGAGTTCAAGAGCCAAACCTACTGCAAGTGAAGCATGGTGCAGGTGATGAAAGCACAGCTCTTTGTGACTGGGTGCCATGAAAAGCTTTGCACAAAGGCGCTGCACTGGCCTGACTGACAGACCCCTCCCAGCATCTCTTCCTACTTCCTCTTCCTGCTGCACATGCCACATGTGTACCGATAAGGATTACTTATTTTCATTCACTTGTAACAATGGAAACAAAATGCATCACCTGTGGGAACAAAAAATACCCAGAGACAACCGTTCTCGGTTTTACTGTTTCTGTGAAGTTTTTGAATCCTAGAAAGGACAGTTTTCCTTCCTTAGACAAATGTCTAACTGCAAGTATTCCCTGCCCAAGGACTGCCTAGGCTATCCCCACAAACCTGGGCAAAAATGGAATTACCAGATTGTAAAGGAGAAAAGACAAGACAAAAGTTGAAGCACAAATCCTATCCTAAGGTAACAGATTCAGTTTTTTGCTCCCTATCTCCCCTCCACTTCCCTCCTTCCCCCCTTCAAATAAAGAGATTCATCTGAAATTAAATTAGAGACCCACACATCCAGCTGCCAGGCACAGTTAACATAATAGCTCCTCAGCTTCCTCCAGGGCCCTAAAACCAGAGAGAACAACCACTTTTTATAAGACTGTAACCCTTCCATAAAATACAGACCTGCCCTTTCTATCATCCATGGTTGAGATCTGGTGTGGGTAGAAGAAGAGAAAGAAAAGTGAGTAAATCCTCTACCTCCAGTTGCTGGCTCATGGAGGTTTTCTAGTTTTTTTTTTTTCTTTTTTTCTTTTTTTTCCTTTTTATTATATATATTATAGACATATTATAGACATAAATATGTAGAGTATTTGGGCAGAACAGTGCCTTAGGAAGAAAAGCAAAGGTATTACGCTATAGAGCACCACCGCCCTGATATTTCCAGCAATGCTGTACATAAATTCAGTTACCAGAAGTTTTTCGTTTACGTTAGGTACCAACTCTGGCCAAGTCCTTTTTGCTCAAAGAAAGTAATGTGCAACAAAAATATAATTCCTTACTAAGCCTCATGTAAATTAGTCTAGAATAGAAACTCTTTCTGAAAATAGCAACTTGAGGGTTCAAGTTTGTGAGAAGTGCTGAAACAACTGTATGACAGTGGAAGTTCCATGAACTTGTCAATTTTGAAAAGGGAAAGTAAATACCAAGTTACTTTGGTGTTTTTGAAACCCTTACCCTCTACATAAGTACGCCCAATTATGTAGGCCTCATGCTCCCAGGCTTCCTAAAGGACAAGGAATGCAGACCCTGTACAGGCATCCACAAAATACTGAGTAAGATTATGCTTTTTAGTGAAGTGCATCAATCACCGCAGTACGATGTGGAGAAGTAAAGATGCTGGTCAGTCTTCCAGCTAAACTGGTTCATTCCGACATCTCATCCCAAGGCTAACTCTACAAATGCTTACCACTTACCATCCTGACAGTGATCATTTGAAGGGGCATTTCCTTGCCTGGGAAAAATATTCAGAACTACAAAAATCCTAGCGGTTTTACCTCTACCAACTTGCCTTAGTAACCGCTCTTGCTTTAATCTATAGTTACTATCACAGGGACTGTTACACGTTTGACTGAGGGCGAAGGAGCATCCACAGGGCCCCATGCCCTAAGGCTTTTCATTAACACTCATCTATTGCAAGAGCCGAACTGGCTGTCATTACTGAATGGTAATTTCTAGAAAATATATTCAAAACCAACTCAAGACTACACAGTGATCCAGAGGACTTTGTAGAGAAACAGCCAGCATCTATATAAAGATGGTTAAGTTTTGCCCTTTACCACTCAGTTCTTTATTGAACGTTTGAATGTTTGCTTCCTAAAATACTTGAGGGGAGGCAAATAACTCACAACAAAGTGACTTCCCCTTCCGTTGCCCTCAGAAATGACCATTTTCCTCTCACTGAGACAGCTTACCAGCTAAATTAGGTGAAGTGCAACTCCCAGAAAGTTAATGAAATCAAAGACATTTCTTCAGCCTTTCTGAGCCCTTGACAATCCCCCCCCCCCACTGCAGACAAGCAAAGCACCAGATGCTCTCCTTCCTCTGTTCACCAAAAGCCCAGCTCCGAAGGCAGCAAGACTCCTAGCCCTTCCTCCTCAGCCATCACGCTCACACCAGCTGCTCACAAGACAAATGTTTTCCACTGCCTTCTCTCCTGTCTCTCAGCCTCTGCCTTAGCACCTGCTGAACTGGGAAAACCTTGTGTCTCCTGCTCATTTTAACAGCGAGATCTGCAGCAAGAGGGATTTTCCTGCAGCCCCCAGAGACTGTCAGCACCGCGCTGCTTCCAGCCCCAGAAGAGCCATGCTTCCTGGTGGAAGCAGCCCTTGCAGAACCTCAGTTCCCTGGGAAGAGTCTGAACCCTGTCCAGAAAAGCCCAGCAACACATCAAGCAGAACAATAATGTAAAAAGATAGTAATAAATTGGTTACTTCTATTAGGCAGAAATATATTAACTAAATAAAATAATAATAAAAAAGTAAATTTCTTGAAATATACTATACTGCTGTATAGCAGTGTAACTTGAATAAGCTGATGAAGACCTAAACACAGAGCAAATGTTAACTCATCATGGTTGTAAAGACCTAGGAACACCAAACTATAGTTACTGTAGTGGAGAAAGGAAATATTCAGAAGCGTTAAATGGGTCTTAGACAAACGTTATTAAAAAGGTTTCTCATCATCATAATCAGAGAATTAAATAGGCAATCTTACTGTGTTATTGGGTTATTTGTGGAGATCCTATATACCACCAGACACAACAGAATGACAGAACTCCCTTGTACTAGGAACTCCTCTTCTGTCTCTGACCTAGAGCCTTGGCTTTTCCAGTTGCTGGAAAGATGCACCTCTGCAAGTATTTATCAGGCCTTAATTAAACAGATTTAAGGCAGAAAGGGCAGGGGCAAGCAGCTAAAAATGTATAGGCGAATTAAGGAAAAGTGATGTGGTGATCCTGCTCCAGGACGGCAGGAAGTAATAAAGGAGACTCTTGTAACAGCTTTCCCACTGAATGCAGAACTGTAGAACTTCCCTATTCCCCACACTGCATAAACTATGAACAGGAAATATTCCTATGAGGTAAACTGCAATATTTACTTATGCAAAATTTTACAAAATTTAAAGTCAAGTTTTCAAGCCCTTCCATTTCCTGAGCGTAAAGCATTTTTGTTTACATGGAACACGCTAGTTAACAGTGTAATGTTTTATTGCTCAAATCCTGTCCGAGACATGTTCCATAGGCTTTGTCTGTAATTGTGCCATTGACTTACTACAGTACATTACATCTCTTGAAATATACATGAACAGTATGTGTGCAGAATACAATGGGGACTTTGTACACTGGAAATATTCTTTGGGCTACGAGCAGTGAGCTTGAGGGCTGGATGAGAGGGCCCCATTACAATCCTGTATCCTCGCCCCGTGGTTCACACCGGCCTCCGAGATGCATTAAAATGCTCATTGTTTGTGGGCCATTCACTGCTTGCATAAAGTCTTTCCAGTCTTCTCCATAAAAGATGGAGTAGAGCCTGTAGCATCTGTGATGCATCCCCTAAAGCCAGCTTTGGGAAACTAAGAGATACGGAATAGAAGAGGGTTCTCCAGATTCAAGATAATGATTAATTGAGCGAATCTTTACTCTTACTATTATTTTTGACATATTTAGCATCTCCCTAGCCCCACTGTTTCCTTTTATTTCCTTCAGTTTTTCTTCTTAAACATTTTTATTCTCTGGATGCTCACTAACAGCTCTCTGCATGTACATAGCACTTGCTATCTGAACTGTAACTGGGCAATGCAGACTCATGCCGTTAGCTCATTTAGGACAAGCACCTAGTGGAAAAAGGATAAACAGGAAGGAAGAAAGGAGAGAAACCCTGATCTTTTTCTTTTTGCTTCCCTGTTAAGAACCCCTGATCCTAACAGGTTGTTTCTGCCAACTGGCCCAATTCCCACCGAAAGAGAAATCAGGGGTGCAGTTTGGCTCTTTTCCTACTCTGAAGGCATCTGCATCCTGTTTTTTTGACATGAAGCTGTTAGACACTGATCCTGGACTCCCTCCTGCATGGAGAAAACCGCAGCTCACCTGCTCTTTCACTGAGGGTATGCTGTTGTTAATTGCCTCCGCATCATGATGCTTGCTGTTCCCTGATCTGATGGATTTCTCACCTGGGAAATCCCCTAGCCCAAAGAAAATCTGTTGTTCAAAGATGAGCTGGGGTGTCAACCCTCTCGTTATGCAGTTGCTTTGAAATACAAAGGCACCATCTCCACTTCTGGGGGTGCTTTGAGTTCTAGACAGAGCTTGCATACTCTGAGTCATAATACATGCATTAAAATCTTTCACCCAAACAATTGCATTGTCACATTTAATATTTTCACTAAAGCACTCCATGTGTTAAGTACCACCACACTCTAAGCTGAACTGCCTGTACAGTGTTATTTCCGAAAGGTACTGCAGGTTACAACATTCAAAACACACACTATGAAAATAAAATCTAACTTAGTTTTTTTAACATGGGCTTCTAACTTACAAACAAGTGCTATCATGGCAGTGTACTAATTGGCACAACAAGTAACTAAACTTGCATTCTTACTTTGCCTGTACAAGATCGCTGTTGCAAGCATCAGCCTTTATAGAGTAACTGAAAAACTAGACTGTTAGGGGACTTGGGTGACTGAACACGCTTCGTTAGTGATGTTGTTTCCCTTATTTTGAGGTGCAATGTATTAGTTAAGCACTACAGAATAACTATTTTGTGATCAAAAAGGTGGCACCCTTGCTGTTGGAGGCTGCAGAGTATAGCCCACTTAGTTCCCCAAAGAACATCCCACTCACTGATGAGATTTATTAGGATTTTCTTCTCCACACAGTTCTTGGAAAACGCATTACATCATGTCATCCCCTCACTGTGCTTTGTTCAGCATTTGCGTTACACAGAACGATGAGGAACTGTTAACCAGCCAGAACTGCCCCGTGGCGTTTTGCTGTCACCACAGTGGGACAAGCACACCCTTGTTCCGGGCCGTTGATGACCAGAGTCATGGTTCGAATAAACCCTGATGTGCTCAGCTGGGCAGAAGAACACTGGCAGCTGTGAGACCAGTGCATGCAATTAACCAGCACCTGCCATGCAACCCCCGCTCACGACATAAAACTATCCTCTGGTAAGTGAGAAAGCTGAAAACAGAAGAACCACATGGGAGAGAATTAGACAAGCAACCGTTGCAATGTCTAGGTATTATTTAGTAAAGCACACTAAAAAGCAGAAAATTAATGTAAATTTTATGAAGGCAAAAATCTACCCTTCCTAGCAGGGACAAACAGAAATAGCTGCAGAGACACTGTGGGTGGGTTCCACGGCAGACATTTGGCAGGAGATGGAAATATAGGCTTTGGAGAAGAGCTACTAACAGAATGCACCCAAAAGCTAAGGTGGTTGCTATTACGTAGCCCATTAAGCCTTTCACTCCTTCTGGTTCCAGCAGGGATCCCAAATTAACTGTCCATTGGGAACCTGCAGATAAGTCTTCATCCTAAATGCAGGTGACTATCAGCATGTTATATGCTGATTGTCACTGAACTCATCTTCTTACTGACCAAGGTCTTCCATTTTTAATACACAAACCACCATAGGAGATCAAGCTTCTCAGACAGGCTGTCAATGTCCCCAGCACTGAATGTATTCAACCACCTATTTGCAGAGAACGCAAGCCAATTGCTTAGCTGATCTAGCTGCACCACTTTTACCACTACGTTTTTATTCCTGAAAAAAGATGAATACTTGAGTGAACATATGTGATTCAGATGAATGATGATGCTCTGAAGAGCTAACTTACAAAACCCAATAGATGTGAACTTCAATATATACTCAAAGTAAACTTCAGATTACACAACTGATCTGCAACAATGCAAATTGTGCACTGGAACTCCATGTTGCTGGTGCTTTCCGATGGCAGTTAGTCAGGAAATGGAAACTATTGCATGAATTAAGAAACTAACCAATAAAACAAATTGCAATTTTTCACAATAACCTGTCTATAAGCAATTTGCACACCAAGAATAATTCCCTAGCTCAGGGTGTGAATAGTGTTAAACAGCAAACCATGTCTTGTAATATATCCACTGGCAGCTCAAGAATAAGCAGACAGCTCAGCAAGCACCTGAATTACAGAAAAAGGATTTCCTAGGGACTTCGGTGCATAGTCACTGATACCCAAATAGGGAAAAACTGTTGCAGCTTCCCATCAGCCCAGAGAAGGACCTGTCCTCCAGATACTCACCTGTTTCCAAGGGAGATCTTTGCAGCTAGTTGTTTTTAAATTGTGTTGGTGAATTTGGTTGAACTCACAGAACAAGCTCAAAACCTATTAAGTAGGAAACAGCCACAAAATAACTGAGTAAGTCTGGGTTCCATAGAAAAAAACAAAAACTAAAAGAAAGACCATGGCTATGGCTTTTTACTCTCTTGTTCCTTGAGCAAAACTTGTATGATGACTGCATTGGTTCCTCTGTCTTCTAATGAGGTCTAGATCTTCCTTCTTTCTGCTCAAAGACATGTCCTCATATACTTGATGAAATCTCTGAAGTCTTATGGGCCAGGTGCCTTTGATTTCAGCTGAATTAGAAACAGGACAGTAAACAAAAAACACTAAAGGGTTACAAAAACTACAGCAACAATCACACTCATCATTTAAGGACAGAGGAAGAGTTTTAGTGATTCACCCCTAATGTATAGTTCCACTCGCACCACGAAGCTATTTGTTAACTCTGTTTTACAGATGGCACGTGCTGTTCCTTAAGGGTGAGATGATCAGCTTGAATGACAAACGTGGAAACATGCGGTGTAACTCCTAGGGCAAACCATTACTGGGAAAAGTCATTCCCTGATCCTGGCAAAGCCTATTTAAGCCTGAGCCACTGAGATAATCACTGGAAGTGGTAAGCCTTTCCTTAAGGATATCACGTGATTTCAGATGTTTACAGCATGCAGACCAGTAGGTGTGCAAGGAAATCTTCTCTCAGTACATTCATTCCAGGGAGATAAACAATTCTAGTACTCCCAAAAGAAATTTCTGTCTTACAGCTCATAGTACACATCCCTTCTTTAGAACAAGTTAAACAACTGCTAGTTTAAAAGGAAGAAATCACAACCAGGAATTTACTAAAGGAGTGGTTTAGGTCTCCAAAACTACATAAAAAGTACCTAAATAAGTAACCCGGTTATCAAAATGTCTGTGTGCCCAAGAGCTCTAGGAAATGGACAGCACTGAAATGACAATGCAGGGATGTACTGGGAGATTCGGAAACTTGTGGTTCAGCTCCATTAGGGCCAACTGGTATAGCTCAGGCTCCTGTGTCATATGAAATGTACAACTATCCCCCACTGCTTGGGCTTCTTGGAAGTATCTCTAAGTTTCTGCAGAATGCTTAGTGAGATTGATCCTATCTGTACTTCACACTACAAACTGAGCCTTCTGGTTGTTTGATTACACATTTCTGCAGTTGCTCTTCTCTGCTTTAGAGATAGGGTACATGTTCTGCATCAGGAACTGACTCAGACAGGAGAGGAGAGAATATTGTCATTTAAAAAAAAAAAGTTGTTTTCACCTAGTGTCATTGAAAATGAACTCCTTTGAAATCTGTCTACGTATCACATTTAAACCCTGTGTTTAGATGGCTCCATTTAATGGCATAAACTCTTGGCTTTTCAGGTGCCAGCAAAACCTGTACCCTGTGCTTGGGCATTTCTGCAGATGTACAGATCAGACTTCCCAGTGATACAGAAGGGCATCACAGCTCTCATCCTAGAACAATACCTTTGCTTGGCTGGGCTTCTTCTAGTTAATGTTAGCTTGCCACATGGATTAAGTACGGGCATTTGTGAATTGCTGTGGGTTAACATCCTATCTCAGTCAAAATAATCCACATTTTAGGCAGCTCCAGGGCTGATACTCAGGCTTCAGGATGTAGGTATCAAGGTTATTGTGAAGATGAGAAGTCCTAACACTGTTATGCAGCTGAGAGATGCCAGCACAGCAGCTGAGGAGCAGGAGACAGGGACCAGATGCAGGTCTTGTACTGATAGCCTAGATTCAGAGCAACATGGGCAACAAATAATCGGAAAGGGAAAGAAAAGCAGAATACAGATTCATAAATGGCTTCTGTTTATATGAAATCACACAAATCCTGCATTTAAGCTAGTGCATGTGCTAAATACATAGGAGACGCAATGAATCGCAGAATTTACAGTAACACAAGACAGTGAAGCAATGCACACTCACAGATGGGAAAGAAAGGTTGGCTTAGCTTCTCAGGCCCCCTTTCAGGGAGCAGGATTATCTGCTGGATAAACCTCCTTTGCAGAAGGGGCAATCAAAGTTCTTGGCTGCAGAAGAACTGATAATGGTGCCAAAGAGGTAAAAAAAAACTTAATTCAAGCAAATCTCCCACTGCCACCAATAAATCCATATCAGAGTAGACGTCAACTGTGAGACAGTTTAATTAAAAAAAGGGAAACCAAATACAGAACAACAACAACAAAAAAAAAGCAAGAAAGAAAAGGGGGTGTAACAGCAATTGCTCACCACCAGCTGACCAACAGCAACCCCTGGAAAACTCCCCCATAGCTTTCTTACAGAGCACGATGCTACGTGGTATGGAACACCCTTTTGGTCAGCCAGGGTCAGCTGTCCCGGCTGTGTCCCCTCCCAGCCTCTTGCCCATCACTGGGAAGGGGCAGAGTGAGAAACAGAAAGCCTTGACACTGTGCAAGCACTGTTCAGCAATAGCTAAAGCAGCAGCGTATTGTCAACACCGTTTCGGTCACAAATCCAAATCACAGCACCATAGAGGCTGCTATGAAGGAAATTAACCCCAGCCCAGCCAGCGCCAGCACAGGGACCCACCTACAGACTGTCAGAACAGAGTGAACCTGCCAACAGCAGCTACCCACAGGACGCTCAGCCCTCAGCTGCACTGAGTAACTGCTTCCAGAGGAGGGGAACCCATGGCTAAGGGCCTTCCTTCTGCTTCAAGGAATCAGTAAGGCATACATTTACTTTTCATTTTTTACACAAAAATCAGGGAGCTGATTTAGGTTGACTTCCACAGAAGGGTGTGTAAACAAACAATTGCCAACTCAGCTTCCTCAAGTGATCACTCCTCTTACATCTCCATTACATCCTCACCTTCATGTCCAGGTTCAGACTACACATAATGGCTTGTCATGGAAAACAGCCATTTTCTCACCTGTGCATACTCCACCGGGATGCACAGCTATCAGCATTTTACCATCTCATTATGCAATGTAAAAGATTTTTCTTCATTGCAGGGGCCCAATTTGGAGACATCAGAAAACACACAAGAGAAAGCCCCAGTCCAGATTTAGTTTTCATTTCAACACAACCATACATACCAAATGCCAACTAGCAAGCATTACGTCCATTGTACCAAACATCAGATCTCTTCATACTGCTTTCATAAATACAAAACACCAATTTTTTTTTTTTACCATTGACCATTTCAATAGGCCCAACATATTAGCGATCGGCCTCAAACAGTGTACTGTAAAAACATGCAGCTGAATATTTTGCAATGGTATTTGCACCTGCAATTCATTGCTGGCTTGCAAGCATAAACACGAATAAAGGTTACACAACATTTGTTGAATAAACTACTAGGTCAATTCACTCATTTGAGAGCTTCCTGGTGACATTTGTCAGTATTTTCTGTGGTTTTGAATGAAAAAAAGTGATTACCAAAGTGGGAACATGCAACATTCAACCCACGTAAAAAGCACACATAAGCGAAGAATTAGAAATAATAAATGGGTAAGCCATAAAAGACCAAATCAGTATTGAAATCAGTTAAACACAGCTGAAAAGAGTGACTGTGGACCAAATCCAGTGGAAGTGATTATTTTCAAGGCATGACTACTACTTCATTACTTGGTGTTTTACTGATGGCAAAATCTTACCCAAGCCTCAGACTCCTGTTACAGAGACTGAAAATTCAGGATTTTATGTTTCACCTTCCCATGTTTTCTTTACCTGAACAGCCTCTTCTCCTCGGGTGAGCATTATGTGACTTGATGTTTTCATTTAAGAGAAGTTACTTAAAACCAAACAAACACGGATTCCTCAAATATAGACACTAGATATCAACATTTTAAGTTCTATGAAATATTCATGGCACAAAAGTTACATTCCCCAGTATTCTTAATTTTTGACAGCCCCTACGCGCAGAGGAGAGAAGTGTGCTATGAGGAGAGAAGCCAGAGGTGTCCACCTGCACCACTTCATAGATTTGTCCAGAAAAGCGAGAGGCAAGTCCCGCTTTGTTCTATCGGCATAATTTGTGCACACAGTGGCTGTGATGCTAATGCAGACAGATTCACTAAGACTCGCACTAAGGTGTTTTCATCTTACAGCTACTGCGTAGGAATGGAATGGGGAGAGGGCCTACGTGGCCTTTCACTTTTTCCATTCTTCTGAACAGCTTCTTGAGGTGATGTAAAGTAGCATAAATTCACTTAAGTCCACACAGCTTGAGCACTTTACACTTTTTGCAAGTGACTCACAGGATCCAAAGCAGAAGTATATGAAAACAGAAGAAATTTTTGAGCAAACTCATGCAGCAAGAGTACTGATGAAATGCCTGTAATATGAAACTGAATGTTTAGAACTTATGTTCTTGGGAATAGGAAATTTTTCCTCAGTGAAAAATTATCATCTTTCCCTCTCAAAGAATTCCTGCTTCAGACTGTCCAAATATTAATTTTGTGTGTTGCAGACTTCCACTATCATTTACTTTATAAGGACGTGATACTCCAGCATCCTCGTAACAGGTTTTATACCATTATAAATAAATAAATAAATAAATCTTGCTATTGCTCAATTTCTTTTTCCCTTTTTTGGCCATGCAAAACTAGGTATGAGCTGATTTGAAGCATCTGTACGAGGACTTTGCTATATTCTGTTTAAAGTTCTGGTTAACAGAGTTCATAAAACTAGTTTAACTTCACAAAGTATTTCAGAGCTTCTCGTTCCCGTAATTTAAAACAATGAGCTATTTTGGGAGGTGCAGAACAGGGTGGATTTGATTTAAAATTATTCTGCTGCTATGCATTTGTAGCTAAACAAGACTCTAAACTATTTATTAAGAAAACACTAAAACAAAACAAGCAAAAGACTGACAGAGCCCAGGCTGAATTATTTGAGTAAATAGAAAAATAGTGCCCTGACAGAAAAATTCCCACCTCAGTGTATGGGACAAATGCCTGCAGCTGAGAACACACCAGCAACAATCCAATACAGAGAACTGAAGAGGGATTAGAGTATATTTTGATTAATTTTTCATTGATCTAAAATTCAAAATTCAGCTCATTTGGTCAACAAGTCAACAGTTGCATGATATTCAACAGATGTGTATTTAGCATTTATCGTATACTTAGAGAAATTCACTTTCCCAACTTGTTCTGAGAAATTAAATGCACAACAAATAATAATAATAATAATAATAATGGACATATAGTCAGGCAAATATATTATCATGACAATAACAAGTTTTTAACTAGGTAAACTTCTGTAGGATCTTTTTGCACCACTGACCTCATGACTGATACATGTTACAAAAGAGCGTCACCACTGCCCTTTGCAGGGAGGCTATTACTTCACACAAAAGCATTCCATATTTGCAACCCTGCACTAAAACCCATAGACGAGTCCATTGGGCAGCTGGAATTTTCACATCCAGATGACAAACACAACACACCCTCCTCCCGTACGTGCAATGAGACAGCAACCTCTTCAGGTTAAGTGCTCCAGGAGGGACCATTTTTGTCCTCTGGTCAGCTACTATCAAGGCAGAGACACATTTTTATTCTTAGTCCTGCCTTTTTACAAGGCAGTAGCAACAGCCCCTAACCTGGCTACACACATCTTCTGAATATGACTAAGTTTCCTTTCACATTCAAAAGCCTTTCTGGTATGAGCAACCACCACAACACCGCACTTTCCCAAATGAGGAAGGCACGCCCAAAGGGTTCACCCAACCAAAAGAAGAAGCAACTTCTCACGAAAACAGACCCCATCTTCCTCTGCCCGCTGTTACCAGGCTGGCACGGAGCCAGCCCCCACACAGAGAGCGAAACAAGTTCTCAACCGCAGAGCGGCAGAAGTACTAGAGAGTTCACGCCATCCACTGGGGACTCAGTTATGACTATTAATTTCACGAGAGGCACTCCTATATAACAGGAGCAGCTACCAGGACAAGGCTTTAAGCTAAAGACCAGTTAAAAAAAAAAAAAGCTTGGGACCCTGCCTTACCATCAGCTGTGGCTGACCACTACCTCCTCAGCGTCCTTCTGCTGCCCACAGGCCCAGCTGTCCTGTGACATGGCATCTTCTCCCTCCTGGCCAAAGGCTCCAGGGACATGGTGGGTTGTGTCCTCCCTGCTCACACCCCGAACCAAGCAGTAAGAGCATGGCACGGTCCCCAAGTGAAGCCCCCGGCCCTCGAGAGGCCCCTGACAGAACCCTGACAGAGCCTCCTCCACTGTGGAGAGTCACAGGCAGCATGTAAGGTCCTCCCTGATTGGCTGCTCTACCTCCTTCTGGAGCCCGCCAAAGCATGGCAGCCAATCACACCTCCCGGCTCACCTCGAGGGATTTCTCCTCAGGGCAGGTGGCCGGCGGGAAGCCGTGACAGGACGACGCCGCGGGCCTCGGGCGGCTCCTGCCCGGCGGCGGGGCCGGGTTGCACCGGCACTTCTTGGCCAGAGGAGGCAGCTCTGCGGCACCTGCTGCCCCGAGCAGGGGCGGGCAGCGCGGCCGGGACAGGCTGCGAGCGGCGCGGGACGAGGCGGCGGCGCCGAGGCGGTAGGAGAGCGGCCCGGCGGGGCTGAGGGGCAGCGCGGGACGAGGTGCAGCAGAACCCCGCTGGGTGCCGGGACCATCCGCTCTTCCCTTCTCCTGCCCCTCCTCTCCTTGAGAACCTGGGCCCGAGATCCGCCCTCTCCCCCCCCTCACCACAGCCCCTGTTTCTCCTCGGGGTGGGAGAGCGGAGGGGTCACTGCTGCGGGGCTCGTTGTGAGGGGCTGCCAGGTAGGTCTGCTGCAGCCACCCTCAGCTAATGTCTCCTCACAAAAAGGTTTTCCCTGGGTTAATTTCCTTTAGGAATAAATAGGGGAGTTTGAAACTCAACCTTTTTTTGGAAATGTGTGAGCGTTTCCTGTAGCCATGCTCAGCAGAACAAATGGTACGCCACGTCTAGATCAAAGTGATGTAGCACATTGCGGCGTGAAACCGCATCTTCCTGTGCTGGTGGCATGCCCTACTCCTCCCTTGGCTGCAGGGACTCAGGTCCTGCAGAGCGCCACAGGATGCACTGTGAAGAGAACACACACGGAGGGCTGCGGTAGACACAGGTTGCCAACGGGTCTGACCCAGAGGGGAAGCAGCGCATGAGAACCCAAAGCACAGCACCTACAAAGTGCAGTGCTAGCACTGACAGATGTTGCTCCTGAATAAGGCATTTTCACATGCATGAAACCAACTTTTTACTCAACACCAAAACTATTTGAGTTTCTGCAACAGATGTTCGCTTCCTTCCACGCCCCCTCAAACTCCAAAACTTTCCACCCAGAAAGGCTTCCAAAGCAGCCCTCCTGTTTTCTGACTGGCTCTGCCTCAGAGGAAAGGTCCATCTGCACTAACGACAGGAATTTCCTAAGAATTAGTCTAGAGAAAGAACATGATCCAACCAAAGGTAAGAAGCACCATGGAATAACTGCGTTCAGACCTGAATTTAGATGCAGTTCTTCCTGTTTTGGTAAGCTGGTCACGCACAACCTGTTTATTCATTCAGGCATTAATCTCTACAAAGTGGCTGAGCTGTTATCTCTTGGTAAATGAGAACAATAATAATAAAAGCAACTTCCATTTGTACTTTTAAATACTTGAGGGGCAGTGGAGTGCTTTGAAAGAGAGAATAGTGATTTCAACAGCGTCGTATTCCATAGTCAGCTAAACAATTTATTAAAACCCTCGCACGAACTCCGTATGTGTAGCTGCAGACCAGCTGGCGTACTCTCCCTCCTACTTCCCATCACTTCTATCAGCCCCAACCCCGCTCCGTTTCTAGCTCCCTACGCTTCGGCAGCCCAGTGCGGGCCAAGCCGACCCCGCGGGCGAGGCTCCCTCAGAGCGCCCCGAGCTGCCGGCGGACGGCTCCGCGCAGCGCGCTCCAGCGGCGCGCTCCCGGCGGCCAATCGGGCGCGTCCTTTCGCTTGCGGGGGGGGGGCGGGCCCGGCCCCGCGGGGGCGCGGGAGGCGGCCTGGCGGTGACGTCACAGCCAGATGCGGGCCGCGGGCACGCCCCCGCCGAGGAGCGGCCGCGGGAGGCGCGCGGCTGTCAGCCATGCACGGCGCGGGCCGGCACAGCCGCTCTGCTCTCGCGCCCGCGACGAAACGGTAATCGACGCCGCCAGCAGCGAGCTGCCGCTGCCGGGAGCCGTCCGCTCGCCTTCCTCCTCTCCCGCCGGACTCGTGCGCTTTTTGGGATTTAGGGATGGGCTGGGCGTGATCGCTGCGGAGTGCGGTTTTGATGGCTGCTAGATCAGACTTCACTTCTGAGAGAAGTTAAGAAATAGAGGGGAAGGTCTGCTTGCCTAACGCCCCCCTCCCTTTTTTTTTTTTAAAAAAAAAAAAAGTGTTTTTTTTTCCGGTTTGGATTTCTTTTAAAACTTACGAAAAATGGCAACAGCAGCATATGTGGATCATTTTGCAGCAGAGTGCCTTGTTTCAATGTCCAGTCGCGCTATTATCCACAGTCCCAAAGGGGAGCCTGATCCCCAACCTGATGCAGCAATACCTCCTTCGTCAAATGGAGAAGATAAGTGGGAGGTCAGAGAGACCGGGAAAGACAATGGATCGTCATTACTCGTGGTAGCTAGCATTTTAGCAGATCTGAACCAGCACGTCCCAAACTCACCCGCTCTCAAAATGGAAAAAACAGAGACGTTTGATATCACAGAACAAATACACATTTCTATCGCTCCTAAGGAGTTTGGGGAAGAAAGCGTGTCTTCGGCTGGTAAGCGTGGAGGAGGAAAAGCAGCCACACCTACTAGCCTGGCTGCAGTAACTGAGCCAAGCCCCAGACAAAAGAACAAACGCGGGAGAAGCTGGACTGACCCCGGATCACCCCAGAAAAAGCACAAATGCCACTATGTGGGGTGTGAAAAAGTTTATGGCAAATCTTCCCATCTTAAAGCTCATCTAAGGACCCACACAGGTTAGTTGCAATCCAGCCAAAGATTTATTTGTTACAGCTTGGTAATTAAAATGAATGTTGAAAAAAACAAAAACAAACTTCTATTTGGCCACCATTACGGTTTCATCTTTCAGAACTCAAGCTCGGAAAAAAAAAAAAAGCCCTCTGGGAATAAACCCTTACTGGGCATAGATTCAAAGGTAACGTTGCCTTTTATTACTTAATATCACAGGGAACAGAGCGTGGGTCATCTGTGTGGATCCTACCACACTGTAATTTTTAGTTGTTATTCTTGTTTGGTGCATCTTCAACTTCCCCTTTACAATGCTTCTTACCCTCCCCCATCTACTTTTTCCAACACTGTGCTCCTGTCAGTACCTTTATACCTGGTTATCCCTTCCCATACAAGCATCAGTACTCTTAATAGTTTAAAATTAAATGACCGTGTTTCTTTAGAAGGCATTTTTGTGAAGCTAGAGCAGGCAGGAAGGCAGCTGAGAGGTAGAATATGAGTCACAAGGAGATATTGAACATAAATGTAGAGGGACATGGACAGCTTCTGAAAAAGCTTTTAGCAACTGGGTAAAACTGATTTCAACAACAACACATTTGAATGCAAACACTATCTTTTTCTGATCAGTGTTCACTTGCTGGTGAAGTCTCATCTGACTGCTTCTTTGTTGCTATCGTAACTTAAGAGACATACACACCTAAAAAAAAGTTTAAGTCTTGCAAGCACAATGGAAGTTACTGAAATAGCTAGGAGTACTATATTGAAAAAGGCCCCGTGACGTGCCGTACTTGATGCCTCTGCCTTGTGTTGGGGAACAAGATGGCCTACAGTTGCGCAGGGAGCTCCAAAAACTGAGGAGACTGATCTCTGCTGGAGACACTGGTCATAGTGTCTATGACAAAGAACCACACAGATGAGAACAAACTTAGGCGAGCTGTTGTCTGAAATAACTCAGTTGAACAAATTAGTTCACTACAATCCACGATCAGTTTGCTTATAAAGAACGTTAAGATCCTCAGAACTACACCTGACAAACGCCTCCTGAACCATCGTAGCTCAGAAGTGGCAGCCTCACCCACACCAAACAAACCTAGCTTTTCCTGCTGCCTTCCTAGGAAGAAGAGCTGTTCTAAACCGAGGCTGTTAGCTTTCTGTGGCAGAGAAGAAAGCCCATCAAGTTTAAGCATATAGATGGACAATTCCCTGTGCGGCGTGGCCAAAGGAACAGCATGTTCCTGGCACCCTAAGGCAGCTTGCCCTGCTTTGCGCTGTGCAACTGTTTCTTGCTTGCTTGGAGTTCATGAGAAAAGGTGCTTGCTCTCAGGCAACTGTCTCCATTGATTTTCAGTTCTTTTGCAGTTATTTCTGGCCTTTGCCATTGCCCTAGAAGTAAAAGATAAACTTAGCCGTGTTTCTGGGCTCCCGAACCAACTGGAAACCAAGACAGGGAACTCCTCTCCCTGATAAAGAGCAGAGGGCTGGGCCACGTCCGCCCTGCAGGGAGAGGAGCGGGGGGAGTCGTGTGCTGGGCTGCCGCTGAGCGGAGTCATTCGAGGACACTGGCTTGCCTCCAGGTTCTCTCCGTTTTTTTTTCCTCTCTCTCTCTTTTTTTTTTTTTTGTTTTTAACTCTTCACTTCCTGTATTTTTTCCACATCTGCAGGGCTTAATTCATTCTTGCTGTAGCTGATGGCACAGAGAAAGAGAACCATGTGTGTGAGAGCTAGAGAAAAAGCGGGGAAGGGACTGGTTTTGCCCTGGGAGTGGCAGGACCCTCGGGGACTAGAGCTTCTTTGTTTTCTCGTGTCTCCAGTGTCTGTGTGGGAAGCTTTAAACAAAGCTGCCAAGTTTTCCTCCTCGCTGGCAACAGGTCTTTCTCTGTTTGGATTCTGTTTTAAACAGGCTTAAATGCCTTTCACTCGTGTTGCGGAATGCTTTCTAGGGTGTTTGTGCTTTTGTTGTTATTGTTTTTTAAAGAAGTTGTGACAGGCTTGAGAAAAGTTAATATGACACTTGGAAACGCTAACGGAACATGCAGTGACTTCCAGACAGTTTTGTTTGTTTTAACTACAAAACGCATAACGGCTTTTACTGGATTAGAACAAGGGTCTTGGGTCTCCCCTGCTTTCCAGTGTCCATAAACCTACTTGGGTAACACGTATGCATCAGGCTGCCAGGTGGGTAGGATAACGGCTGTCCACCTCACCAGTGGAAGTACTCCAGGAGCACATGAATGGTACTTTAAACCTTTAAGGTAAGCTGCCAGAGTGACTCCAAAACCCAGTTACTAAGAACCAATCAAAAGCTTCTGCCATGGATTAAAACTTTTTCCACGTGCTGTGTGACTACCCCAGCTGGTAGTTAGGGGCAAACTGAAGGCTAAGAACAGTACTGCAGGCTAGAAGATACGGATTATAGTGCTGGAGGTATTTGTATGGTGCAGTTTATGACTGGCTTTAGAAGCTTGCTTGTCTTTGTCTGCTACTGTGCTCACAAATTAAAGAGTTTTTTCTTCATGTCCAGAGCAAGGGCAGACTATTTTTGAGGTTATAGTGTGACAAAGAGATACCTAACCTTTCAAGTATTACTCAGTTAAATCCAGTCCACATTGGTAGGGACTGAAAGCTGGCAGTGTTTGCTGGTTGTTTGGTGGTCCATGCAAAAATCAGATCGTTTTGGCCCTATTTTAATGCTCAAATGTGCCAAGCAAACACAGTAGTCTACAGGATGCTTATTTCAAGCTGAAGAAACGAGGTGGAACAGCCAAGGAGGCATTATCTGCCTTTTGTCCTTAGGCCATCGCTCAGAGTACAGCGTTTTAGATTGAAGTTCCCCATTAGATCTGTATGTGCTAGAGCAAACTGTACTGTCTTGTACACTAGCAAGTCAAGCTAGCTCAACCTTTGGAATGCTTCTTCTTTATTAACTCAAGACAACCTTGAACAAGGCAGAGAATACTAGTCAAAGTCTCTGCAGTTCTCCCCCCAGCCTACAAACCCTTCCCCTCCCCCTAGGTTTCTTTTCATGTTTATATTTTCCACCCCACCCTCTCACTGGATGTCCTGGAGTTTAACATGATCATCAGCCACAAAGCCCTTGAAGTTTTAATGTTTACCAGAAGGTTATATTTAGTGTCAGTGGGTAACGTCAAGTCCAGATTCTTTTCCACTGAGGTTCCCGTGGACCTCCGAGGCTGTGTTGTGATCCACAAATGCAGCACTCTGTCCCAAGCTATAGTGATCCCATTGAGGCAAAAATTCCACTGGCTTACCAGTTTAAAAAAAAATCTCCTCCTGAGAAAACTCATAAATAGAACTTTCAGAAAATCAGACAAAGCATTTACATGACAAAGTTCTCCTTCCTCTTAAGCAGATTTTCAATGTGGGCTCACTAAAAAGGTTTGGAAATCCTCTGGAGTCACTGGAAACCAGTTTGTCTGATATTCCAGTGGGAAGAAACAGATGGTGCAGAGCCTAATAGCCAGCTCAGGCCAGGACCTCCCAAAGCACTGTCAGGGACTGCTGTGTTCTGAGAGGCTACAGAGGGCACCAACTTGTTGAATTAAACTACATACAAACATGTAGGAACAAAAGACAACATTTTGGGCAGGGATCTGAAGAATCCTGTACATTGCAGCTCTCCCCAAAATCGCTGTGACCTCTAAGAGCTTTTAGCAACCTGCATTATGTGCAGAGAAAGCACAAAATCAAGCTTTTAATTCTAGTGAGATTTCTTTCTCAGCTTACTCATTCTGCTCACTGTCCACTACACCATAATGCAAGAGCAAGTTTTCAATTATTAGAACTAAATGTGCTTGTGCTAATTAGCATATGCTAAAGACGTGGCCGCCACTCGCAGTCTGAAGTATTACTGGGAGAGTCTGGCAGCGAAACAAACCTGTGGGCCAGGTGACTTCGCAGTGGCTCCTTTGTGCTGTTCCTTAACTGTCCTAGCTGACTTCGCCGTGGCTGCCCAGGCATAGGAAGAGGCGGCGGCCACCCTGGATGCATTATTGTTGCTCACAGATGTCAGGTTAGGACTTGTTGAGGAGAAAGTGGTCAAGACCTTTGTTGGTCTCTAGCTGGCAGGCTGACTTTGGGCAGTGCCATTTTAATTAAGCCTGCTTAACCTCGCAGTAGTCCAGCGCTAAGCGCAGCCTGATCTGCTAGAGGCACCAATTCCAGTAGCTAGATTGAAGAAGGATGTGTTATTACGGATCCATTATTTTTAGTCTAACTTGGATTCGTTAAGTATTAACTGAATTTGGATAAGTAGAAGAAAATGACTTACTTCCATTCACTCGCTTGATTATCTTAAGTCTCTATGATCACAATTTTAAGGACAACCCATAGGAAAAAAAAAAACAAACAACAACTTCAGAACCATTTCTTCTCAGGTAATGTCCTTTCCCTAAGCAGAATTTTTCTAATGAATTCATAACAGGGGTATGTGAAAATGGGGAAATTCATAATGTATTTGGTATTTGAAAGCAATCTTCTGAAATACAATCAGACTCATTCTCACAAGTGTAACACCAGCATAACAACTAGGCTAGACGAAATGAAGTATTTGACCTGTGTTTAGATAGGTGAGGTTTTAAAAAGGAGGATGATTTTCACTTTCAGTTTTAGTAAACCTGCTTTGTTCTGACTATCAGTTTAAAGCACAGCAGCAAAGTGCAACTACTTTTAATTTGATCTGAATCAAGGTACCACCTAAGCGCATGTCAAGAAACTGATTGACAGGTATAAGGAGAAGCAAGTTCACATGTCAGTGACATAAAATTTATATTTTAGCATCTGGCAATTACCAGAAGCTTAGCGGGTTAGCTCAAAAAAGTGGACTAAATCTGGCCTAGGTTTCCTTTTAGCTTGCCTGTAGTCACACAGCGACTCCAGAAGGGGTGTATGCATGTGGGTGGCAGGCAGGCAGTGTTAGTGAAGAACCAGACCTTTACAAGAGAAGGCTGCGAGAAGTTTTATCTAATGCCTCCTGTGCCACCAAAGAGCAGCAGAAAACAGGGCTGCAGGTTACGCTTGGGTGGAACAGCAGGAAACGTGTGGGTAGCACTGGTTCAGTCCATCCTCTAAGCTGGCAGCTGGGCTGCTCTGGATGCCAGGACCAAGCATGACACTGCCCACGCTCTGAACATGACACCAGGAGAAACTGGGAAGGTCTTTCCCCAGTGGTGGTTTCCCACGGGGAGAAGGACTAGCTAAGTGAACGTGGTCCTCCCCACGTTGCCCTACAGTCTCAGCTCCAGTGGCTAGGCCTCCTGCTTTTGACTTGGGTTAAAAGTTAGAAACACTTCCTGGCTAGCTTTGGATGCCTAACTCACTGCTGTTAGCATACAGCCAGTTTATCAAAAAACTCCAAGGTACGTCTGGGCCATCCTGTCCTGTAATGCTCTTCTGCTGCCCTCCACCTCTTCTCCTTACTGAGCATGACAAAAACACCTCTCATAGGTTGTTCTTTCAGACCACATAGTAGTAGGTTCGGGACAGTTTCAAACGCTAGCCTTGTGAAATAGTCGTCTTTGCAGCCTGACCTATAAGCACTCTCTCTCAGTAAGTAGTTCAGCGCCTGGTTCTGCACCTTCTTGAAAACTGATGTTCTTAAGCGTCTTAATAAGCCCAGAGTTTTAAGAACAACACAAAATTGCAAAGCGCTGTTTTTGTTTACTCTGAAAGAGCTCTGCAACTCCTGAAAAGCATTCTAACTTTTTTTTAAGAACATTTAAACACACCAAAAAAGCAGAGTTGAAAACAGAGAACAACTTTTAAACAGTCCTGCCAAAGCCCTCAGCCTAGCACACAATTTCCAAGAATAAAGTTGCTAGTTAAGAGTATTGATTCTAAGCCAGGATACAGACAGTTCGTGTTCATTGAAGATAACAAACAAAAGTATATGTGCTCGAAATATCTTAGTCTTAAAAATTACTGAAATAATAAGTACAGGGCATAAGGCTCAGGAAGGAGTAAGCAGGCTTTAAAACTTACTTTTTTTAAGATGAACTGAAGTCAGGAAGGCAAAATTGCTACTGCTGCTGCTCACTCCTTTTACCTGACTGGTTCAGGATTGAATAATAGAGTTCAATCAACTCAGCTGCAAAAGAGTTAGGGTTAAACTGATTCTGTGGGGAATCCAATTAGCTGACAGCTGTATTTACTGCACACTTGAGTAATATTAGCTACAAAAAAGCCCTAAACCTCCTGACTGTTATGCAGGTTTTCTGTGAAAGATGTCTATCCCCCCCCCATCTTTAATGAAATATTTATCATTCAGTAGTGTCTGAATGATTAACGACAGGACAGGCCTGAAAGCTGTTCTCTTATCTCGGAGATATGTATGTTTTGGATAGTTTAGAAGAATCACTGAGAATGAATTTGTACTTGTCTGGTTACCACAACCCAATGTGTTTAAGCACATACTTAAAAAATCAAAAACTATGTATTCCTCTATTTTGCAATGGGAACAAAGATATAAATTCATGGAATTGAAAAACACTGTGTCCTACCATTATAGTCATATAGCCACTGAAGATCAGATTTTACTGAGAATTTACTCATCGTTGTGGAAGTCAGTGACAGTTTTGCATCACTGAAGAACAAAAAACAAATTGAGCAAGCATTTCAGAAATTTGGCTCAGAAGGGAAGATTTCTCTGCCAGCCTTGTTCCAGAAATAAAGCTGTTGAGAATAATTGACAGAGTTTAGGTATTGGAGCCCACAGGCCTTTAAAGCAAAACTCCACCTCTCATTGTAACTGATGGAGAGAGGATCTCCAAAGAAAATCCTCTCTTATTTTTCCCTCTTCACCACCATCTTTGAAATGGGTATAATCAGCATAGCTAAATATTCTCTCTCTCTGTAATTTTTCCAAATCCTTCCTTTGCTGAGTGAGCAGAAGAGAAGATGACAATCTGTGTAAAAGACAAAGGAGCATTGCTTTCAGTCTGAGGAGGGACACATGGCTGGGTTATGTTGTGTTGAAACATGGTCGAACTGGGAAAGAAAATCCACAGAAAGAAAATCAATTTTTAACTTCCGCAATTCTTTGGAAATTACGTTTTGCTGAGACAGGTTTTGCTCTGGCAGTGAGTTGCTAATGTGCGTAACCTGTGATCATGTGTTAGGAGAGCAGAGGGTAATTAACAAGAAAAAAATAAATAAATCCCAGCTACGGTTTGGCTGTTCCAGAATACTGTGATCAGGGACACCTTTTGTACAGGGCATAAACCTCGGATATCTAATGGAAAAACCTGCAGAAATTTCACAGAACTCTCTTTCCACAAAGCATCTTCCTTTTAGCACAGAGGTGATGCTCTGGTCTAACACAGTAACACCTATTAATATTGAAAGTGGTACGGGTGGATCACCATCCTGCTGCTCTCCTCATCCTAGAAACCTGTAGCTGGCACTTTCCTTCTCGGTAGCAGGTTCTGTCTTACAGCTAGTCCAGAGTATACCAGCAAACAGTCCCTTAATGATGGACAGTGGCGTGGGATAGGTGTGTTTGTATTAGAAACGAACCTCAGCCTTATAGAAAACATGTTCTGAATGACCTGGAGATGATTTTTGTGCAGTAGCACATACAGTGCTTCTCTGCAGAATGCTGGAAAGTATGTCTATGTGACACGAGTTGTTCATAAACAAATTTTTTTTGCTAAACTGGAGTTCATTATGAAATAAACTCAGTCAGACTTCATCTGAAAAGACGGTGCCTTTAACTATTTAAAACACAAGCATTGCACTGTGTTATTGTCTAGTTGAACATGATGATGGCACGTCCAAGAGCAGAAACCTGGAACTTGTTTATATTGGACTTGTGGTTTCTGGTTCTGTTTTATAACTTAAGCATGTTCCAATTTTTTCTGCCTCCTTCCAAACTTGGCTCAGCTGTTTGGAAGTCAGTAGTGATAGAGACAAAAATATTCTACTCTTGCAGCACAGTCTTTAAATGCAAAGTAGCCTTTGAAGGGTCTTTCTGCGGTATTTCTAGTGGTACATATATATATATATATTTTCCTTTGTTACCCACTAGGCTTTTATTAGGTAGATTCACATGGGCAGTGAGATCATTATCTTGCTGTGCATGGTTTAACAGTAGCTGTCCAATATGGCTTTTTATGTGTAAGCACTGAAGTCAGACACACATATCCTGTATTTTTCATGTCACGCAGATTCAGCAAGATCTTACATGGCCTCCACTTAATATAGAAGAAAAGTTTTTAAAAGTGCCATCTTTGTAGCTACTGGTGGAAAAACTACCTCAGAAGCTTTTTTGCAGCCCTAACATAAAAAAAAAACAAAACATTTACTTACCAGGAACTTGGCACAAATCAAATGGTATTGAAGCGAGCATATCCTTAAATGACCTCTCCTGCAAGGGAAAGATTTTCCGTAATCAGTTACAGCATTTTTGTAGTGTTCTCAGGAATTATAGGCAAAATATTTGTGACCAGCTGTCTTTAATAAGCTATCTTACACTTATTGCACACAATGTGCCTACCAGACTGCTCTTTACTATTCAGTTACGTGACTTTTGGAACAGAGGCACCTGAAGAGCTTTGTTCCTGCTGTGCACTCTGCAGCTTTCTGTCTGCTTTGTCCTGCAGCAAGCTAGAGTAACACTGGGCAGCAAATCCATGAGCAGAATGGGCACGTAGGTCCGTAACCTTTACTGTCTTTGACAGTAGTTTAAAACTGCTCAAGGACAGAAACAGAAATGCTAAACACTTGATTCCAGAGTAAGACTGCCTGAGGTACAGCAGCCAAAAAGGAGGCATCGAGCTTCTTCAGCTAACCAGCTGGAGGTAGCTCCACGAGGGGAATTTACGATGGAGCCAGCTGAGAATGGTTAGGACATGGCAGCCTAGTCTGTCTTAAGATGGTTCCTGAAAAAAATTGCTGAAATGGTGAACTATTTGTTAGTAAATCAGAGAAGTATTTGTTGAGAAATTTGGGTTAAATAAATGAAATCACATTGGTACAAATTTACATGCTAAACGGGGGCTTTATAGATTCTTGCAAACCTTGCGGTGTATATGGGGCTTTCCTGAATTCTTGACCTCACAGTTTAGGATTCTCCTATAACAAATACAAACAGGCATGCTGCTAAAATGCTACTGAACCACTGACTAATTCCTCCTGTGTGTTGTGGGGGCTTAATGAATTTAAATTTGCAATTTCTTTTAATGCCAGCATTAAAAGAAAAAGTTCTTGTTTGTTCTGGCGATATATTTTGGAAGACTAATGTGACTTGTATACAGCTTTCTGACGCACATGTGAAACTAGCAGAGGACTGAAAGCCCCTCTAAGTCACTGGCAATGTCTGTCCAGCACATCTATGTCCATACGAGCAGTTCCGACAGGATGCTGGCAGATGGCTACTCGTAGTGTATAAAAAAAAACGGGGGTGTTTGCAAAGTATGCTGTTTAAAACAGTGCATGGCCAAAACAAACCCGAGTATCTTAGCTACCCCCAAAGAATTACTTATCTGCCAGGATTCATCTGGTTAGATTTATTTCCATCTGTGCAGAGATGTACAGCATTTGTGCCTTCCATTTCCCATCCAGACTGGACGAGGCCCTGGGCACCCTTATCTAGTGGGTAGCAGCCCTGCCCATGGGGGGTGGTTGGAAGTAGATGATCTTTAAGGTCCCTTCCAACCCAAGCCGTTTTATGATTGTGATATCCCCCAGCTTTCGTCATTCTTGGAAATAACTGAATTCTTCTCGCTTAATGTGACTTACAAAAGACGTGCGGAAGCACAGGCATACTACTGGGAGCACAGCTGAATGTTGTGGGAACATAATGCCACTCAAGATTCATTCCGCTGTGGTTACATTCCACAATTCCCTTCACATCTTATCTGCATGTTCAGGTATCACACAAGATCAATAATTACTTCATATATGCTGAAGGAATTGTTGGCAATTTTTCTAGGTTTTCCTTCCAGCTTCAGTCAATTTTGTTGTGCTGGGATCTCCTTTGAGGCTGGGGGACAATATTGTTAATGGCACCATCTCATTGACCAAATCAGCCATGATTTAAGCCTGCATCCTTTGGAGCCTGTAGTTTAGAGGCAGCAGAAGTCTAACTTCTGGGGAGCTGTTTTAATTAACAGGTCTCACTGATGAGTTCCAGAGGATGGGATGGCCGAGCATCCCATCAGTGTCATCCTCGCTGTGCTCACTGAAAGAAGCAAAGATTGTACAGTGGTTGGCGCAAGTGATTTACCATGAACCCTGTCCCAGACCTATACAATTGGGAAACATACAGATGACGTGTTTAGGAACATGATTATCAGACACCTTATTAAGGCAATAATTTATGAAGCTCTCATTACATAATGCCGAGACAAAACTGGATTGAGAAATAGCTTCTAAACACTGCTCGTCAAAGCACAGATGTTCAGCAGCAGCTTCTAAGGAAAGAAGCAAAGTTTTGGGAGGTCCCCAAAGGGTGGCTTTGTTGTTGTTACTGTTTTTGTTTTTTGTTTCTTTTATTTTCAATGGAGTAAAGAACATTTTGTTATTCTGTTTATCAAAGTAGCTTCAGTTTATGGAGTTGACCAACATTTCCGATAAGCAGCTTGGACTAAGCAAACGTGCTGTTTCACTGCAAGTATAAACTCTTGCCTGACTCATACTACAAGATACAAGAGGGTGAACAGCTATACATTTTTAGACTTTATTGCTAACATTGTTTATTGGGGAAACCCATGTAGAACTCATCTGTTTTTTGTGCATTTCTGTACATGAATGCTTTGAGCAGTGCTTCCTCTGCAGAAAACAATATCACGGACCTTATCAAAGCACAAGTACTGTATAATGATGAGCTATTTTAAACCTACATCTTGGACTTGGTACTTCCTTTTCTCTGCCCCGTCATTTAAAGTGAACTTGTTTATGGCTGCTATTAATTCTTCAAAGTTTTAGGGCTCTATAAAACAGAAAATAAAGGTCATAGGTCAGTTCTTTCACTATGCTTGATAGGATAACATAATAAGGATTTGAGTAGTCTCCCCTCTCTCAAGTCTGACATGAAACTTTGCAGTGAAAGAGTCCTTTTCCTTCCCTTCGTTCATCCTTGACTGGTGTTCTTGCAGACTATTTATAGGAACATAGTTCAATTTTTGTATGAGTAGATTCCTTCACTTTGAATGCACAAATCATCAAACTTTTAAAGTTATTAATTGGCATTAAAAATCTAGTAGGTAACAAAAAAATGGTCCAAGAGAATGCCACCTAGCTAATGATTTGTTTTGGTAATGAACACTTGGTAAAGCAGCTACGCTTTCTGAGGATACATAATCAGTACCCTGCCTTGTGCTGCTAAGGTTAGCATTTGTTGGTGAATTGCAGTCTAATTATTTTGGAGGAGCGTTACTAGCATACGACGACACCCGTGCGAAACTCGAGCGTTCACACTTGCTTCAAGTTTTTCTCTGTGAGAAAGCTCAGGTCTCCTGTATGGTGTACTCACGGACACGTCCAGACTACTCCATACTCTTCTATATTAGACGTATAGATTGCAAAGTGGATGTGGTCAGTGTTGCTTGTAGCAGATCCTATATGTCAGTAAAGGACTCAAATGTTTGGTATAAGCTACATTTTTTCCATTGTTAGTATAAGAATTGCTTTCAAAGATGCTGAGATGAATTTCTTGCAGAAAGATGAGGATGCACATAGTTTTTCTTTGTTGCATGCTTTCGAGGAACTGGGCTACACTCTCAGTTGGAAGTTATCATTTAACTGTTTTCTCAGCTAATTAGTTGTAGAGAGGCTGTAGCATTCTCCTGGGTGTTCTGCAAGTTTTGTGGTAATCCCTTAATGAAGAAGTGATTGTGCTAGCATGCTTTCCATCCGAGTGCAGTCATTGCCATTTCAAGGACAAAAACAGTAAGAATTTTTCTTATTTTTCACAGTAAGATTTTCTTATTGTCTATTATTCACAAAGAGTAACAATCTTAAATTTGAGTTGTAAAAAGTTTTCAAAAGAAAGTATAACCAAGTTTCAAAAAATTAACTGAAATTCAAGATCAAAGTATTGTGTACATCGCATCATTTGTAGGAATAATAAACCATCCTGTTCGGCACCATCAAGCTGCAACAGCAATGGTCAGATCATCCGAATTTCCCAAAGCCAACGCAGGGTACAGCATAGCTCATGCAGTTGCAATTCCTGCTTTCTTTGGTTTTATTTACAGTCAGCCTGTTGTAATAGAACCTCCTGATTACTCAAGTTTAGGAACCTTGCAGCTCTGCACATGGCAATTCCTGAATCCCAGCTCAAGATCCCTCACAGCTGCCTGAGTTGTGCTCAGCAGGAAGTAGGAAAATGGATAAGGAGTCAGGTTCAAATCACTGTGTAGTTCCCAGTCTTAAAACTAGATTGAACAAGAGTCCAAACAGAAATAAGAGCAAATGGGGACTTCTATGATCTTTTCTGGGTAAAAATTATGTCCTCTGCATAGGGTCTTGGAGCTGGTCTATGGGCTTGTATGCCAGGGACAGCCTGTTGGAATGTCACAATAATAGCTTAAAATAATCTGTATTTATTATTATATTTCACAGAACTTTTCCATCCAGAAAGCTTCTCCTGAAAATCTCTGGCAGTAGTAAACTTGTTTATTTTGCAGAGTATTTCATTAGCCCCTCTGCTTTGGGCAAGCAAAGTGTTTTCAATGAGTTTGTTGCCAAAGAAAGGCGTACCTTCTCAAGAAGCCAGAAGGCTTCCTTATCCTCACCCAAATCAGCAGCACTGTTAGAGAACTAGGCCTGCTAGCATCTTCAAGGAAGAAGCATAGCAAAGCATGAAGAAACATACCGGAGGCGCTTGCCATTTATGTTTTAGGATGTAATAGGGAACTTTCTACTGCAATGTGTATGCCTGTAGAGCATCTGCATCTTTGTGATGTGTGTGACTTGCAGAGCTCAGAACCTCTGCTAAGTGGTCACTCTCACAGTAAAATGGTGAGATAAAAACATCCAAGAGGCTTTTATAGTGCTTATTGAGAAAGCGTTGGCTGCCGGACGAGCCTTTGTAGCATGCTTCCTATATATAAGCCCCATTCCTTACTGAGAGGTAACTGGTTTTAATGCTAGGCTGTTCTGTATGGGCAAGCGATGAAGACATGAACAAAGCATGCAAGGAAAAGTAGTTATATTTGGTAAAGAAACTATGTTTGTATATAACTGGATAAATTTCAAAATAGTAAAGATGTTTCTTTCAGTGCTACTTTGAAAAAAGGAATCTAGTTGATTCCTGTATGAAAGTATATGATTGGATGGTTTCTTCAAAAGTAAAGAGAGAAGTTTTTGAAGTTATGTATACCAAGATGCCCTTGACAAAGCTGTCTTTGAAATGTGTCTGTGTTCTGTGTAAAATCTTAGCATTTCAGTTATGTCACGTCATACTCAGATCATTGGCTCCTAACTTGCACTCCTCCACAAACACATACTTCATTCATTCATTGCCAGCACACACCATGGCCTCTCTCCTACGCCCTGATCCCACATCAGACTCAGCTGGTGAGGCCAGCGTATGACCTTACAACCAGCTGTCCAGCAAAATGATCGTAAACCATGGAGAGGTTCAGGACCGGAGCTGCACCCAGGCGTGTTACACCGTGGGTGTTAATGCTCAGGAAGAGCGCTCTAGCAGTGACGCTTATCTTACACAGCCTCTGCTCTCTTGTATGATGTGCCCCCACCATGTGAACTGTTGCTACCTGACGTCTCACAGACGCTGGGTGAAGCTCCTTTGCAGGCCTATCTAAGGAGGAATCCTAAGGAAATCTTGTTGGAACATCCCATTAATAACCATTCATGTCTATTTTGCATAGAATATGACCAAGGCGGTAACATACGCTTTTGGAAGCAGCTTGAGACATTGGATAGGAGCCTGGTTTTCAGAAACCTGAGTATATATACCTAAAAGTTTGTTCCACTGATAATAAATGAATAAATATAGCCAAAATTAAAATACAATGAAATAATGGATGATTGTTGAAAACCTTCTCTTGGTTATTTTCTGCCTATATATGAGAATGAGGCCTAGGTGTTTACACACATACTTGTAGTTTTAAAGAAATAACATGCAGAGAATAGTGAAAAGCAAGCTGAAACTAGAAAGGAGCAAGTAATTTGCTCTTTTTTTCTTTTAATACAGCTGCAGTTAAAGGAGACTGTCAGATGGGAAGATGCAAAACAAACAGGAAATAGCATATATAAATGAGACTTACAAGAGTTGATTGTCAAACTGCTTGTCTTTTCTAAAAGGTTGACCTGCTGTAAAAGTGAGCACCTCAGAACATGAGTACAGCTGTTTTCGTAGAATCTGTTTCATTTATTAAAAACCAGAATCTGGGCTTAAATGGGAAGTGCAGCTTTAGAGTCTGGGAAGATGATCTTCTGAGGTATATGCAACAGACCTGTGCGTACTTTGAGTGACAGCTACCTGATGCCAGGCAACAGACCTACTGTTTGATTATCAGCCCATAAAACTACTTCCCAGAGCTGCCTGTTTCCTGATGCTGGATGCTCTGTATGGTCATGGGCTGATGCTGCTCATAAACTACTTCAGCACTGCCTTGCACTCTGGCACAACAATCTATCCAGAGTCAGAATGAAAATAAAATACCCACTCCATTTCTCCTCCATACAGTTGGAATAAACTTTGAGTATCAGATCATTTCACTCAGCTTTAAAGCTGTGTTTATAAACTGTGAAGTGTCACATTTCATGTATGCTATGTTACTGTGAGGTTGTTGATTAAACAATTTGAAAGTTCATGAAGAGACATTTCACAGTTAGAGCCAAAGACAGCCTCACTAAATTTTGTTTGCTTGCCTTCTAGCAAAATAACATTTCATTCTGTCCCCAAGACCTGGGAAGTGCTGTGCATGTAATATGTCATAACTCACCCTCAGTGTCTATTCATGCCAAAGACTGCAGTTGGAGGCAGATCACATTCAACATCTTCCAGAATTCAGATAAATAAAGCACAGGTCTCAGTTTAGAAGAATAATCCGTTAGTCTGTTATTTTGCATAGCAGGACAACCTTGCATTCATTTGTTAAGCTTTGCTTTTACAAGCACTTTCCTGTTTTTAGTAGAATAGAATAATAAAAAATCATTTATATGTCAACAGAGAAAAGACTGATTCATGGGGTCATACGATTCTTTCTTTGCAGTTATGAAGGCAAGTGCTGGGTAACAGCTCAGGGAGCCAAAGTTTCACAATTTCAGCATGAACCCACAGTTCACACCAGATGCATATACTTTATCATTACCTATTCAGTTGCTCTCCCACTTAAAACAGTTAAATTCCCATATTAGGGATCAGAAACGTTACCATGGACATTTTGAAATGCACCACAAAAGTGAGGTAAGCTTTCATTGAAAGCATTGTTTAAACCACTACAGAGGTAGCTTTGTGTTCATGGTATAAGCAGGGATGGTTTGTGATGTTTCAGTTTGATTTCAAATGTTCTTGCAATACGAGCTTTTTCATGTTTGAGGCTTGAGGTTTGGTCAAACTTTTCAATTCCTACCTTCCACAGTGATCAGAACTCAGATACATTAAAATTTAAGACCAGCTAATTAGGCTAGAAGAACTTTGGATTTTTAGAAGAGCAAGGAACAACCTACATCCCACACTGATGGTGAGGAAAGACAGGCCATCCATTGATCACACGAAGAGCACAATTATCTTCTGAGATACTCTGCCAAGAGAATCTCCAAAGCAGCAGCTGATCTATTTAGAGACGACTACACTGCATTTTTGGTGGTAGCCGTTTTACTTACCTTTAATTTGAGTATCCTGAGTATGAGAGAGCAGTTACATTTAAAGTCTTCCTAGATTATGCCATCTGTTAATGGAAATCTGTATTTCAGAGCTCTGCAGAGTATAGTTGATAATTCTGTTATGTTGCTATAGCTTGGCCTCCTCTTACTCTATTCTTTGTGCTGTATTCATGCCTAAAGGCTCTAACTGTGATCAGAAAATAAGAATTTCATTTTATGATAAAACAGAGAAGTCTTGGAAGTTGTTTTCATTACACCCCAGCATAGACTGAAAAGCTGAAAGCAGTTTTTCATGAGAAGAAAGAGGATGGCAGGCTGGTACGTGGGATACTGGTTAATTCTGCTACGTGTGTAATTTCTCTGCGTGACAGGCTATGCAGTTGCGAATGAAGGGCTTGACAACTATCCTGCCTGCTCTGTTGGTACATAATCCTGCCTTCCAAAAGGAGGTAGCGCAGATTGGAAGAAAGTAGGGAAGTGCCCTTCTGTAGTGAGCACAGGATCTTTTATTTTTTTTTTCCCCACTGTAAGTGGGCTGGAAAAAGAGAGGGTGCCAAGGACCGTCATAATGTTAAGAGCTCCCATGGAACTGCTAACAGTCAGATGTCTGGAGCTCTTTGGAGTTTGCAGAGTGGACTGGTAATGACTGAGCAATTCTGAGTAGAAGAGGAAAGATCCAGACAGCCATTTGTAATGGAAACCTTGTGTTTTCTGTTGGTACCTTAATTATATACATTCCCTGTAGACACATTTGGTTCAGTTGTGTCAGCTGTGGGTCCGATTTTTTTTTCCCTTCCTGGAGGAGGGAGAATCAAGGCTGGGGAGTTTCCTTTTTGGCTTCAGTTGCTGTCTGCATAACATTTTCATTAATCACCTTATTTGCTCGAACGAATCATAGCAGCTGAAATCATCAGCTTGTAGCATACAACAACACAGCACGCTGGCATGCCGAGACAAAAGAAACATGGACTGTAAATGAATAAACAAGATCTCGGTCCAGCATATATTTTCCCCAGGCTCTATATTAATACTTTACTTTTCAGATTTTACCTGGATTCATTTGATAAAAACAGTGTTGAGTATTACATATGCTTGGAGAGCCCTCCTCCAGTGCCTTGTCACTTTAAGAGGCTTGCATTGGCTCATCATGTCTGAAAAAGAGGAACAAAATCCCACATACCTTCACTGATGTTTATCCCTGTTACACTGTAAGAGGCCAGATTTCTCTGACCTGTGCTGAAGTCACAAGCTTTTTTACCTAAGGAATGAAGAGAGCCCCTTGCTCAACAAGTTGTTGGCTCGAGGCAGGGATTCTAGGCTGAAATTCCTTTGTTGGGGTGATGCGGTAGGTCAGATTTGCTGATTAGCACTTAGAGTTTTTGGTTTTGCAGCCCCAGTATTCTTTTGAAATATATTTATTAAAAAGTATAATCGACCATTAGAAAAGGAAAAATAAAATCTCCATCTTTTAGTTTTGTCATTCAGTAATAGCCAGATGTGTTTAAAAGCTCTACTTACAGTGTTTTTTACTATTATTTTCTATTCACAGTTGAGGATTTAATATTCACGTGACATTCTTAGATTCATAGAACGGAGTAGACCAACATCAGAAGAATATAGCAGTTAAAGGGCTGCTGTACTAGTCCCAAGAGGCTCCTGCTTTGCGAGGAGACTGGTACTTCAGTGTGGTTTGGAAATGACATAGCAAAGACGCATCTGCTTCTCCCCCTAGTATTCACCACTTCATCATTTCAATGTAACACGGTTTAATTATCCTGCATTTAAGTGCAAAGTCAAAGGGTCAGCTATTGATCTTCGTCCTTGGAACAAGCCACAGGAGAGAGAAAATCAAGTGGAAGTTGCTGTGCTTTTAAGTTAGTGACATTTCAGCTGTTTCACTGAGCACTGGTCAAGGATTTGATGCCTCAGAGATAAGGAGATAGTAAGAGTTTTAGGTTTACTGAACAGAAATTGCATACAGCAATTACAGGGACCTAACTCTGAGAGAAAAAGAAGCAATGTTTACTAGTTCGCATTATTTTCGAATATAAGCTCTTTGGCACTGAGGCTGTTGCCTTTCATTTTCCGAGAGTTAGCCCTGTCATTGGCACTCCGTAAAGAGCACTGTTACCCAGAGGTTCCAGCAGCAGAGGGGAAAAAACCTGCTTTTATAATAGGGTGCTGCAGAAGTCCATGTGAACAAAGGCATGGAGCTTAAAGGAAACACGACTGATAGCAGCTCTTCCTGTGGGCAGAGGAGGTCTGTTCTGGTCTGCATGCTTACCTCTACACGTGGAAGTTCACCCTGCGAGGTAGGATAAGCTTCCTTCCTCATGGGTATCCGAATGGCTCAGATGTCCCTCTTTTCTTAGGTGGGAGGTGTCCATTTTTGCTTGCATATCAGAACTTTGGGGAAAGACAGTGAAATGGTGAATATAAAGCTTTAGAGTTAAGACAGAAGCAGGGAAGAGCAGCATTAGATAGCACTGATGAATCCGTATAGAACTGTAAGAACATTTATAGCTTATCTTTGAGATTGCATGCATTGTAAACACCATCCCATAACCATGTAACATTATCATTACTAGCACGTTTGTTTCCTCTGGCTGTTGGATTATCACCCGTGTAAGAGGTCGCTGAGGTTTTCATAAGTCACAGTTGTATAGACTAAGAGGTAGTGAAGTACACTTAAAGTGCAGTGCATTTACTGTGTGTATGCTATCAGTGCTATCACATCGAAAGACCACAGCAAGTATACCAGAAAAGAGTTGAGACAAGTATTACACGTATAGGTGTTGACAAGACCATCTAGGTACAGAGTAAAGCAGTATCACAGTTGCCACTGCTAAGTTGTGCATTAGTTTTGCTAGCCATCAGAAGGGAGCCTTACCTGGAACATCAATCATTATACTTCTGTGAGGAGAAAACACCCATGTGTGTCTCTTTCATACCTGCCGTGGCTAACCATAGCACTATTAACACTCAAGCTATTAATAACCAAACTAATATCCAGAAAGAACTGGTCTCACTGCATCTGGATATGACCAGGAACTCCCCCAGAAACACTTTTGCTAAGATCATCAGAAAGAGTAAAGATGGAAAGGAAAATACGTCCTGGCCTTTACGCGTACAAAGTACAGCCCTGCCCAGGATCAGGGAACGGAAGCGATGGAAGCTAGTTTTGTTCTCTGGCCTAGGCTGGAAAGGATTCCTCCTTCCATCTCTCTAGGAAGTGTTGTGAAGCCAGGTGGCATTATTAGCAGCAAATCAGCGTGTACTAAAAAGAGTTCTTGAAGAGGAGGCCAGGGGCATACTTTGCAATCACCTTCTCTGATTTCAGTATAAGACCACAAAATTTCACCTGCGAGGCCTTTCCTTTTGTCTCTTTCACACTTTTCTGTTACCTTCCCATACCTTTTAACCATCCCACATTTCAGACTAGGGAGGAAAAAGATGACTGGAATGGTGACATTTGTCTGACACCATCTTTTACTGTCATCTATTTTTCTCTAGTTTGCAACTTTTATAGCCTCAGACACAACACAGCTGAGACTAAAGAAAAGCAATACATAAATCACTATTTTATAAACCAGAGCGTTCTCTACAAGCTTAGGCACAATGCAAATGAAGATAGGATTATAGAATCCTTAGTTGCTTGGAGAGGAAGAATATAACCTCATTGTATTTGAAAGAAACAGCTTGGCATTTTAGGCAAGCAAGACTGACACAGAACAGCATAGCCTTCCTGTGAAACCATGCCATGCAGAGTGCTGATGTGGTTGTGCTGAATAGGTCACATAACATACATTGCTTAAATAGATAAACGATACTGACGTTACAGCCTTGCTCTTTGGCAGCTGATCAGAATATCAAAGGTATCACCTGTGTCTTACTGTTAGCAGTTACTTACAAAGAGAAAGGAGAGGAGAGAATCAGATATGATGCATTAAATATTTTCATGGAAACACAGCAGTGTACATATAAAGAGATTATTTAGAGCTGTCTTGCTAAATTTTAGCCCTTTAGATACCAACAAGAATATTGTTTCTTTACCTTCTTGTCGTGGCTGCTAGCAGTTTTATGATGGGAAGCTGGGAAAGACAGCAAAGAATTCACCCTTCACTGAATGAACTGCATTCATTTTGCTGGTAGTTGAAGGTAGCCAGTGACCCTTGGTTAGAAGAACGCTGAAGGATCTCTAAACCATGGGAGCGCTTCAAAACTTAGACATATATCCATCCCTCACTTTCCCTTTGTCAGCTTTTAGTTTGAGTTGTCTTTCTGCAGGCTTTTCTGTCCCACTAGGTTCTACTGATGCAACAAATTGAGTTGGCAGATGCACACGTTCTTACCAAACGGTGACCGTATGACAGAGTACATGAATTATTCAGAAAGTTATAAAAGCACCTTTGGTTCGATGCTTTATTCAGCTTATCAAGCCTTTTTGCTGAAGTAGCTTGTGGCACGTCTGCTACTCCTAATAGGATGCATTTCAAGGATTGTTTACGTATCTAGACCCCATCACTAAAGGACTTTTCGTGAATGCTGAACTCACCTTAGCGATTTTGCTCTTGATTGTGTTGCAAGAGAAAAACTCTTTAATAAATTTAACAGAACAAATGTAACTATGTTTACACAGTCCCAGTTTTGACACGCTCTGTGTAATTGAATTCAGAGCTTCACAAGCCACTAGCATAATGCAATTGATTTCTTCTGTACTTCAAAAGAGGAAGGAAGAGACAAGGTAGGGAGGGCTTGTGTGAGGAAGGGAGGAGAGAGAAAGTGTGAGCTCTTCAGAAACCAGGAACTGAGAAACTGCAGAGGAGAAAGCCTAATATAAGAGATAAGTATTATGTATCTTGGTACAAAGGTGCAGTAAAACCCATAGCATCAGACTCTCAGGTCTGCAGCCATACATGTGAATTTCTAAGTATGGAATTCCAGAAGAGGTTTTGATGACCTTTATATGGGAAAGAATTGAATTTCTCAATTACCCAACAGGATTTCCCAATTTTTTGAGTACTCCCTAGCAGAGAAAGAGACTGAGACTACTTAACTATATTTTATATCACATAATTGCCTCTATCCCCAATTCATCTACTGTGTGGGAAGAGAATGTTTATTTGCAGCCGCATAGTGAGACTCCATGGGGCACACTTTAGAAGGCAAGGGGGAGATCAGAAGTTTTAGGACCTCGTGCCCCCAGATGTTACAGGGAACTGGAGCACCTCTTATACAAGGAAGAGGCTGAGAGAGAGCTGGGCCCATTTAGATTAGAGAAGAGAAGACTGAGAGGGGATCTGATCAATGTATACAAATATCTGAAGGGTGTCCAGAGGATGGGGCTGGACTCTTTCCAGTGGTGCTCAGCGACAAGGCAAGAGGCAGTGGGCACAAACCAAAACACAGGAAGTTCTGGCTGAATATGAGGAAACATTTCTTTACTGTGTGGGTGTCAGAACACTGGCACAGGTTGCCCAGAGAGCTTGTGGAGTCTCCTTCTTTGGAGATATTCAAAACCCACCTGGATGTGATCCTGTGCAACATGCTGTAAGTGACTCTGCTTGGGAAGAGGATTGGACCAGATGATGTCCAGAGGTCCCTTCCAACCTCAACCATTCTGTGATTCTGTGATGCAAGTGCTGATTTTTTTTTTTTTTTCCCCCAAGTGCACAAATCCTGGAGGGAAGTCCTGCTGCAGATGTGCAAAGGTATTATTTTGTAGTGCTAACATCACTAGCCAACATTTTCCAAAACAGCTCAGCAACAGAAATGCACAAAGAAACCAAAGAAGCTTATCATGACGCTGGAAAATAAGCGTTATGCACTTACAGCCAAGGGAATCACCTAAGACTCACTGACCACACCGCAGTGCCAGAGGGCGTATGCTCAGTCACATTCCCAGCACAGATCTAAAATCCACTCCAAGACTTCTTTGTGAAGGTGAGGATAGATTTCATCGTTCTTACACTTAAGTTGTTAGCCTGCCCTGGCTGGCTGTCTTGGAGAATCCCTTGTGCTTATAAACACAGGGAGCCCAGTGGAAGTTGAAAACACAAATGAAATTGTTCCCTTTTAATATAGATATTCAGATCTCCAGTTAGGGAACGGAGATAAAATACTTGACTATAAAAATGTCAAACATTTAATCTTCATGGAAAGAAAGCTGCCAAGAAATGTTAATAAAGAAATTAATAACTTTGCATTTATTTTTAGCTAGTATTACAGAATCTATATTTTTGGTGAACAGTTCTTCACTAACAAGTAATCTTTTATGAAAGAATTATTTGCTGGTGAAGTCAGCAAATAGCTTAGGCTTATTGTTTTATTTAAGAAAAGCTGTGATATTAATGTTTCATTGACTCATTTCAGATTAACATCGTCATTGTGCTGAAAATTATCCCCAAAGCTTAAAGGAATTAAACTAGTGTTATCAAAAAATAATCCTCAAAAGAAATACAACAATTTGGTTAACCAAAAATAGAATTACTCTGGAATTCTTGGTTGCTGAGCTGTTCTGCAGCTCAGTCTTTCTATTTTTTTTCCAACTGAGACAGTGAATTAGAAAATAACTTATCCACATAGCCCTAGCCTATATTTCACTCTTTCATTCAAAACCTTAGCAAAAGATACAGCTATATATATATTATACATATATATATATATATAATTTGTGGCCATTTTATTTTTAAAACCGTTTTGCTTCAGGATTTATTTTCCAGATGTTGGACCTTAACTTGCAGCTACTTACTGATTGTGTGCATGAAGTGGTCTGGAATTAGGCTGTAGCTGGGAGTGGAACAGAGAGCTTCATGTACTGAACACAGAGTGATGCACTTCAGCAGATACAAAGTGAGAACTAAACAGGATTTAAACAGAATTTACCATGTTAGGCAGAAAATGACTTCTTAAAGAGAAGTTCAAATTCATATTCTTAATTCAAACAAAATGCAGGAACAAAGTACAGGTATTTAAAAAGTGCTAAGCATTCAGGAACTCAGCGCCGTCCATCTTGGGCATCCACCTTGAAAAGGGATCCAATAAAGTCAAGGAACGCGTATTTTAGAAAACAGAAAGAGTGTGATGGAGTATCCTGGAAAAGAAAAGCCTAAAAAGGCTAGGGTTATTCTGCCTTGACAAAAGAGAATGCAAATGTGGCTGATGAGCATACAGTACAGTAAAATAGCTAAAATTGTGAACTGAGATTTAAGGTCTGGCTGACATTATTGAGCAAGCTTGAAATAAAGGCCTGGAATGCAGCAATAGAATGTAATATGTTTTGTTTGTTTGTTTTTGTTTTGTTTTGTTTTTTAAATGCTTTTATTATGGTTCGAAGTGTAACTGGTGATATTTTAAAGAAGGATCAGATAGCTGCATGGAACATCAGTTATTTTGGTTCTCGGATGGATCTGACTGTGGCTGAGGTTAGGATAAGAATTTTGTACTACTTATATTTCTCTGTCATTGTAGCCATTACCATTGTAGTATCTGAATCCACGTTCATCATTTTGGTTTGGGTTGTTCTAGTTAGCTGTGGTGATAAAGGTAAGTCACACGGTGTAATCTGTGCTCCTGGATGGAATAACACGAGCACTTCGAGAGCAAGCAGTAACAGACGTTAACTTAAAATGTAAACTTGCTGCTATGAAATTCCCCTTTCAAGAAATATTAACGTATGTCTAAACAACTCAATGAAAATGTTACAACACAGAAAATAAACCAAGGATTTAAATGATGGTATGGTAGCTGATGCTGCTCCTGCCCTGCAGCAGCAGTTCCACGTGCACTCAGGATACAAAGAGCCAGTAACCTACTGATTTAATGACTGCATTTGTAAGATTAAAATGAAGATGCCCACACCGTAAAGTGAGTTTGTACTATATGCCTGGGTACAGGCCTGCTAGAAATCTGAGAATTCCAGTTCCTAAAAAAAAAACACATCACACCACAGATGATAGAAATAGCAGGGACATGCACACTTCTGTCATGCAGCCTGTGAACCTAGCTCCTTGGTGCTCTGTGGCCTAGGCCTGGGGCAAGCCGTTTGTCCCAGTGCCTAGTGACGTGTCAACTTCAAAGCTTTTTGTGGATTTGGGCATTTGTAGCACTCCCCCATACTGGGCTTCTGGTATCTAACGACAGTCAAACTCACACTGTAAAAGAAGTAATGTTTTCACTGAGAACAGTGCTTGAACATCCTCATTTTCATGGAATTAGTAGAGCTTAATACTGCTGAATTTGCTGCTTCTGTCAGAGTTGGTTGAAGTTAGCAGAGACATTTAAAAGCCGTTGGACAGAAACACAAAAGCAGATGCAAAAAACATGATTGCATTTGGCTTGCTTGGTTATGAAATAGGTCTCCGCCAGAATCATGAATTTAAAACTGCTTCATTTTAGTTTATAGGAATTCAGAAATTTGAGACTTTGGACTTTTTTTGGTTCCTTTTTCAATAGTTGATTAAAAAACCACCGTTTGTCTAACATCAAAGCTATGTGTTATTCTCTTTCTTGCACTCAGAAGGTTAAAGGCTTGTTTTTCAGATATCCAAAAGTGTTTGTTTACAAGCAAGAGAATAACGTAAATGAAAATATTCATAAATACGTCAGTGCTATTAAAGGATGACTTATAAAAAATAATAATAATAACAGCCATTCTTAAGGAACACAGACTGCTTGGCTGAATGCTTTTTTCCCAGGATAGCATTTCCTTTCTTGGAGGAAGAGTGCTTCAGTTGCACATCTATTTAACTGTCTGCTCTTCATCCTCCCCACCCAGCCTGGTCAGTGTTTCCAAATATACCCTGAATTATGTATATAAAAATGTAGAAACGTAAGAATAGCACACAGCGGCATGTGCAGTTTTCTAGTCTGTTTTCATGACAACATACAATTCTGTTCCGTGAAGCAGCAGAACAGGGAAAGATCACAGAGCAATTTGTTTCTGGCTTACTGTTTCTGGTTTTGCAGTCGCTCTTAGAAGTCCCAGGATACAAAGAATTTCTTTGTTACTTCATGGCCTTGGCACATGCTTGAAGATGCTAACGTAAGGTGCAGAGCTCCCACATAAGATAAATTGAAAAGATAGCCACCAGTAAGTGGTTAGACTTACTAATATTTTATTCTGTAGGGCAGCAGACACGTTTCCAATTGTTCCAATATTATTTCCTAATCTTCACACCGTAATTCTGAAACTGGTTCGCATCCCAAGTCTCACAACCTGTTTTGGTATTTCAGTGATTTGTAGGTTATTTTTTAAGCATGCTTAGACCTACACAGTACTTAGTATCATTTTTAGTTGTCGTTCAAATGCTGGATATCACGCAGATGAGCTAGTGAAACAGAAAGCACATTACTCCAGGGACTGTATAGGAGTGTCACTGCACAGGAAGGGAGGCCTAAAAAAATGTGGATCAGAGTAAAGTCAACAGTGCCCTAAAAGTACAGTGCGAATCAAGCTCAGAACACATCAGATCTGGTTCCACCATCTCTGTAGTTCCACCATCTTTCCCATAACTACATATAGTTGTCTCAATATAAATAACAGTTAACAAATACAAAATAATACAGAGGACCTTTATATAATGTTGTAAGAACAGACTGGCCCTGCTGGCTTCTGAATTCTTTCCAGCGAGAGAGAAGAGAGGCATTTTTAATGCTGCTTCTACGGTCTGGGTAACTCTGTGGTGCCTCTGGCGCTCGGCCCTGGCAGACAACGCAACCAGCAGGAGCACCTAGGGCTGTGCTGCTGGAACTAACTCAGAGCTCGGTGCACCTGCAGGGCTCACTTAGTCTGAGTGGGCACTTCGAGTTTCTTAGTGCAGTTCTGTGCACATTTTTTCTTTTGAACTGGGTGGAGCTCAGGAAGAAGCCAAAAATGTTCTTGCTTGTGTAATTTACAGTTAAGATCGGTTGATTTTGATTCTCAAGTGTGATGTTTTTCCATTAGGTTGTATAACTAAACACAACATATATGATGTCATGTGCTCTGGCAGAGGATCTGGAAAGGTTGCAGTTCATGGGGATTTAGAACATGGAAATCCAAAGCTATTTAAAATTGTGAAGAATAAGAATATTTATTAGAATAATCATTATCTTTGAAAGGCATCTCTTGTCAGAGAGTAGAGAAGCTTGAGTTTCTTTTTGCTCCCTTTATTTTCAAGCATAACAGTTTCTCTTTTGAAGACTTACCTCTTCAAGAACTGCTGCTAATACTCAGAAAGCATAAAAATATTCTGCGGCCAGGACAGAGCATTAAGAATCTCAATATACACATTGACACACTTGACATGTTTACTGCAGTATTTAAGATTCATTTATTTATTTTAACATTTTGACATTAATTTATAGGACCAAATTCTGTAGTCATTCTAGAATGACAAAGTTCTGAGTACAACATGTCCATGAGTTAGTGCTTATGCAAGGAAGTTGTACTCTGGCTGCGTGTTCCCTAATGAGATTAGGCAATGGATTCTTACAATCTCTCATTCTGCTGATTGCTTTACTGCCAGTAAAAGGACATTTATAAAACTTACCTGCAGAGAAAACCACATCCCTTCTGTTAGAGACGAGACTGATGACAGACTGTGAATTTCCACACGTGGTTTTGGAGCAGTAGCTAGGTCTTGTCTTAATTAATACACTGCAGCAAGTTCGTTCCAGACCGTGTCCTAATTTTTTATGAACAATAATGACTCTCTCATCTTCACAGAAGACATTCAGCATTTCCTGATAATATAGTTTTTCTTTGAGGAGCTATTGCTAAACCTCACCGAAGGTGGGAAGCTCTCTAGAGAACTCACTGCCACCAGCAGAGCGATGCCAGCTGTCAGTGTAGCAAAGGGAAAGTTGCTTGGCCAAGAAATTTAAAGGCAATTCCAAGAAGATATGAACGAAGACTAGAGAGGGCTGAGGGGGGGAAATAGTTCCTAGGAAGGAGGAGAACAGAAAAGAGTAGAAAATGAGTGTAAGAAAGGCACGGTGCCTCATTGTCTTTGGCTCAGAACCCAAATCATCACCACCACCATCGCAAATATCAAATCAGACAGATGAGTATGAACCTGAATGTTCCCAGCCAGATCTGATGAGCAATGAGGAGAGGGGGAGATAGATTGTGCAATATCTTCATCAGCTCCCTGTTGGTGCTGGATAACACAGTTATTACATAACCCTGCTCCAGAACCTCTTCCCTCACTAGGAACTGAACTGTTATGCCTATTTCTGGCTACCAAATGCTAGACATTTTTAAGAACACTGATGCCATGCCAGCTGATCAACAGAAAGGGACTTTTTTGTGCTTCACGATGATGTGAACAGCAAAAGCAAAACATTGCATCTTAATCCTTGCCTTCCTTGTCTGAAAGCAGACATCGCACACGCATAACGTGCTACCTGCCTCCCACCTAAATGAGACCTAAGGCAGTGAACAAGAAAAACTCACGTACCTTGCAGCAAATACAGAAAACACAAGAGGATACAAGGTGAGAGCCTCACATTCAGTGCCTCAGAATTGCCATCCTGTATTTTCACTGTAATTGTTTTTAAGTAGCTGTAGAGAGGGCCTTCATCACACCTTGTGAATTTTTACAGTGAGTCAGACAGACATAGGGGCAGCTCGAAAGCGAATATCCTAGAGAGCTCAGTACAGATACAGTCAAAGTCCAGAAGTAAAATCCAGCAGACTACCAGAGATACAGAATGTGACATCCCTGAAAGGATCAGAATCTCTGAAGATCCAGTTATTAAACAAGGTATCAATTGTTTGATCTCCAGCACTTTTTAAAATGTTGGAATACCACAGCGGTCTCCCTCCGTGGTGGAGAACGCCACCACCTCCATCCACTTAGTGCTAAGTAGCGTCTGCCTCACACCCAACCTTTTTGTTCTAACTTTTGCTTAGGAAAAACATGGATAACACTGCTGTCTGTCTCTTCTAATTATGCCATGTTCAATCCCTGCAGGTGAGCGGCCTTTTGAATGCAGCTGGCAAGAATGCAACAAGAAGTTTGCTCGCTCCGACGAGCTGGCCCGCCATTACCGCACTCACACTGGAGAAAAGAAGTTCAGTTGCCCTCTCTGTGAGAAACGCTTCATGCGCAGTGACCATCTGACAAAGCATGCCCGTCGCCATGCCAATTTCCACCCAAGCATGCTCAAGAGGCGAAATGGAAGCAATTCAAGAACAGGGTCTGTCAGTGACTACAGCCGCTCAGATGCCTCAAGTCCTCCAGTTAGCCCTTCCAGTTCCCCATAGACCTACCTGCACTGGATGTCAGCACTTTGCCTCTAATACTTAATGTGGAGTTTTGTTTGTGTTGCACATGTTTTAAAAAACTCTGTCACTTCCCCTCCTCAATTTGTCCCTGCCCCTCACCTCCTTTTTAAAAAAAAAATCAGTAAATAGTTGCCTCCCACTGCAATTTCCAATCAGATTTTCTTTACCCAACCACACAAGTGGCCATTCTAACCTCATGGACAGATGGATTTACATGTTCTGCTTAGTGACTCCTGCTGTCTCAATATCCCATACATTTTACAACCATAACATATCCTCATGATTATTCTTTATAAGAAAATGAGAAAATCTAAAAAAGAAAAAAAAATTCACCTCAGGTGTCAAAGTAGTTTTGTAAGACCAGATTGCACAACATGAGCATACATCCACTTAGAAATCAACTGTGGATTGTGTCCCCCTTCTCCTTTCTCAGGGATGGATATTTATGTTACACAATAACTACAATGAAGACACACCCTAACCGCAGCCTTATTATGTAAATATATTTGCACTCAGAAGTTTTTTGTTAGGTTCTTTCACACACTGGGGAAAAAAATAAAAAACAAACAATACAAAAACCAAACCAGTACTGGAATATAGTACCAGACTCTGCCATTGTTTGTTTTCCTGGTTACACATCTACATTTGGGAGCACCCAAACAGGAGTTTTCTTTCTTCAAACTGCCCTCTGCTTGCTTCATGCTGAAGATGCTCCAAAAACAACTATTCCTAAAACCTTTGTGAAGCTGATAAACTACTACTTTTTGTTTTATACCAGATAAAATTCTGAGAAAAAATTCTAAACGCAATGCCTTAAGTAAATAACCTAAATCACGAGGAAACACTTTTACACTGGGTGACATTGTATTGCAAAGTGGCATGGAATCTCAGAGGCGTTCTGTCTTCTCTCTCTCCAAGTCATTAAGCTCTCTGCGCTGCCTGCTCAGTATGGGACCAACAGAATACTCAAACCAAACCACACTGACTTGAACAATTTTCTATATCCTTTCCTTTTTTTTTTTTTTTGTTAACTATGGAAATAGCATAACTGAACCAACGCCCACCAAAATTTTTATCAAGGTACTTACCTACTGTACAGCTGTATGTTAGCAAGACAAATTGCTTAAGACAGTCTCTGTATCCTGTTGCATCACAGTCATGGTCTGATAAAAGGAAGCGAAAATCACAAGATATCTTCTGACTAGAAAAATAAATAGTCATTTTTAAGTGTTACAAAAAAATGGCATTTTAGCTCAGCAGGCCTTCAAGTTTCTCAAAAAGACACATACCAGCATAAAGAAAGGATCTCTCATTTCTGAATAACTGCCTAAAAACAGAAAGGGAATCTTGGCTGTTTTTCAATAATTTTCAACTACTGGGCATAAGATAAAGCACCAGAAAGTAGATCTTTATGTTTCATATGGTAAAAAACAGCAAAAGACCAGAGCATTGTGATGTACTAGGGACTCCACTAGCCGCAAATATGCTTTCCTTGTTATGGCTGGCTCTGATGGTGCATATTATAAATTCAGGTCCTTTTGATTCTGGAATTTGGGGGGGGAAGTCTTGTTTTTACTGTAAAGTCTAAATTCAGTTAAGTGTAGCATGGTGAAAGAAAACTCTATGCCAAATGTGCCATTTGATATCAAATTAATGCATCTGCATTCCAGATGAACTTGTATCATAATTGCTGCTTTGCATTGATACCATTTTGCAAGGTTTTTTGTACTGTATATTAACTGTGAGAGGCTAATATAGATTCCTGAGTTGTTTCATGGGTACTTCCGTACTATTTACATTATTCCTAATTCTATAGTTGTATGCATCAATACTTGCAGATACTTCAAAGTGCAGATACTTCAGTATTTTCTCATGTTCATTTGCTTCAGATTCCACCTCTAGAAAATCATATTTTCCCCTTCTGAATTGGAAGTCGTGCTAGGCACAATTCTACTGCCACATTTACAAAAAATGAAGTAACGTTGCAGTTTTGTTGTTTTGCTGCAAGAAGACAAGCATTGCTGAATTTGTGTGGCAAGCTGCCTAACCACTGTATAGCAGGGGAAAGGCAGATATGTTTACTTCCTTAGGTTTATTTTCTTTTTAAAAATCTCATCTACTGAGATAAAAAATGGCAACAACTTTATGCTATTCAGGTAAGAGGAATTCACATTCCACTCATTTCTGTGACTGATAAAAGTGCCCTTGTGCTGTAGTTAGGAAAGAGGCAATTAAGATGCCCAGCTAAAGGAATTTTACAGGTCAGTTGTGCCTTGTGCGCATACTTCAAGTCATAAGCACATTTGTCATTATCATTACACCTTCATAGAAGGATAAGGGGGTGGAGGGGACACTAATATCAGCAGCAATCATAGCTCTTGTGTTTTGTCCTCGGTTTGTTGTAAACTCACCTTCTCCAGCAAGACCATCATTTAATCTGTAGCAAGGGAAGAACCACTCCAATCCATCCACTTAAAGCATAATATTCACCACGAATCAGTAAATACATTACTTTTTTTTTTTTTTTTTAAAGCCTAGAGAAAGAATATTCCCACCATGTTTTATTGGTACTAGGATTACGGGGACATAAAGATTAGGCAGTAACCTATTCCGAGACAAGAACTAGTTAATCGTTAACTCAAGCAGTAAACTAAAGCATTTTATGCATTTTCCTCATAGAGATTACTAATGATTCTCCAAGGCTTTGTGGGGCAAAAACGATTGGGTCACAGCTGAACTTCCAGTTCAGCCAGTTCATCTAATAAGAAGGCTGGGAGACTATATATAAACCAACATAGCTGTGCTTTCAGGAAATTCTCTGAAATTGGCCTTTTTTATTTATTTTTTGACTTCTTAGCTGTAGGCACCTCAAGAGTCTGCTAGAATGCCAGTCAAATTATCAAGTTTTAAAATCCTACTAGAGCGTCAGATATCTCCATTAAATGTTAAATGACAGCTCTGTGAAACAAAGATGAAATCCAAACCGCTAGTAGTTTTCACGACTGAATGTGAAGAAAACTTCTCTCAGCATTCTGATATGGTAAACTAGAGTTGAGGGGTTTTAGCATCTTCTGGGAAGCAGAAACAGCAGTGAGGTCATAAGACTATTCACATGATTGCTTCTCCTAAGTTCGGCAGATATGAGAAGTCTGAACAGCTCAGATTATATTTTGAAATCTGGTTACTTACCCAAACTAACATCAGATTTTTACCCTTTTGTTGTTTCACCCAGCTGTGTGACCTAATCCAATCTTCTGGTTTAGCAGCAGACACGACATCTGCAGGAAATAATTGCTCTGGCAAGGTGCAGATCTTCTCATAGACCTAATTTCCCCATGTAATCTGTTGAGGTGGGTCCCCACAGACTACAAAATTGCTTTTATATCCTTTTGATTTCAGAGCACAATAGCAGGTTTATTAAGAAAGCTCTGAAAGTTTGCTTTTTTTTTCAAGCCACGATTCTGGCTTACTCTGAGTTGAGCTGAACTACCTTGCTATAGAAAAAGGGTGCAAATTAAAGTCATCTCCTCGCTACTGTCATTCAGTTGGAACTATAGATGCTCACAGTCTCTCCAATCTGTCAACTCAGATCTTTGCTTTGGGTCAAGTTTTTCATTTTAGTACGTGAACACAGGCAGAAATGAAAGGTATTTGTGTCCTCCAGAGCGCTAATCAAATTTTTACTGATAGAAACTCATTCACCCCTTCCGTTACCTCATCCAGCACAAAGGCCTAAAGTGCGTTAACAGCCACGCGAATTCCTCCTTCTTCGAAAGCAGTCCTGAAATCTAGGCAGCTAGATTTTATTGTGAGAATTGTTTGTATCTGCAGATTACTTGTTCCTTGCTTTTGTAATGTATGCATGGTATTTGTTTACATTAAATTACATAACTGCAAAGGTATATATTTATAACAAAACATCCGAAGCCTGTTTGATGGTAACACCTAATTCCTGTGCGTATCCTCCCCTCTGTACTGCATTGATATTTGCAATAACTTTTAGCTCTGTGAGCCTCTGTACATCTTTAAAACCTCATTTCTTTCTACCCAGAAGTTCAGTGCTTTTCTTGTTTCTTGCATCCAGACAGGAAAATGCTGTCTGAGGAGCTCACCTGCTTCTAGCTGTTCACATTCAAACTGGTTTCCTGCAGTTCTCTGCCACGAGTCCTAGGATTTTTAGTGTGAAATGCACTGCTGTTTTGAGGAACATGATTTATGAGGAAAGATTAAGGAAAATGAACTCTACATGCTAAAGCTTGCCTATCCCTTGCCATTTCATTTACTAATTTCACCAGGTGATGCCTACAAACTGACTTTCAGGTGCTCTTTTACTCCTTCACACCATCTTCTTGTCCATTGGGTGCTAACACAGTCTATGTCAGTGAATGGTATGGCGAACGTCTGTATTTTTAACGTTTTGGGGGATAAAGCTGTAGCCTTAGGCAGTAGAAAATAACTGTTATTCTTGTTTACCCCACAAACCAGAATACAGAATGCAAAAGCCCATCCACTGGTATAGGTTTTATACATATATGGATTTATATAAGCATATGCACATATATATATAAATATGTGTATGTGTATATTGTATAGTACGTGTGTGTATACAGAAATATGCAGCAGTGTGCATATACTACACACAGAATAATGAAGGGATGTCTACAGAGCAAAACTAGGTATCCGTTTCATTAGAGCTAGAGCTGGGTCTGAACCAAAATCCTGGATCCAAACACCGTTGCCTTTGGAAAGTTTGAATCTGTTCTTGTGATTTGTGGTTTAGTTTCATCTCTGGTTACAGCTGTAGTTACTTGTGTATATATGCATTCTGGGGGACGTGTGTGTGTGTTTGTGTACATGTGCTTATTCACATGTGTATGCCTCTGTGGGTGACAATGTTTGTGCCAATGTGCACGTTTACGTACATACTTTCAGCTTTGGTGAACTGTAACGTTACTGGTGTCATCTTCTCTTGGACACTTTTATCAACAGCACACGAATGCTTCCATGGTCACTTTTCAACTCTATAAATCACTACATTGAAGTATTACAGTTGTACAGTTATATCCTTATCTATTCTTGCTCTGCTGTAACTTTTTATGTATTTTGTACTGCATAGATTATATATTGTGATAATGTCTATACAACAACAGGAAAAAGGAAAAAAAAGGAAAAAGAAGAAAATTAACAGCTGTAAAGCATCGTCTTAACGTGTATGCATGGTTAGTGACGTTTACATTTTCCAAAATAAAACTTTTAATATGAAGTGTTGCCTTACCTATAATTTCATTCTCTGTATCAGTTAAAAAGCATCAACTAGATAGTATTTCTGCTGTTAGTTTGAGGTTTGATATGTTGTTTGATGTCTTTGTTAAAGTTTCAATCAGCGCTACTGTTTAAAATGGGATTTTTTAAAAACCATTGAGAAAAAGTTTGTGTGATGTTTGTTTTGTATTCTTTAATACGTATTTTAGAGCTGCATAGTGAAATTCCTTTCTCAAGGCTGGCATATACTTTGTTTTTCTTTACAAGATAGTTAATGGGATTAATCCTTTCTTTCAAAGCCTAGTTCTTTGCAAATTTCTGATACCATCTCCACAAATGGCAATGTCCTGCCAAAACAGTTGTAATATTATCTCACAGTGCTGTGTGAGGTATTTCTTTCCTCATTTTAGAGATGATGAAATTGAAGCATGAGTGATAGAGTGACTTCCTCAAAGATAGGAGGCTACTGCAGAAACATCTTTGTCCTCCTTTGGAATTAACACCATGCCCACAGGAAAACAATTTTGTGTGCTATAGTAATTAACTGTCTATGGAACATTGTATCTGATTGCAAAAATAATTTGAAAGAGTAGACTACTATTGAAAAGTGAAAGCTAAAATATCCTCACCAAGCCAGGGACTGTGGAAATTACTTTAAAATCAATACATTTTCTTGTGTGGGGGTGATGACAACCGTTCAGAGCAAGTATCTTGGAGAGGCATTATCTTTAATAGCAGCCTTCCCCATGTGTTTATTGCTGTGTTGAACTGTCACTGCTATTCGTTATCTCTGACCACGCGCCAGTTAGCTTGTACATCTCTATGTATCTACGAGCAACTGTTGTTCTATAATTTACACAAAGGAACTAGCTAAATCACATAAAGGCTTAAATATGTTAATGCGGTATTTATGGGATCTTTATCTGGGAATGCCATACTCTTTGGGCAGCCAGTGGATAGCTTTGACTCTATTACTGAACCTCACTGGAACAGAAGATAAAATGCCTGTGTCCAGCAGAAAACCACAGGCTTGTTTCATTCTTCTCTACAACCACTGGCATGATGTGGCTTCTATCTGCTTATTCTCAATGTCTTTGGTATAAATGGGAAATTCCAGGTTGTGAGAGTCCTTAGGCAAAAAATTTGGTACACTAATACCAAAGCGCGTGTACTTCATTGTCCATCAGTCTGACTGTTGAACTTCTTCAGTTTCAGATCGACTGAAGCAATTAACCTCACCCTGCTCCTGGCAGGCCTTCCCTTGAGTCTGCATCCTCGGCTGGCCTCTCACAGCGTTCACATCTCTTAGTTCCATTTTTATCCCTTAACAGGTAGGCTATGCAGATGCTTTAGAAGACTAATTGCTTTCTGCTACTTGGTTCCTATGGATAGGGACATTTCTGACTACTACCCCTACCCAGTTTTTGGCCACTTGCTCTGTCTGAATTCACTGTTTGCACTAGATGGAAAGGTGGTGAGGTGCATTTTTTCACTGCTGCTGGAAAACGTTGATAATAGTCTCCTGCTCCTCTTCTCTGTTCAAGAATGGGTCTGAACCTTTTTGAAAATACAGGTTAAATAGTTGTGTATTTGTGAAAATAGATTCTGAAAAGTAGCATTTCTGAACCCTTCCTACATGAAGGCTCCACCTCATGTTTGATAACAGAGGAGCAGAAAAAGATCATTTCCTGAACTTTCTGGAAGAAGGAAAAGAGAAAGAAATCCTTCTGAAAGGATACGCCTTTTCAGTCTGAGCATGGAGTTGTTGCCTTGGTTCCGTAATGTTATGTGCATCCCCACACAGACACCCACACTGAAACATGTAACGGCATTCTCATCCACAAAAGAAACTTCTCTCGGGTTGCTAAATATATGGGTTTCTGTCTTGCCTGTGACTCAGCGCTCGTCACCAGATGTTCATAGGCTTGGCAGCAGTCCATCAGTTCAGAAGAAAAGAGATTATGCTGTTAGAATTAGGATGGGACTTTTGTATTCACGTTTACCTGTGTGTGACGGCTGTCTTCAAAGTAGTTCACCTCAAGGTTCTTTGCCCCAGCTTTTCAAGGAAACGCAGCCATGACATGACTTGCTATTGGACTGCAAGAGACTGAAGTGACAGAAATATAAATATACCATCAACGGAAAGATAGAGAAGAAAGAGAAGACAGGTTGAAATTAAAAAAAGAGATGAGGAAAATGAGACAAGCCAAGTGTTCCTAGCAGCTGACCCGAAAGGCACCAGAATACATGTGGGGCTTCCTAAAGAACTCCAGGGTGACCAAGCTGGGCAGCATCTTCAAATCCTGAGGACCACATCATCTCCTCTGTGAGCAGTAGAAAAGGGGCCTACGTCAGAGAGTAATTCAAGCGGGCAAGCACATGTCTAGCTAGCTGCAGTGCATTGCTGGCACGGCTAAGAGTTTAACAAGATTTTTTAATATTCTTCTCAATCCATACACAAGACTAGGGTGGGGAGTCTGGATGCCCAGACATCTGGGCAGCAAGAGAGGGAAAGAGAAGCGTGAATGAACACTGGCTGTGGCAGTCAGCTTTGTGCTCTGGGCAGCGCAGAGAACAAGATCACATTAAACAAATGTGGAGAAGAAAAGAATGAAGGAAAGAGATCTGAGAAAACCTGAGTGAGGTTTTAGGCAGGAACAGGCCTCAAAGGTCTATGAACGCTGCGAACAAAACCTAAACACAGCTTAGTAATAACTCTACCTCACCGAAAGCAAGCAGCTCTACAGCGTAATTGGTGCCTCATCATAATTGTAAATAAAGGACCAACCTGCCCAACCTGACTGGCACCAGCAGGAATTAGTTTTAATCTTTGGCTCCCGCTGGCAGGAACGAATGCGCAACAGGCAATGAGGGGTTGGCATCAGGGGCTGGGCCGCGAGAGGCTGCGAGGTGCTGTTGCTGGCAGGCCTCTGCCGAGCTGACGGTTGTTGTCTGCGTCAGTGCCTAACCGCGCTGCCGGAGCACACCGCAGCACGTCTGAGCCTGCTGGGCTGGTGCTGGGAGGTGCGCTCCGGAGGCTCGCGCAAACAGAGCCCCACTTGCAGCACATCCTCTGCCTCAGACCACAGTGCTTGCTACCACTTCCCTCACAGGGGCTAAATCCAGGCACCACCCTTTCCGTGGGGCTGTTTGTGCAACCGCAGTGCTGTCTGTAGACACGACATTCAAGTCATACTGTCCCCGAGCTCACTCGTCACACCTTTACCACCCTGTCACCCCTGTCACAAATACTGTAGCAAGTCAGTAGTGGCGGGCACAGAAATACTAACATCAGAAGGCCAATATTGTACTTTCTGTGAGTAGAAAAGGCTTGGAGCCTGCCCTCCTGACTCACCTGTGTTGGCAAGAAGCCCTCAGAAGTCAGTGGGAAGTGAGAGCTGAAGCGGACCCGTTTTCCATGTTCCTCAGACTGCAGGAGGAAAAGACCAGTGAGGAGTTACACAGGTATCCTGAAGGGCTGCCATTCTAGGATTTGTCTCTTAAAGCTTGCCGTCACCAACTTAAGCAGTGCTTTGCAAATACAGATAAAGATTTACCTTCCCTGCCTGTCGCGAGCTGAGTTCGACTCAGGTTGTGTCTAACATGTCAAGATGTCCAAGCCAACTCTGGAGGTGATTCAGCTATGTTAACGTGACACTGCTTGGACTGACAAATAGCCCTCAGCTCATGGGGCAGAGCATCATCTTAAAGTGCTTGTGGTTACGCCGCCCAAGCCGGCTGGTTCTGAGCTAACCCAAGGATCCTTCCCGAGGCCTACCCCGTACGAGCTGGACATGGCCCGAGGGGAAGGTGCAGGATGCCCAGAGGGCGGACAACAGGACATCAATGAGAAAGAAGGGCCAGCTGAAGGCCAAGAGAGAGATGTGCTGGCCAGGCAGAGAGCTTCAGGTGTGTGGCAGTGTAATAGGAGGAATGAGATGAAAAAATGTGGGAAACAAATTGATAGTGCAATAAATGGGGAAAGTGAGGCTAAGAGGAGGAAGACTGGTGTAGAGAAATGAGAAAGTATAGGGTAGGGCAATTCTGTATTATTTTACACAGAGAAAAAGAAAGGGCTAAGGTGCAAAATCCAAAAGGAGGTCTGGGGGAAGGAGCACGACAGCTGCTGCGGTGGCATTTCCAACAGACTGGACGCTGAGATGTGCCAGCACGTAACAAATAGGACGGTGCATCTTTAAGAGCCCGATGTTTGTATTTTCCCATGCTCTCCTATTGCTGAGATAACTTACTGAGTCATTTCTCTGATCCTGGAGACAAACGGAACAGGCACAAAACATAACAAAACAATAGCAACGGGAAAAGAGAAGTTCCTCCCTCCCCGTTCACCACACACGCGTTTAACGTCAGCCATCTGAGTGCACTCAAAGCCTCCAAGTGGAAGAGAAACAAGGAGCACGCTGATGGCGCTGCTTGGCGCACGTGTTTCGAATCAAGGTCACCTTCTCCGCCACTGCAGGAAGAGATAAAAGCATGAAAGCCGCACTTGCAGTCCTCCAGTCTGGTACTTGTAAATATCGTACCCAGTCTCCTCAGTTAAATGGCTCTTCCACAGAGAGAGAGCTGCAGCAGGAATTCGCTAGCTTTTTAACTTCAAAGCTTTTCACTTCAAAGACCCCGCAATTTTTCTCTTCAGCTTCGTGCCCCACCCTCTGCAAAAACGATGGCAGTTTGGGACTCTCACAATGCCACGCTGGGAAGCTCACAGACTGCAGCCTAACTTTCCTACTACACTTCTAAAAGTCAGCATCACAACCATGATCTCCCTGCAGGGCAATAAGGAAACGGGCCCTCCCTCAAGTGGCTGGCCCCCAGCCCGCACCAAGACTTCCTATACCAAAAGGCAGAGCCACCACTGATCGAGCAAAGGGCATTTTCTCTGTCTCTTTAACCTGTGCTGAGAACTATCTCATGCCCTGTGATACTACAAGACAAGAAGGCCCCACAGAGTCACAGAGGTTTGGTTTAAAACACGGCCTTTTGGTTGACTCTGGAATTAGTCAAAAACAACTCCAAGCTTTCCCACTATGCGGCTGCTGTTCAAACTGCAGTTTTCAGCCCACTGGAAAGAGTAAGATGGTTCTTCAAGAAGGCGGCAGAAGAAAATTTAGTTTGGGATTGGCACTCCCTCCTCTCCACCTCTGCAGCGGGCCAGGCGCTGGGCACCCCCTGAGGGCCTCTGCCCACGGCCCCCAGCAGGGCAGCGGGCTCTGAGCAGCCACAGCACGGCCTGGCTTCTGCACCTTCCCTGGAGACCGGGTAAGGGACGGCTTCCCCTTCATGCGCCCTCGCACGCAGCTGGGCTGAATCACCCGGGTGAGGAAGCAGAGGCGAGCCAGGGAACCCTGCGAGGGTGGGACCGCCCAAACAGCAGGACCGGGTGCATAAATCGGGGCTGGCTGCTGGCTTGCCTGTGAGGAACCTTCCATTAAGGCTCCGCTGGATATTTTTGGACTCCAGCTCTCTATTTTTAGGAGGGATAATTAATGCAGAAGGAAATAAGGAAGGAAAATATCAAGCTTCAAGTCCAAGAATGGAAAAAAATGTATTCTCCACAAAATTGTCCACTGTGATTAAGGAGGAGCAAAAAGGAAAGGAAGGGTTATATTTCATGAGTAAAAATATGCTACAAATCACTGTAAAAATTGTATGTTCCGTGCTGTTTGCTAAGAGACAGGAAGCATTTCTGGAAGACAGCATTTCACCACTTAACTGCTATTAAAGAGGAGCGAATGCCCAGCTTTAAAGCACAGCTGTACCCTGGCCGTGTTTTTGTAGAGCTGTCAGCTGTGCAGAGGCTGCTGGCGTCTCAGCGTGTTGTGATCCCGCCTGGGGAGGGGCTGGCTGTGACCTTGGGAACAACTGGCACGGGCTCTGCCCAGCTCTCTACATGAAGCCAGTAAGAGAAAAATCACAGTCAAGTTGCTTAACGCCCTCGCCATCTGCTAGAAAACCGCGTGAGCCACATGTAACACCCATCCCAGCATGGCTGTATTATTCTATGAATCATGGAAATATTTTCTGACATGAAAAAGCAGGTCCTTAAAATAACCTGCCTGAAACACGATGGAACAACATGTGCAATGCTTTTAAAGTTCAGCTATTATTTTAATGATAACAGCGGTTTAGATTCACGTCCCTCAGCCTTCCAACACAGACTTGAATCAGTATTGCTGTCACCATTGCCTGCAGAAGAAAAAATCTGAGTTTTCCCTCACGCTTCTTTATCTGTGCCTTCAATTCTCATCCCTTTCCAAACAGCAGCTGCTGCAGAGCAGGGCCTCCTTGCCTTCCTGCTCAGCATCTGCAAGGCAGCTGGCAGTCAGTACAGACCCGGGTGGCATCGTCACCCTCCTCCACGGAGGAACGCCGGCTCCTTACTACCCAACCACAACCCACATTCACCGTTAAACACAGTTTTTTCTACTGTAGGGGTCACCTCATTTTAGACTGAGCCCAGCTTGTAAATTCCTGATGCCGCAGGGAACATTTGTGTGAAATATCTACCAGCAGCGGAACGTGGCAGGGGGCAGCAGCCGACCATCCCTCAAACAGTACCTCCCTTTTAGGTGCCTCTAAAAAAGAGTTGCTCTTCACTTCGGGAAGCATCACACACAAATTTTCTTTTCAACCTAGAACTGCCATTTCTTCTAAGCATGACTGAGGGCTGGGAAGGGTTGGAGCTGGGAAAAATCCCTGGGAATTAATACAATTTCCTAATCATACCTGTCCTGCCTGATAAACACTTGCCCCCGTGCCTCTAATTAGACAGAACCTCTTTGCAAACCCACTGAGGGTCTGTTTATTTCTAAGGATATTCGAGGATCTATTTCTAAGTCAGGGAGATAGAGGGCAGCTCTGAGGAGTTACAAACCAATGGGAAGAATAATGATGTACTTCGGTAATGAGTACTGGTTCTAGTTTCAAAGAGGTTTGCAGATGTGAATGAGACTGTAACAAGTGTTTGAACTGCTCACTGCTAGCCACGTTTAAATTATATGAAGCACTATACAGTAAAAGTTAAGCTGAACCATTTACATTTCTTATGTTTGCAATTACTTTTGATAATGAAATGTTAGAGCAGTATTGTCTAGAAATCTCAGAAGCCCAGATTCATAAGATATTTATGATAGAGCTAATGAGCTTCTGGCTTCTCTGATAATTTCCTCAAAAAACCAGGTCACTGTATGAACAGCAGCAGCTAAAAGCAAAGCGGACTGGCTGTGGTACAGGTTTAATCAGCAGAAAGATACACAGTCACCGCCTCGCTGTCCAAATCTAAGCCCCATACACAGCAAATACCGAAAAGGCAATCAGAGAGCAATAGCTGTCATTGCCACACAGGAAATAAGCTCAAGGAGTTGATCCAGCTCTCAGGTGGTGATTACTTAGTGAGTCACTGCCACCGCCACCCATGGCTACCCCACAGACACACGCACAGAGCATTGTCTGGAAACAACTTTCCTTTTCTTCATAATTTCCAAAGTTAAAAGCTTTCTTTAAAGAAGGAAAGCATTATTTTTTAACCAAACCTCCTGCCAACATTTAAAATCCTCTTGATAGCACACGTGCCAGCTCTCTGTTTTCCTGGAATACTGTGCAGAAGACATGAAGTCAACAACAGGTTTTGCAACCAACCGATACCACATTAAATTCATGATTCTCCTTCTGTTCACAGAACTGATGTTAATTGGAGAATGTTACCTATCAGCACTGCAGAGGGAGACACAGGAATTTTCCCCTGCAGTTACATTCCCATCATTTCTTAACTCCAGCGTTGCATACTTGCCTTCAGGTTCTGTTCTGGAGCAGAGACACAACATATTCCTGATGCCCTGGATGAGAAACCGGACTTCAGATCTAACTGGACTCTTCTGTATGATGTTTATCCATGTGCCAAAACTAGTGTGCTGGTGGTACGTACAAGCAACAGAAACTGCATGTAAATTAGGATCATGAAGATCTGGCTTCCTGAGCCATCAGCATTCAACCTGGGGCTGGAGCACCTGGTGGCCATCAGGGAAGCTCACAACCAAAAAGCCAGCAGGGACAGAGCAGATGACAGGCACCGAGCTGACAGCAGCACCTGCCTCAGGAGGAGCGTGGTTCAAGCTAATGTAATTTCAAACAGCGTGGACACTGACTGGTGGAAGTAAGGAAAGGGAGAGCATCACCTGTGAGGTTTAACAGAAGGTTTTGTGGGGCCAGGCTGGGTGCTTGTTCTCTCCTTGACCATACCAAAGAGCCTACTTGCTGTTCCTACACATCCTGCACTGGCAGTGGCAGGGCCTTACGCAGGCAGTCCTCTCTGGGCTACCTGCAGTAAATATATTCACTTACTAATTTACACCTATTAGCAACTGGGTCCTACACTAGCCACTGCCATTTGGCCCATCTCCTTCCTACTTATTTCAATTAATTGATCAGGGTTTTTATTATAATTGGCAGGTGAAGACTAACATGTGAGATTCTGCATTTCAAAAGAACTCGGACATGCCGTAACTTACATGCTGTTGAACCTTGCATAAGAGGTACAGTTTGTTAGGTCTCCTTTGCTCTCATTCCAGTCACCAACAGTTTCCAACCTTTGCATAATTCCGAGGATGAGTTGCTGTAGAACGAAGAAATTGAATTCACTATTATTCTGCACAGCACTGAGACACGTTTTTTCTATTCATGTGGTTCTGTGATCTCCTTGAATGAACAGAGTGACTTCACATTTTCCCACACAGACAGGCAGCGTTTTCATCTTACAAGTATAAAATGGGGCAGGGAGAGGGAAGCCAGGAATCATGTAGGAATCTCTCCAAGCCCAGGAGCTCAGATAGCCACCACAGCCTTTGCTTCACCAGTCAGGTTTCTCTTAGGTTGTTATTACCTCGAGAGTAGCATTTGCCCAAATATCTAGCTATATGCAGCGTAAGACCTTTTTATTATTGTTATTTTTATTTTTTTATTTCTTGTCTTAGATTCACAGCACCTTCTGAGGTTAGATCAGCCCTTTGGCAAGTCTTGTTAAACGTTACTGTTAGTTCCAGGCATAGCCCTGTAAGGTCTGTCAGTTCTCCCTGAAGCCTTCATTGTCCCTCATGGAGGCACGCACCTGGCACAACACCCCGAGTTTCTGCTTTTGTTTTTGATCGTTCTGTCCCTCTGACTTCTCCATCTCTGGCTTTTATCTTGTTTTTAGATTATTGACCTCCAAGGGCAAACTGCAACGTACTCCCCATTTACGGTAGGCCCTGAGCTGTGGCTCGTACTTCCCACCTGGCATTTGTGATACGGGTGCTCTCAGTGGTGCAATGCCATTGTCACCAATCCCCTTTACACTGAAATAAGACAAGGGAGACTCAAACCCTACAACAGGGAGGAAAAAACACGTTCCCCCCCCGCCGTCGGTACTTACTCTAGACCTGTGTTTTATAGCTGTGTTAGGTTGCCTGCACTACTTCCATTTTGCTTCCTTTAGCACTATTACCAGCTTTATCTGTGCCTAGCATCTAAGGTGGAGACTGGAGAAAAGGTTCCCAAATTATTCCTTTAAAATGCATTCCGAATCACTTCCTTTTCTTAGAAATGTTGCAATGAAGAAAAATGTTGCAACAGTATAATAAGTAGAGGGAGGCTTTCAAATGTGGTGACAACTCAGTGATACACAGATTTGATTAAAGAGACTACGGGAAGTAGAACGTGAGGAAAAGCCCATGGAAGTACAGGACAGATGTAAAAACTGAAGACCAGAACTATTTGCAATGAAGAACAGCTCAGAAATGGTTAGGAAAGAATTAAGAGTGAATAATAAAGGGTAAGAACAGTGAGAGGTGAGAACACCTCCAGTGAGGTGGAACAGTCGGTAACTGTCCCATCGGAGAATGTTTCAGCTGCAAAGTACAGCCACATATTACGAAGAAAGCTGTGTTTTAACATAAGCCTCTATCAAGTAAAATCAAGTTTGCACTTACATTTAATGTTGTAAAAATCCTTTTTTGTTGTTGTTTTCAGGCTAATTATTTACTGAAGCATTGCAGTATTAAAATCCGGTCAGATAAGCAATATATTATACGCTATTTAACTGTTCTGGCTACAGAGCTGCCCTCTAGTGCTAGGGGTAAAGCTTACCTGATGAGTAATCTGTCCTGCAATTTATCAGTCTCATAAATCTCGAGGTTTAGAAATCTGACTCATGGGAACTCAAAAAAAGCTCCTTTTTAGAAATGTTTTCCAGTTACTCATGCAGTTTGACTGAGCCATCCGTATAAAAATGCAAATGAATGAAAAATAAAAGAGAAATAAAAAAGCTTTCCTGTAGCAAAGATACTACTGCTACATTTAAACAACACTGCTGTAAATTTATGTACTTTATATATATATAGGATTTAAAGTTACCAGAAAAACAAACAAACAAACAAAAACTATAAATACTAGTTAGTCTGGTGAGAAAAACAACTCCACAGAAGAAAAATGGAATCACTTGCGGCAATGCTGACAGGCTGAGGAGAATTCCTTTTTATGAGCACTCTGCAGATGTGGCAGATGTGGGCTAGTTCCTCTTCTTTCATGAACAAATCAAACTTTCACTCTGTGCCATTAGAATGAGCACCCATCACCAGTTTTCTGTGCAGCAAGCGGTATGTGATACCAGCAGCGCGTCCTGCGTCCCCACAGCAGATCAGCGGATAGTAATTGGTTACAGTTGTCCAGGGGGACTCCGTGGTTATGCACCAAGCAAACCACCCATGAAGGAGGTTCACCCGAAGCCCAGCCTTTTTACAATACGACCCAAAAGAGGCCATTATTTACTAGCACCATCTTTCCTGTTTAAACCTTATAGAAGAGATTAGAGACAAGCAGCATAAATCACAATGCTATTTTCAAAGCTTCTGTATTGACTGAGTATTCCTCCATAGTACTTCTGAGTAAAAAGGAAATATTTAACTAGCACAAGCTGATGAAATCTGAGTGTTTGGATTTTGGTTAGGATGCTAATCAGGAAGGACAACCAATGCTAGATTTCAACACAGAATGCCTTACATCACTTCACTGTCCTTCCCCCAGGAAAGTCTTGAAGTGTTTCTTGAGTGTAAATTCCAGTTCTACAAACTAATCCGCCTTGGGTTTTCCTGAAGCACTGTTGGAGTTGATATAGCTCTAGAAGGATGAAGAAATCTGATCATACTGAACAAATTGCATGTTTGTAGCCTCTAAATCGATACAAAGAGAGGACAGATTAATTATTTTGTGTACCGCTGCAATAAAGGTAACACAATCCCAGCATCAATCAGCCAGGCAGATAAGTTTAATATTACAATGTCCTTATATGTAAGAACCATATTCCTAAAAACTAGCATTTAAAGCTATGTCCAGAAATAGCTCTAGGGTTTGTATTTCAAAATATTTCCAGTTCAAATGGCAATGTACTTTGCTTAAGAAACAGATTTATAAAGTGCTTTAGACATATCACATGCTGACCAAGATTTTTAGTCGCTACCGTTGGAGGGCATAATTTTTCATTTCATTTTATTTTTAAGCAAGTTTAGGTACTTACTTTCAGCTTGTGCTTGGGCTAGCAGATAGAAGGATAATTTTCTACCCTTGCACCCTTCCTTCTCTGGCTATTACTCCATCTTCTCCCCATCAGAAGGGTATGTTTTATAACGCAGCTGATCCACATGATCCTGTGGCTTGCTGACATAGGAGGTGGTCCTGCTACTCTCCTCCCCTTCTTCTGCACTGCAAATGCTTCCTTTGTGCCAGTGTTGGTATTCACATTACCTCACAATGAGCTGGTTTAAGAAGTCAAGTCAATAGAAAACTATCACAAAAACTACTGTTTTATAGGCAATACACTGTCTGACATAGAGGAAGCTCTCCTACAAGGGGAAGCTCTCTCAGTTTGCAGTTCTCCAAGTTGCACGCTGATTTTTTTCTTGTGACAGCCCTAAACATTCTCCCCTATCTGGTAGCCGTTTTTCCCTGACTGCTGCTCAGAAGACGGAGGTAGATGTAAAGCTATTAAGCTTCAGAGAGCTTTTTCTGTGAACATTTCTACTATTTGTTTTTGGTAGGAGCAATAATCCCTGAGCAGCATTAGTGCTCTTCTAAGCCATTCCTTCTGTAATGTTCAGCACAGTTAGTCCGGTTGTACCAGTCGAGAAGACTTCAGCAAATGCATAGATCTGAGCAGCTCCATAACCCTTGCTGATCCTTAGCTTCTCTTCTTTTAGGTCCAGTATGTTTGCATGAGGAATAAAGGAAATCCTAATGGCAGGCTGGCACATGTAGATGGAAACAGATGGAACCTTTGAGAACTGCAGAACAGGTAGATGTGTTCAAAGATTTTGATCTTTGTTTTGGGAATTATTTTATCACTGATTTATCCCCAATTCAAAGAGGTTGTCAAACAGCAACTACTGAAGGTAATGGTGTACTGTGAACACAGGCAAAATAATGAAGTGGTTAAGATGGAATTTTAATCAAAATGAAAGAAGGGTGAAATAAAAAACAACAACAACAACAACACTGTATTGTGTTATAGAAAATAGGCCCTTTCAGAACTTTTTAGCTTACTTGAAAAGATTAGATGATTAACTGATCAAACATTTTGCCACCAATCCAATGTCTGAAAGGAGGGCCAGCCCTACACTATCAAATAATTTTATCAATCACAAGGGAAAAGTACTTGAGAGAATTACTACCAAGAGATCACATGATAGGGTGCTAGTACAGAGTAATCTGGGTTGCTCAGTAAAAATCAACAAACAAACATACCGTATGGGTTTGATACAATAAAGATTAAGTCAGGCATTTAGGAAAAATAAATGCACACCCTTAGCTACTCACCAGATGGAGGTCTTTAGCTCAGGAAGTAAGAAATCTGAAAAAGACTAGGTCAAAGAGCAGCTGAATGAGAGTTCTTTGTACATCTTATACCCAAAAAGACTAAAAACGTCTTTGAGAATAAATATACAGTATTTTCAGGTAGGGAAGCTGGTAGTGAAACTTAAAAACTATCAATTCTTACTTAGAGTCAGGGACTAACTCAGAAGATAGGCTGCAATGACTCACCTCCTACCACAGCCTGCAGCAGGGTCTGTCTGAATTAACTCTTGTTGGATCTGGAGTGTATTTTAGAAAAAAGCTTTCAATCTAATTGAGGTACCTACAGATCAAGGGAGATGTTAAAAAGCTGGAGAAGAGTCAAAGCATGGGCATAGGAAAGGTTGCAGAACTGGAGATACACCTTTGCAACACCCTTGGAAAGCTCAGTCTATTTAACTTGACACAGATGGTTAAGGGATGGCCCCATCATAGGATACAAGTACTTCAAGGGCAACAAACTATTCAGGAGTGAAATGAGATCCAAAGGCAGAAGCTTGCTATGCAAATTCGTGTTAGAAACAAAAGTTCTTGAAGAAATGGTTAATTAATGAATGGTCATTTCTAGGCCTGAATTTCCTGAGGAGACCAACAACTATCACAGCCCAGCATGTACTGCAACAGCACAAGGTGTTGCAGCACTCCTTGCATGGGAGTGCCTTGTGCCTTTAGAGCCTAGGAGCTCAGAATACTCCATAAAAATTAAAGCTGAACAGGCCTGACAGTGCCTGATTTCTGGCTTTTGCCAATTACCTAGCAAATTAATCTTGAAATGAAACTAAGCGACTTTATGGCAACAGAATGGAAGCTTGTGATGAGCCAATTAAAACCCCACTGGTTTGCAGCATGCCCCCTGCACGCTTCTCTTCTGTGGGCTTCAGCATTTCCCCAGCGTAACACTGAGGAGAATACACAAAAAGCACAAATAAGAATTCAAGCAAACGGATACTTTAGAAATAAGTTAATTTTATTGAATAGGCATTACAGCTTCTCTCCGTTTCAAATAATGGAGAAGCCAACTCACACAGATTACAGAGCTATCAGTTACTTGGAGTAATCTTTCATAAAAGAAAGAAATTAAATACAGTTCTGCTATAAAAAGTGCGACAGTTATAACTGGAAGTTTTTCAAAACATAAGCAAGTTTTACTAGCTATTGCAAAAATTGGTTTAGTGCTTAATACTTTACAAAGTAACAATCCAACTGCTAAAAACAGCTCTTACACATCATCTTTGTCAAAGTATGGATCAGATTAAAAATAACATTTAAATTGAATTAGAATGAAAACTGTATGTAGAAAAGGTTCTCAAGAACTCACACTTTTCACAACAAAAAATATTAATTATCCTTTAACATTATTTAATGCTCATTTCATTTGAAAAATGGATTTAAACACGTGGCAGCTTAAAAACGATCAAGTGTTTTCTTTGCAGACAAAAGTGACTGCAACCAATCACATCCTTTTATTATGAACAGGGAAGGCAATGGAAAAAGATAAATTCACTTCTTTCATACATAATAAACGTTTTGCATGAAAATGCTCAAATATGGAGAAACCTGAAAAGTCACTTCAGCTTTAAATAAATTTCAGATATATATATATATACTATTTTTTAAAATCCAAAATCAATCTTTGCTAAAATAGGATAAATGTATAGAAGACAATTAGAAACTCAAGCTCTGAAAAATAAGAAAGATGGTGTGCCTACCAAAAAGTTGAATGTTTAGCCAACAAAAAACAGTGAGTCTTGCTTTATTCCTTATTAACATTACTTAGGCCATGGTGAGAGCCAGCTATCTTTCTTTGAAACATAGACTGAAGTTACAAATACATTTATTATACATTTCTTCGGTTTTAAAAATGCTGACTTTGCTAGGTTATTAGAAAGAGTCACATTACCTGTCCTCGTTTTTTTAATTAATTAGCTTTGGTTATAATTGAACAGAGACCTTCTGTTAATGAGTAAATGAACTTCTATAAACTGAGAGTGTGACATCTATGCTATTTCAAATCTTCTTTGTGCAGACAAGCCACTCCATATGCAAACTAAACATAGAAGGAAAATCTGCCAGAGGCTTAAAAAATATCCTGCACAAATGAGAACAAAGCTTTAGGACTTGGCTAGGGAAGTAGAACATGAAAGGAAAAATACGAGCAAGTAGCAAAATAACACATACAAACAATGTGGGGAGGGCACATTATATAGTAGTAAAGTTGTGATCAAATCACTACTCATCCCTTTTGCATACCTTTTGTGTATAGTAATTTGGATTGTCCTACAAAATTTGCCCGTATCTGAGAAACACTGGGTTTTAACAACACCGGACCGTGTAGGATGCACACAAAAAAGTATACTGAATGTCAGAAATACATGTGAATTGCATTGACCTTCTTAATGTTTCATTCAACTGTTCCCATACAAAAATGTCAAGTCACAAGAATCAATGAGGAGGAACAAGGCCTTCCAAGGAGAACAAAGTCTTTCAGCCATGCAACAGTTAACTTCAAAATGTCACAAAAAGTTTATAACAGTAACTCAGTAACTTACTACTTGAAACTGAACAATAAAGCTCTAGATTGATTCCAACAGGAACACAAGTGCCATACAGTTCTGAAAAATTGCATCACAGCTGAATCATGGTAAGGCTGGCACATTACAAACGCAACATGGAGTTACCAGGGTAAGAACAACGGGCTTGAAAAATTCATGGAAGTAACTGCTCCTCCCCGGAAAAGAGAACAGACCGAATCTACATGATTTGGACAGAGTTTTCTACAAACCTCAAAGCTGGCCTATGGTCCCAGCTGTGACTGGGAACTCCTCAATGTTTAGGTTTGAGCGTCTAATTCCATTAATTATTTAATCTGAGCTTAAATCTTGTTTGTTCTCCTTGGCTTATGATGAATGAATTGAGATTGGTATCATGTACATGCAAAGCTCCTTAGAGGCTCCAAGGGAACAGCATTTTCTGTACTGTACATGCACTTTGTGCATTATACAAAGGCTATATTTACGGTACTCAGAATCTTGAGCAACAAAACCAAAATCATTCCTTCATTTTTGTTAGTATTAAAACATAAGTGCATACAGTTTGCAAAGTTGAGAGACGAGCGCTTCTATTACGCCCGCATGGCTGTGTTTCAGTTCATACCTGATGGCAAGCCCACTGAACGGAGACACAGGGCACACTTTTAACCTGAGATGCCACGGTTTGCTGCAACATCTCCTGCATATTTTAACCAAAAACATGGGGGAAGAGGCTTTGCGTTACTCAAACCTGGAGGCAAATGACAACAAGGCAGTGTTCACTCCATCTCTACTGCAGAGATACTGTTTAGACACCACCAGTCAGAAGGAACCCCATCTGTTTCAGCTAGGCTGCCCGTGGCTCTCAGGCTCCTGACACACTGTCAGGCTGCACTGGGCAAAATTTCTATGCCAAAGGATTCTAATTTTATTCTGTGGCAAAGCATTTTCTTGAGATTTACCTCAAAAGGTGCCTTTTACCTCTCAGTTGTCTGAGAAGGAAAGCGCAACTCCCAAATAACTCCATTTTCATGTTTACATTGATTTTACACACAAAGGAAGAACTGGGTTACTATCATACAAACAACAAGCTTTCCCCCCACCTTTTCTTTCTTTCTTTCTTTATTTTTTTAATTTCCTGCTTTTTTAAAAAAAAAAAAAAAACATTTGAAAGGGGAAAAGGAAAAATTAAAGACGCAGCTCTCACAGAGGAGCATCTTAGGCATTGTCTAGTTCTAACACTGGATCACAGTTTTGCAATTTCAGATGCTCCTGCCATTACAATAGCATTCACTTGGTGAGAGAAGGGAAGCAAACTTGCCATTGTTCTCTCCATTCCTCCCCAGTGAGACTCTGCATCAAAGTAAGAGGCTGGAGTACATACAGAGATGAACAGCAATACATATTGTTGCTTTCCCAGAATACAGGAAGATCTACATAGCTTCCAGTCTTCACAGGAAACAGCTTTTGATAAAACAACTATTTTTCCCTTGTTTAGTATTTTGGTGCCACGGTTACTACGCTACCCACCATTTGACTATTTTTACCCTTGTGGCTTTTTTTGACCAAGGTTTTCTGACACACTGACAGTTATCAACAAATCGTATTTTTTTTTAAAGAAATATGTCTTTAAAGATGACAAGTTATTTGGATGAGTATGCAGACCCTTATGCAGACTGCAGCAGGCTAAAGTGTTTTACTCCCTTGGCGAAATGAGGAAGTGGGACAGAGGCTGCATCCAGTTAAGTGACTCTCAGTCCCCAGAGAGCCGTAATTTTAAGGCTGTTTGGAACCCAGTGGCTTTTACCCATATCATGTTTTCCACAGTGCAAATGTGCATCAGCCATTTCAATTCTCTTGGTACAGTATGTGCATTCAGGTAATGGAAGATAAAACAGCAATCAGAATCTACTTCAGAAGAAAAAAAAAAAATCATGATATCCAAGAAAAAAAAGTTTTATATTCCACCCCCCCCCCCCCCCCGCCCCCCAAAATCAGTGGAATACACTAGCCCTGTTATGAATGCAGTAATTAAACATACAATGAAATGGTGTTTTGGTAGAAAGCAAGACTCTCCATATTCAAGCAATCACCTTAAGAACAAGCCCAATTGTTTGTTCACACATGGAAAATTGCTGAAGATGAAATGTAATTTCCATTGAGTGAATGGAAGAGTCGAATATTAAAGAAAAGCCCTGAATATGTGTTGGAGTGATGCCCACTTGATTTTCTGAAACCAAGAAAGAGCTTGTGCTCCCACAGAAATTACTGTTCAGTAACATTAAAACCTGTAGTCTATTCATCAGGAGAAACCTAGATGCAGAATCCTAACATCAGGCATCCAGATTTGACATTTTTGGTTGCAGTACATACCTTAATAGGAAATTCTTAAAACAAACACACCCCACCCCACCCACCCACCCCCAACAAATTAAATCACAAAAGCTATGGAATTTTAAAAGCTATACCAACTCCCAACTTAACATATACATTAGTTTGCAAAGTCTTTTTTTGCAGACTTCACCAGTAATCGATATGTACAGTACAAAAAAAAAATATGACGGAATGAAATCCGAACACTTCAATCTGCAGGGAGGCAACACATTTGATACATATCAAGACACAACATATGTGCCAATTAGAGGATGATATTTATATGATTTAGAGTGATTTTCTTCCCACACGTGCTAGATGATTGCACTGATTATTAATTCTCGATTTTCATTTGGAAGGTATAATAAATCCACCATTCTTTTTTTCAGAAACGGAAAATAATCCTACTTCAGCGGATTTAGGGTGTGTTATGAATGTCCCAAGTCAATTAGTATCTGTGCAGAAATGTTTCATTTGGTAAGAAAACTTTCCAGATGAATGTTTATTCAGAAGCTGCTTATAAAAGTGGCTACTTGTAGGGGCTGGAAGGAAGAGTGGAAGGAGATAGGGAGCAATAGTGTTGTACCAAAATATATAAAGAAAAATTTAAAGCTTTTCAATTAAAAAAAATTGTATATTCAACTCTCATCAGACATAGATGTGCACAACAGACAGAGCAGTTAGAAACAAGTACATTTTTACAAAGCTTTCTTTTCATGGTTAATTTCTACCAGCACTTTGGAAGGTAACCTACTAAAATGATGACCCTGTTTATAATAAAGGCGCAAAATATTGCTCTGTAGCATATTTTGAAAATAATATAAAAATAATTTCTATATTACAATTTAAACTTGGCTTGTAAAATTCCAACATAATACAGTCTTAAGTCTACAAACAGAACATACTTAGAAACACCTTTGTGTTTTTTCCTCTCATTTATAACAATATAGTATTTTTAGTCATATACACTGGAAATTAATGTGCAAATTAAAATCAGTATTAGTGCCTGTTATTGAAATAATTTAAATTCTATGCTGTATACCATTTGGTGATCCTCTATGTAAGCTGCCATACCTTAAAAGAAATACGCTTCAAATACACTGACAGAGACTTAAAATACATTAAGCTGAAAAGCCATCTACAATCAGCATCAGTTATTTTGCTTTTCTGGACCTACATTTATTTGAGATTATTGTGGTTTCTATCAAAATACGGGTTTCTAACTGTGCAAAAACATTCCCAGTGTTATGAAGACCTTACTCCCATACTAGCTCATGCTCTACTCTTACGTCCAGCTTGCAAGCTGTGCGTCTGTGAAGCACCTGGTTTAAGGCCCCCACTGCTGATGGCATTCTGTTCACAGATTTCAGAGGACAGCAGATTTCGTCCAAGAGGCCTAAGGCATCCCCCTACGCCTCAGGCAAAATTCTCATCGATTCTCTCACTGGAAGAGCAACAACTGGCAGCCTGAGGGGAACAAACACCGGCTAAAGGGCTCAGGCCTTGATCCCACATACATTTATGGTAAGTTTCTTAACAGTTATGTTAAGTTTCTGAAAATATGCAGTCTCCTTGATATCAGGAAGACTATTCATATTGGTGAAGTTGAGCACCAGTGTAATTGCTTGCAGAATCAGAGTTGGAGGGCAGTATTTTGTCAGATCTGTGCTGTGCATTTTTTGATATCTACACATTCATCATCACAAGAGAAATAGATTACCCTGAATATGCCTGTATGTACAAGGACTGATATTGCCTCAGCAGACTGCTTCGATCTGCAGTCAAATGGTGCACAAATCCACGTTAAGCATCTCTCCTCAATGCTTTCTGTATCAAGTAATACTGCTCATCTCATGAGTTTTGCAGTTTTAGAAAAGACGACTCTGAAGACTTCACTTGGCCTATTAGACTTATGAAGAAATAAGCAACACAAACCTTCCCAATATTGCATCTTTCTTTAACTGATTCTTCTTACGCTATCTTTGACTTAGAAAGAAAGGACCAAGTGCTAAAGAAAGCTGGGTCACACACTATATTCCATTGCATTTATAAAGCTTAATAAACTATATTAGCAAAAGGTTAATCAATCATTTTAAAATCCAAAACATCTTAAGTTGATTTTGATAATCTATGCCACCTTCTTCTGAATGAGCTGCTTGTTAGCCACTTACAAGTGATACCCACATCTGAAAACTTGTGAAGTCTGGCAATAGATTTATTAACTCTTTATCAAGCATTTTAAATGAAACTTTAATATAAAGTGTGACTGAAACACATTATGTATTAGAAACCTCCTCTGTTAGGAGCAGACCTTTGTATCCAAGTTTAAGAACAAAGTTAAAAAAAAAAAAAAAGTTTGCATAAAAAAAGTTTGCATAAGAGGTTTAAAGACTTTTTTAAAGTAGAAAAAATGCGCACACACACACTTGAAAAATTCCAGCTTCCTCCAACCTAACTATCTCCTAGTAATTTTGTAAGTGTTCTGGGAAGGCATAGCCTACCCAGGATTTAGTTTCTATTTTGGAATCTGGTAACAGTGATAGTGTTGAATCACTATTAAGGAGAAAAAAAAAAAAAGCACACACGATTGCAAAAATAAGCTCGTGCATTGCAGCCACTTGAGCTAATGGAAGACATGAACAGGGTCTCCAAAACCAAAAATGACTTCTGTACAGCTTGGTGAATTGGTAACTCTAACAAGCTCTGAAAGGTACAGGGGGTAGATCAGGCATGGAGACTGACTCACCGATATGTTTTCAACATAAGAAAAATTGACCCAAAAGAGCAGTCAAAGGTCAGCTATTTAGTGCAAAAGCAAAAATACATTTGAAGATTATGCTTTCTCACAGCCAGATAAGGAATGGCACAATTTCTTTTGAGGCTGGTGAATACAACTCACAAAGTTGGGAATTATCTCTGGAGAGGAAAAAAAAAAAAAAAAAAAAAAAAAAAACAGGCAGAAAATACACCTTTTGTAACTATAGTCTGCTTTTAACAGGGTGCTCACTTCCTTCAGAAGGAAGCTGTTTCTGCATATCTGGACTATTTAATTCCAAATATGGTGTCCCTGTTTGAAAACTGACAAACAGAGATGCATCTGCTCAGAATTTAAAATAATAATGATAATAATCATCATCACCACCACAATAACTCTTTGGAGGGGGAGAGGGGGAGAAGAGGAAACAACTTAGAAAAAGATGGGAAAAAAATGAAAAAAATCACCTGTTAGGCCCGCAACAGATGTTACAAGACAAGAAAGTTGTGGGATATTTGAAAGGAGTTCTCAGAGCAAGCAGGAATATTAAGCAAAATTTTTATAAAGGGTTATCAAGAAAAGGACTGTGTGGAAACTGGCACAACTAAAAACTGTTCTATCATTACATCATGTAATTTATTTTTAAATGAGTAAACCAGTAGTGGTTAATACTTACGGAAATATTTGAGAGACTTAAGGATGACTGTAAACACTATCCTATATAGACAAGACTATTGTTATTCAGATGACCAATTAGTTTCTCAAAATAATCTAACATACAGTCACAATCTCTATTCAGTGATTTAGAAGCAAGTCATAATCTAAATATTAGCCTTCTGCATACTTACTTGATTTGGGAATAGTACCTCTTTAAAACATAATATAGCAACAACCCCTTTGACAAATGGGAAGCAGCAAATGCTCATGGTAATTCCTTGGTTTTACATATGTGCTGTTATTTTTCTCCTCATTCAGAAAAGGATACAACTGACTCGGATACATGGGCTGGTGGAGTTTGCTGCTAATGTAGTACTTCTTCAGCACAACTTCACATAAAAGCATTTCTCCAAGTATCAAATGCTACTGCTACTCTGATGCTCTAAGAATTTCTAAATACCTGAATATTTCTTTATTTGATGAAGTTTTATCCTGTCAATTTTATCCATCTCAGCAGAAAATACAATCAAATACGATGTTTGATTTAACATAATCTGACTTGCTTTAACATAATCTGAAATCACAGATTTCTTTGGCAATGAGAATTTGCACGTAATCACAACAGTTAACCAAAAAGGACACTGCTTGCCAGTGATTACAACCAGAGACATGGGACTTAGAATCTACTTACTTTAAGCAAAGTCATATGGATTTTTAACTTCTCATTAAGCTCACTAAAATTGTCCTTTAATGAATGACTGCAAATTCAGTGACATCCAGTGTATGCTCACTATACTACAAGAAATATGAAGTACAGGTCTGGGTTCTTGGAACACCTTTTAGGACTTTTCAGAAGTGGCTAGCAGACTTATTTTGAAAGCATTCTTTAAATCTCCCATCCAGCAGAAAACCTAAACATATGGTCAATTTTAAGCATATGCTCAGTTTCACAAGTTTCTGTGGGACATTACCAAACACCTATGTGCTTCTCCTGAAAGCAAGTAAGCATCACTATTAGATTGTGCGTTATGTTTCACAGACTACTTCACACTTGGCTTCAAGATTGACTAACATTAACTGGACACAAGTCAAATGGCATCACCCATGCCAAGAATAAAAACTAGGGTATAGCAGAAAAGAATGAGAAATGATTCCTGGGAAAGAATCTCTTTTGTGCAGGCCAGAGAAGTGCTATTCCATAGTGTGTAAGGTAAAACTCATGTTCCGCACCTTTAATTGGCAGAGCAAGCAGTCTTGAAGGCAACACTTCACTTATTTTTGGCAAATGAGATTTTCTCAAAAAAACATAGGTAGACAGTAGATGAACCGTTGCTTTCAAGTCTAACTATTCTTATTACATTCTGCCAGTAGGCAGTAGAGGGGTATAAAAACTGCATATGCTTTTATCAGGAAGACTTGCTGATTACTTGCTAATTTCATACATCTACTTTAACAGTATTTCTGGAGTTTGTTTTACAGAAATGTTTCTAAGAACAAAGTTTTATTTTCAAAGGTACTCTAAAAACTTACATAAATATTTGGATTTTAGACTTGTGCAAATCTGCACTAGGAGGATCATACGTGGAGGTACTTTATAGCCATCTTGGAACCTCCTTGCAGACGAAGAACTCACTGCAGGAGAAGACTAAAAAAATAGGTAGAGTCAAGTGTCGTCAACAAATGCTCAGAAGTAATTATGTCCGCAATAACTAACAAACAACAATATTGGAAAAGGAATAAATAATGATTAAACTCATATAACAGTTAAGGAAATTCACTGATGCGATACATTTGTTTGGACAAGCAGTTCATTCAGCACTAAACTAATCCTAAAATTTCCTAGCTAGCCAGCAAATTTTTCAAATCTCTCTTTTTTTTTTTTTAATATGTCTTCCAATTTTAACAGCAACGAAAATACTACTGAGATTCGAGTGCCCGAAACCATACTATGTGTAGGGTTTTTTTGTTTTGTTTTGTTTTTAGGAAGTGAAGTCTTGCAGGTCATAATGTATTTTTTTTTTTTTATAAAACTTGTTTAAAAAAATCAGTAAAAATAAAAATGGCTCAAATCTACTTTTTCATGGAAGCATAGAAATAACTGGTAAGAACTTAAAAGTAGGAAAAGCTACAGCCTTCATGAATTCAGACCTTTCACTTCCAGTTTCCTAGAATCATTCCAGACTAAAGTTTCAGACTGAAGTACAAACATTAGTACTAATGCAATATGCTGCCATGTTAAAAATGTGTATTATGCAAAACCACTACCCTCCTGAAGAAAAAAAAAGCTATTAAAAATTTAACTTTTACTGAGGAAAAAATACTCTCATAATCGCTATAGAATTTCAAATGTTTACAAGGCAGATACTACCCTACTGCAACACCACATCTCCAGTATTATGACTTTCCCCTATCATACTACTACCTGAGTGATGTCAGTGTAAATTCAGGCACCATTAGTAAATTTTTGACCAAACATATACACAGCACTGACAAAGAAGTAAACAACCCTTCAGCTTACCATTATATGTAAAAAAGACACTGACAAAATGGAAAATAATATATATATTTTTTATGATAAATTAATCCTATTATTTCCTCATTGCCCCGGAAAAGCGAAAAGCTAGACACTAATTTACTCATCAATCCTTTATTCTTTTTGTAAGGATTCCTTTTACTGCAATTCAACACTGTTTACTTTGTAAGTAAGAAAACGATAAAACTAAATAGTCATAGAAGAATCCTCAATGCCTGTGTCCCTTGCTTTCTCTCTCCCTGCGCTTCAGCTCTTCTTTGTAGCAGTATGAACAGTAATTTTCAGTCTCAGGACGACCATAAAAGGAACAGTTATCCTTCTTACAGCGGTTCTGCTGGATGGGATATATTGGGCAAACTGTGCTTCTGCCTTGATTTTTATCATTGTTCAACCAGGTCTGAGGAGCATCCTCATCAGCATATTCTAAGCAGTCTCTAATATCGCCGGTATTGAATCCATTTGTGTATGTCTGAGACTTGTGTTCAGTAGGCATGGCATAGCTCAGCGATTCCACTGTGTTCACCGTACGGATTCCAGATATCCGGGCCGGGCTGTAGCTTTGAGAAGACAGGGATCTGTTCTGCTGGGGGTATGTGGCACAGGTTTTTAAGGTGCCAACCACTGGCTTGTAGGTATCATCTTGGAAGCTCGATGGCTTGGAGTTGACATCATGCAAATGGATGACACTTTGCCTTTGAACAGGTGGTGTATGGCTATAGTGGGCAGAGACTGGGATGGGGCCGCTTCTCTTAGCACCGTTACTAGGTGAAGAAAATGACCCAGGAGTGGGACTAGTGCGATCTTTAAATTTTAAAACCAGTTGAGTTGTATGGCTTTGAGGCAAGACAGGTGATGCCCTATCCTGAGGAGATGCTTCTAACTTCTCTTTTGAATACGCTTCTGGCTCTAGTTTCTTGTTAGATGACCCATTCAGTGCAGCCTTTTTCTCAGCATCCTTTCTTTTCTGTTCCTGCTCTGCATTGAAACGCTCCTGTGCGCTGGTCAGGTAATAACCTATCATCTCCTCGTGGAACTGATGCCTATGGCTGGTCAAAAGAAGGCCAGCAAAAATAAACTTCCGCTCACCCTGCATGGCAGCTCTCAAAATATTGAGGCTGAGTTTCACGTCAGTGCTGTACTTCCATGGGTCAGACTGCTTGTCGGAGAAAGATTTAGTGTTCATCTTCTCAGTGGGTGAGTTGCTAGCTCTGTCAGTAGGAGATGGAGTGGTCTTTTCAGATGGGGAAGTGCTTGCAGACTGTCCAGATTCCTCTTTGCTCCCTTTTCGAGACTTAGACTTCTTCTCTTTGACTTTCTCTACAGTGTCACCATTTTTCCCATTCCCTGAATTTGCCCGGCTCATTTTGCCATGCACCAGGCCTCCAAGACCACCCATATTCTTTTTCAGTTTAATTCCCAGGCTTTTACTGAGGCTTCCTATTTTATTGGCAACTGAATCCGTCCTGTTTTTGTCTTTATCCTTCCTCTGTTTGTCCTTTTCTTTTTCTTTACTGTTTTTGCCATTATTGCCGTTGGAGTTACTACAGATGGAATCTCGGTCCGAGTCCATTGAGTCAGCCAGAGACTGAACATCTTCCCCAGCTGAAGCTGTAGGGGATTCTGGTTGAGCCAAAGGGGCCTGCTATGGAAAATTAACTATAATTAGATACAGCAAAATCAGTTTCATATAGGGACTTCGTGCAAAAAACACAAATCTAATACGGAGTTTGACATTGATTTTAAAAGCCTACTTTTAAATTTACACACTGACATTTTGGACTGTTTTCTTCACTTATTTGGCTGTGCTATCTATCGTGCTTGATCCTACAATCCTGGCTCATTTCAAGCACATTTGTAGAGTAGAGGTCAGTCAGCCAGACGTTCTGTGAAAATCAGTGTCTGAATAATGGAGAGAGGCAAGTGAGTGCTCCTGTCAAGGGGTCTGCAGCTCAGCTTCCCTAGCTGTGCTGACCAGCTGAGCGGCTGGCCAGTGTACAGAGCCCAGTCGCTGCTCTGGAAGCATCCTCAATACTTGCTGCCTCTCAGCCAGACGGCAGACAGCCTGGAAAGAAACTGATACTGTGATGGGAAGGAAGTGAGGTTCTGCCGAAAGCTGCGAGGGGGATGCAGCACACAAACCTGTCTGCAGAATATCTCAAAATTCACAATGTTCACGAAACAACTTATTTAAATTAACGTTCAGGTTCCTGTGCGTGAAAATTGAAGTTACAATGCCTCAGAGCTAAACAACTTGCCTGACGTGTTTAATATTAAACTTAAGCAAATGGACTGAAGAATACAATGAAGTAACTATTTGTTCTGTATCAACTATTTGTTCTTACTGGAAATACAAGGCAGATAAAACTGTTGCAAGGAGTGTGAGTTCCAAGTTATGTTTTAGGTAAGGTGATAGAGCATCTTTCTTGAAAATGCAGTTACAAGGATCCTAGGAACTTTAAAATTTGGTTTAATTTATTTAGTCCTGCAAAACTTAGTCTTGCATTCAAACATCATGAAGCTATAATCTGCTGAAGTTAAATTCAAAACACGCATACAAAACATAATGATGTAGAATAGCTCTGGAGATGTATCTATTTCCACTACAGAAATGTACACCTGTTTCTTGTCGATTAGTGCTTAGATGTTGTCTCTCTAGAATCCCTGAGCACCTCATCAACCAGCTGGGAGCAGAGCTGCAACTTGGCAAAGGAGGAAATGAATGCTGAAATGACCTGCCCATGCTCACGTGGCAAATCCGAAGCTGGGTCCCAGAGGTTTCAGGTTCACAGCTTACAATTACAGGACCATTTTGCCTCTCCTTTTTCTGATGTGGTGGCTACCACATTAGGGTGAAACTGTAGAAAAATGGAGTTTTTCCTCTCCTGCAGCTTGTTAAATCCTGTCTCCTTTTGTGCTGTGTTCCTCCTTTCAAATACCATCTGTGTAGGCCGTCTAAATCACCTCCATCCTCTCCTAGCAACCTTTTGCCTCTCGACTAACCCCTCAATCTATTCAATGTAATTTGCAGAGAAATTTGCAGCTGACAAAGTGCCAGCTGGGCACAGTTCTAAAACAGTTTTCTGAAAGAACCAGGCTCCAGTTCAGTGCCAGTCTGTGGCCTTTTGTCAGCCACTCTAAACTGGGAGCTGTCCAGGGGTCCAAATCTGTTCTTAAAAACAGAAAGGATGGGGGACTGGTGACCTAACAGTGGCACCAGGAGAGCAAGCCAAAGTTCTGAGAAAACTGGTGAGAGAAGGTCTGTTTTAAGGTTTTTCTGAACTACTGAAATAAATAAAAGATAAAGCTAGAAAATACACTTTAGAACAGAAATACGAAGTTGCAAAAATGTACGAGTAACTGTTTTAAAAACAAAAGCCTAGAAAACCTGCAAGCCAGATGGCAGTGACAGCATGCCACTAGTGACTTGTCTCTGCTGCTATAGCCACAAGGTGGTTCTAGGCAGCTGGCCAGTCCATGCAGCCTACTCTGCACAACACCCTATTGTGCCTTGTTACCGCTTATTTGGTTTAAATTACAGAAAAGTTTACCTTACCCGTGTCTCAGATGGTATGCGTATCCATGTTACATTCATATAGCTGTGCAGAAGATTAAGCTTTGCCTCAAGAGACAGAATCAAACTAAGGATGAAAACAGAAGGGAACAAACAGTCAAAAACACCCCAAAAGAGAAAGCAGTACTTCTTCAGAGGGAGAGGCCACGCTGCTCAGCGTAACAGCAGCCTCCCACGCAACCAGAAGACGTGAACAAAGCCCTCTCTGTTAGCAGTTCTCTCAGTACTTAGATCAGGTATGGCTCAAGACATTTTACTGCTTAATACTGAAGTTACAGAAAGGTCTTACTTGGCCAGTCTGGTGTTATCATTGTCATCTTTTCCCCATTCCCAGTCTTTCCCAGGATCAACCGCGAAGTGCAAAGGCAGTAGCTTGTGTTCAGAGTCCGTCAGGGGGATCACCGCTGAAGTAGAGAAGAAACAAGGATTGGAGGGGAAGGAACAAACAAAAGACTTAGTTGTGAAAAGCGCTTAAAAATAAGAAGGGTAAAGAAAAAGGCCAGAAATCAAATGTGCTGCAGAATTGTCTCATCTGTATTTAGATGCTTGCGTGATAAAGAGGGGAGGAAGAGGGTAATACAGTGATCGCTGCTGGCATGAAGGATGGTCACCGGGGGAGGAGGGGAGACCTCTGGGAGAACAACATTGCCATTTTGTAACACACAATAAACATTTCCTGGAGACAGAACATTAGAACAGCACAAAGCAATAAAATGTTGAAATACTCTGCCCGCCCTGTCTCTCATACAAATGCTCACACACGTTAATTATTTTGCCTTTTTAGGTTCGTATGGTTTGGTTTTCCACTGTCGAAGAAATAAAGATAGCAGCATTATGTGACAAAGCAAAAAGTAGTTACAGGGCTTTTGGACTCAGACTGTGAATTAGTGTAATTGAAGAGCAAAGCTCAGCATATAGATGGGCTAAGAGGTCAGTTTAAGACCTGTCTTGCTTGTGGTGGTAGGACCATTACCGCTCTAATGTCCCAGCTTTACTGTCTGGGTGTTTTAGCGGTTCTGTTCTCTTGCCTCTCTGCTAGAGCTCTCTGCCTTTTGACATATCTTAATGACTGCTTTATACTCAGCATGCAAGGACTGCAGGCTGCTTTTACAGAGTGTCTATCATTCATCACCAATAAACTAAGAGAAAAGCACTGTCAGCTTTAATTAAAGCCAGCAATTTGCTTCCATTTCATTAGAAAACGCACTTAAAGCTGTTGAGGGACTCGGGCGGATCCTCAGCACGATGCAGGTCACTGCTGTTCCTCTGACAACCAACGAAGGAATTTAATTTTCTGTACCACAGGCCTTAAGGACTTTGCCTGGGTAGTCATTCCAGCCAAGCCAAGGAGCAAAGAAACAGGGAGAAATTGGCAGTGATTACTGAAAGTTTACTGCACTTATTGGCTGTATGTTGCTTACAGTATTCCCTGCATTTCAGAAAATATATGTTGTCAAAAACAAAGGCACAGTATTTTTGGTTAAGTATTGCTCCTCCCCTAGCAACATGCAGGAAATATAATCTGCATTTTTGATTAACACGGTGAAGTCAGTATTAGATTCAGGCAGCTTCACAACAACTGCAGAAAATATGCTTATTTTTCATCTCTGCAGGTTGGGTAATGAAGTCAAAACTCTACAAGTGTCGGGGAAACGTTGCCCCCTACTGCTTATAGTAAGTAATTTCTGAAGTATTTCCCCCCTATTAACTGCAAATACAGCATAGAACAGCTGGAGATTCATCAACCATAGCTGCCCACATTCCTTTAAGATGCAAGCACAGAAGTGAATGCTGTAAGATAATTTAGCTCTAAAGGAAACTCAATGGGAATAATAGAGTCCAATTCTATACAGTGCAAAATACACCATAAAGCACGCTGTCGAAGCACAAGAACATAAAGGTAGAGCAGGGATGGAAACTGAATCATTTTTATTCACACGTATTGGTGTAAATCTGAGGGCTCACCCTATTGCATTCAGTGGAGTTTTTGCAGCAAAAGGGGATGGAACAACTGAGAACACAGTTAACTGATGGTGTTTCTAAAGGAAATCGGATATTCTGCCAATTAACTTAATTATACAGAGAGCAGGTACTGACTGGATTTACCACTGACCTCACGATGCAATATATCAACCACCTAAAGGAAGAAGGCAACTTAGGAAAGCGCTGCATGGTAAGCTTACAGCCTGGCAGGGCCCTTCTGCTAGCACCTGGCCACGTGGGTACAGCCTGGTGGAGAACCAGGAGCGTGATCCTGGGGCAGGTTTTGGGGCAAGCTCGGACCTAAGAACTGCCACAGAGTGTAATTGCCTCTTTGAAACCTTAGAAAGTCAATTTAAATTTATTTTCTGACAGCATAACACTAATTAGTTTTCATGTAGTTCAATAATTAATAATTTGCAGAAATTAATTTTAAAAGAATCCTTTTTAAAGCTAGTTGTTTCTAATAGCTAAATCATGCTAAAAAATACACCTTTTAAAATGCTTACTGATAATAAATTTTACTAAAATCTTAATTTCTAAGTACAAAACAAAGCTTAAATGTGATTGCCTATAAAGTGTCACTGTTATTTTATGTACATATTATGACACCACAGTCTCCATCTTTGCACAGGAATTTATGTTAACTAATAGTTTTCCAAACTCTGAGTTTAATAGAAGCCATGTACTCATTCTTACGGGTAGTTCAAGGTTGGTATGACACACTATCGTCTCATGCTAAAGGTATCTTCTAAAGCAATTTTGGAGTTTTAAAATTCCAAAATTTATGATTTAGAAATCCTAGTGCTAACAGATGGGATAGGTCAGAAGTAACAACGATGATTTCACACGTCAGTTTTAAGACACACACCGAGGACTTTCATGCCATTTCTAAGTTTGGTGCGTTGCCTTCCACGCTGTGAAGTCACAGAGTTTCCTAGCACTCATTTTCATACTTCTAGTGGCATTATTATTCTTCTTTAAAAAAGAACACTAAGCGTTTCTCATAACCCTAGTACAGCAAAATGCTGATGCAGACCATGACGTACTGCTGTTAAAAACCACTGTCAGGACTCTCACACTTGTTATTGCCACCTGGCAGTGGGGAGCTGTTTCACTGCTGGCTGGCTGACAAAGGGTGGGAGTGTGGGAAGCTCTACGTTCAGTGAAGCAGTCTGAGGGGAAGCTAAGAACCAGCCTTTATTTTCCATAATCGAAGCTATAAAACACCTGCATACACTGCCTGCATGAATACAAAAGTATTTACAGGTTTTTGATCAGATATTAAGAGTATAAATA
>CM021774.1:5857187-6070038 GCA_011076525.1 Nettapus auritus
ACAGTAATGCTGTGTTAGCTGTTAGCAGTCTCTAACAGCAACAGGCTTTGCAGCTGAAAGCTAAAGCATTCCCTTCATCCCAGATTTAATACCAAGTGCTTTGCTGCTCCACAGAATTGAAGCCCGTGTATTCAAGGCCCTGAAGTAAAAACGTGTAAAATCTGATCATACAAAACAAATATTATTTTGATTCAACAGACCTTGTAATTAACCGCAATTAACTTATACATAAACAAAGCCATTATTTGATGTTACTGATGTTGTACTGGATATTTGGTAGCTTTTTCTCTCCCAGCACCTTTCCTTTATGACTGTGAGTGCAGGAAAAGCACATAGGAAGTTTCTAACCACAAGAAGCATTTAATAGTATTTACAATATTTACTGCTAGTATTTGTGGGAGAAATCAAAGACGTGACCTTGTTATCAAAGATCTTATTGTGTGTCATTAACAGGAATACGTGGCTTGTAATACAATGAACTGAGCAGTATCCTTCACTGTCTTTTGTCAATCACATCACTTAGAAGATGCCACAACAGCAAAAGGTTACCAAAACAGTTTTATAGTATAATTACTGTTTTATTTATAGTATAATTACTATTATGCTAATAATTTATATGTAATTTTCCTAAGGTGTACCTAGCTAAAAGAAATCTCACTGCTGATAAAGATTATTATGGTATACAAGCTTGAGAAAAATTATTTAACATGTATTTGAAGAACACAAAAAAGGTAAGCACAATGATGTCTGAGAGAACAAGCCCCTGCTTACGTACAACGATGGCAACAGTTTGAGTAAGCGCACCTAAGTGAGCCTTAACCTAAATGACCAGCATGCTAACAATAATAAAATAAAAGCCATTAGAACATTAAAGCAATCCGTGAACGCATAAATAGGCAGTAATTGAAATAACTATAGCATGACTATAATGTTTCACAAACCCTGGCAGAGATGAGTTTTCTCCTTTGTTGTTTCTTTTTTAAACAAAGACATTTCATATTTTGCACCTACATCAAGCCTTCACTGACAACACCTGGCAGCAGCATTCAGTGACCAAATGCTCTGAGTAGGAAAGCCATTAATATGGCCCAAATTTACTGTAGGTCTACTTTCTTGGGGACCTCCTTGTAGAGGGTGATAGTTCAAGGATTAGAAGTGAAGAGTTCTTGGCTCCCTGTTTAAACCACTCAGGTTTAGACTTCTAAGAATGTATCAATAAAATTTAGTGGACATTGCTTCCTCTCTGGTAGACAAATACACTTACAGGTAGACAAAAGTAGTTTGTGCATTGTGTTCAATATATACTTTAGAGTTGCTGTGTTTATAAGCATACCTTGTTCTCTCTGTTGATCTTTTTGTTCCATGGAAACAAGAGCAGAGAAATGTGCCTGATCATAGGCTAGAACAAGAGGTGAGCAATGACATCTGTTAGGTAGAACTTCAAGTGGCAAATAAATTCCTCCAAATGGTATAGGTGCAAATGCTGCAAAGAAAAATTAGATTATTATTATTATTTTAAACTATGTCAAAGAACAAACACTTATGTCAGTTCTATTGTGTAACAGTTGTGCTACATCATTTTCAGAGCTCCAGGAGAACAGCAGGGAAGTGGAGAAATCAATTTGGGAAACAGTCATAACAACAGGTAATTTTCATGATAAAACTGTCTGGAAATATACTAAATATACTAATATACTAAGAACAATAATGAAACCATTCCGCCTTCACATATATTTTCCTTGATGCAATTATTCACTAGGAAAGATATTAAGGTATTTTAACAAAATCTTGATGATTCTTAAGTGTTTGCTGCATCTCTAAGGGCAAAGCTCTCTCCTTTGAAAGATTCCACACTTGGTTTTATATAATTATGGGAAGAAACAGCACATTTGGGCAGAAAAAATACCTCAACATGCTTGTTTCTAACCAATTATTTTTCCTTTTGCTGTGAAAATACGAATCCATATTGCTGAAGTATTTCCAAAGTAAGCATAAGGAAAAAATGTATGCAAACAACACATTGCTTTTTCTGGAGACTTCTTACTTGAACATGTCAGCTGTGTTCAAGGCTTTGGGATGGTGAATAGTATTGTCTTTGAGGTAGAAATCTACATTTTAGTGAGTCTGTCCAAATTTGATGAGGTCATTATAGTCTTTTTGAAAACCTATACTTCATACATACAACAGTTAAACTGGGGTAATTAGATCACCTGGTCCAGGAGGCCAGCAATGAGAAGAATATTGGGATTATTGTGACAATCAGATTGGGTCAAGTAGAAAAAACTGAGCTAGTGGAGAAAACTGGGATAAGAAAAATTATGAGAAAGTTAAGTAATAATGATTGGCTCTGTTACAGCAGATAGCAATCATACAACCATTACTTGTAGTTCAAAATTTGAAAGAATCTGGGATTACTCAGCATTTTTCTGTACAAGTAAATATCTGTAAACTCAATCATGTGTTTATCATTCCCTTTTTTTTTTATCATTCCCTTTTAGTCAGGCAACATACTATCATCAATTAGTTCATGGTAAAAAGTGAAAGAGATTAATCATTGCTGCTCTGCTCAGAGAGCTGACCAAGTGGCTCCATATATGAATTTAACAGTTGAATGCTCACGTGTAAACTGAATAAAATGTTCTGAAACTTTTGAATGAGAGGGTGGCAAAGAAATTAGTAAAAAAAAATATATATATATATATATATATACACATTCAAAATTCTATTTTTCTATATCAAATTAGATTAATTTATGCAGAATAGCACAGCACAATTAGAACCTTGTTAGCCTAGCCCAGTAAGAAACGTATTGTGTTCTGCAGTTCCTTGGTTATCATGTTAATAGTAAGTAACTACGATAAACAGATTTTCTGTGAGACTTATATAATTATCTTGTATTTTCTACTTTGATCTAACAGAAGTAGGTCAAATATCATTTTGCTCTTTCAGAAAAAGGCAGCAGCTACCATATAAACACTCAGATATGTTACATCTAGGTCCTTTTTTGTGTGTGAAAGCTTATGACTGCTTCAATTTACATAGGTGTATAAAGTTCCAGTGAAAAACTCTTACCTTCTCCCCCCGAATCTCGTAACATTGTGTCTGCTACAACAACAATAGGTCTTCTTAAAATATGGGCTAAGACAAAAACGTGGAACTCTTCTAAGCTCTCATACACTGGATCTTCTGAGTTATCAACTCTGGAAGACACGGAATTGAAATGTTAGTGAACCAACACACTGGAACAGCTATTTCCTCTGCCTTCTCATTTATATTCCTACTCTTCTGAAGCACACATTCCAATTATTGAAACAGGTAACGTAAGAAATTGGAAAAGAAAAACGTATTTTTGGAAATAGAATAATAGCAACAGACAGAATGTTTTCACTTGCAGACTCCATACTAGTCTAGTAGTCATCAAAATTAATTATCTTCTGGTATTGTTTGGTAGCCCAGCAGGAATAAAAAAAGGTAATTCTTAGACAAACTCCTGGTGTAAAGCTATTTCCACCACCACCAAAAAAAGAATAAAAATCATTTATTATCACACCCTTGGCAGAGAGACTCTAAAATGGGCAAATAAGTGTTTTTCTAGTTCCTCTAAACAAAATACATGTGTGTTACCTTGGCAATGTAAGAAATACTGATATCAACCTGGGTAGGAAGAACGTAACTTCGAAAGTTGTGAGCAGAACTTTTTTTCTTTATATTATTAGCAAAATATAGTTTGTTTGTTTTTAAGATGGGAAGGTTACCTGTCTAAATAGCTGGAGATTTATTTTGCTATTGGCCTTCCCAACTGGATGAATTACACCTACCTTTAGACATCTGAAATGAGAACTCTAAGCATTTCACCTTGAATACCTCTATAAATAATTTAAGAAGATAAGCACATGTGGAAGTAGGATCATTCCTTCCACTTAAGCATTTGCCTGAGGACGAGATGAAAATTTTCATTTTTCTTTACAGAATACAGAATGATTCTAGATCAGTATGTAGTGAAGTGAGACAAGGCCAAGTGGTTTTGCCAGTGGCACTTGGTATTTCAGAAAGAATCAATACAAGTGTCATATATGGCAGGACTGCAGGGCATGGAAGTCAAACAGTAAGATGGCACTACAGAGAACCTCTGTTTTTTTCTTTAAGTTCACCTTCTAACGAGTCTGATCCAACTACCACTGAAATTAATGAGTCTTTCCATTCTCTTCATCTAGCTGGTGCAGATACAGAGTACTTCAGAAAATAGAGAGGTAATATTTCATTTGTAGATTAAAATAAATGGCTTACTCAGTAGTATTACAAGGGTCTAAACTCAACCAGCTTCAGTGACCAAGTAATTTAAAACAAAGAGAAAAAAGTGCTATTCTTGGAAGGAATTAAACAATTGTCATAAAATCTAATGAGGACAATTTGAGCACTTTAAGAGTCTTCCACCTTTGTTGTTTTTCTTTTTAAAGTTTTTGCATATGGAAAAGTTTTTACATGGCAAAAATATAGAAATGCCTTTCCACATCTAGTTCTCCAAGATAAGGGTATTAACTGGTAACATTTCTTAACTGACAATATGGTGTTTTGTGTCCAAACCATCATAAATAGTCCTAACTTTCCAAGGTAGCCAAAAGGAGTAATTACCTGCTAAAAGAATTTGATAAAGTACACAATATTTAAGAAAAAATAAGACTGAGCAATGCCAATTCTATCTGAAGCATTCTACTTCCTCTATAAAAACATAATGCATAATAACAAATAACCTTTAGCTTTAATATCAAAAATACTTGCTTTTCTTTCTGTATGTTTCAGGGTTAAGAGCATGTTGAAAGTAAAAGTGTGAAGAGTTACTTGGTAACTTGCCACTGAAAAAGATCTCTCTGAAGATTTTCTGTGTTTGAACTCAAAGCAAAAAAAGGACTTCTGGATGCAAATTACCCTCACATTAGCATGGTAACTATATGAGAAAACTGAATCAAATTGCAAAATATTATAATGGAAAGTTTCAATAATGGCATTCTACCATGCCAAAAAAGCCCCAACCAGTTGAAAAAGTGGTTTGATGCTCCTATAAGCATTGCTCATTTGTACTTTTCTCCTACTGAGAATAAAAACGAAAAGACTTGGTCATACTTCAAACTTACCCACCACCAGTGCCTCCATTTTTGCTGAAATGTGTGCGAGGCTCACTTGATGCCAGCTTAAGCAGTTCATTCCACTCCCGTTCCCATTCTTCTTCTGTATACACTAAACCTGACTATGGGAGAAAACGAAACACCATTTTACTGTTATGCTGATACAAAATCTAAGCAGAATTCAGTAGCAGGATTTGCAACCAACTTTTTTGAGCTTCATACACGATACAATTTACTATCTTGGGCCATTAATTGTTCAACATTTCTATTCAGGCAGAAAGAATATTAACTTACTAAAAAAAATATCTAAGACTCTAACTGTATACTGGATTACATTTCAAGATGTGGATCTGATCCAGCTAACATGCTGCTGGTGATACACTATTTGAGATGGGGTTACCTCAAATACCCATGTGAATTCTTTGCAACCACAGTTGGCATGCTTTACTGCCCATTTCTGGAGCCTTGCTTTCTTCCCCAATACGCGGAACTGCTAGGAAAGCCCTCCTCGGCAGACCAAGAAGTGCTTCTGTGCCCTTTGTTTTCATGTAGCCTGAAGTAGCTGAGTCAATGACAGCTCAGCTCTATTCTCACTGACTGCTGCCCACAAAAAGCAGGTTACAAACAAGTCACAAACAACCCGTAAGGGTTGTAGAGAGCCACTGCTGCTGTATTCAGAGATGCCGTTATTCATATTTCCACAGAATGCATTAATTATTTTGTATAAGCTTCACTGAAAATATGTGGTGGTCCTCCTCTCTGCTTTCCAGAGAGCAAAGCAGCCTAGTAGCGCTCCATTAACATCACATATAAAAAGAAAACAAATGCATAACAACTTTGTTTAACCTTAAACAAAAACCTTAACCAAATAGCAGTTCCCAAAAAAAAACCACCAAAAACCATGGTGAAGTACAGCTTTTAATCAAGAGTTAAGCCAAATCTATAGATTATTTTATTATTATATATATACGCACACACACAAAATAGTTGGTCACAGCTCTAGGAATGCTAGGTCATCACTCTGGGGAAATCTTTCTTAAATGAGGTTTTCTTTTTCTTTCTTTCGCAGATTTCACCCACTCATTTTATAAAGCTTGTGATAGCTAATTTTTACACTGTGTTTTACAGACTAAAATTTTCTACAGGTTCCAAATGTGTCCCAGACTTTTGTAGGAACCAAACGGTGCATATTTATGCCCACAAACCTACGAACACATTTGCATTCTGATGCTCAAATTCTAAATACAAATATATCTATCTTCCCCTATGCAAAACAGATATGCAAAGAATTTGATAGCAACTGAAACTTTCACACCAAATTGCAGGTTTTATTTTTTTATTATATTTATTTTTTACAGCAAATGGCGTTAACAAGTTTGATTTCGAACTGTTCAGACCTCCTTATTTTGCTGGGTCTGTTGCCATCTCCATCTTCTTTTCAGTGCTTCCCTTTCAGCTCCACTTCTCATCATTGTGTAGAGTGCTTTCCGTAAAACAAGGTCCCGGTCATGAAATCCCCACATCCCTAAAGCAGCACAAGAAGGCACTCAGTTTTAAACGAGCTATAGTGAAACAGAAATAGTAAGTACTAACACAATTAATATTGCCCTCTACACAAAAGCAGCAGAGCTTATACATTATTTTAAATTCTCCTTAGCGAACAATTCATTATTTTTAAAGTTTCCTTAACAAACCAGTCAATATAGATAATAGAAGGAACAATAAGAGAAAATTCTAAGCAAGTTTAAACTTTGCTTAAGAAATGACCAAGGATTTGAGTTGTTTCAATATATGCTTACATGCAACTTAAACTTTGCTGCAAGGAATGGAATATTCAACACACAGGTTCGTTCTAGCTGTAGTTGCTCACAGAGCTTGCAGACACAAGAATGCTAATGACAACTGCAGGCACTTTTGTGCATCTCAGATGATGATCGCGACACCCACTAGCATCCACTCTCACACAGCATGATGGCAAATTTCCTTTGGATTTAACATCCAAATGAAGAGGCAAACATTCAAGATGATTGGAAGTCTAAAAATACAACTGGCCACAGGCTTTCAATCTTGTTTTAAGATAGCTTACGTATCTTCACATAGTTGAGAGTACTAACCATGACCGAATAGCAGAGCTCTCACCAAAACGTGCCCATAGACAGCCATGTTTCAATTACCGTATTATCAGCTGCTGGCATTGAATATGCTTATTTCAAACTTTGCAAGTCAAAACACTCCTAGCATTTGCTGTAAATAGCATGCAATTCCTCCTAGCTAAAAAATGGAGTGGGCAAAGATAAAAAGATCCCTAGAAACAACAAAAGCTATTTTCCTACTAGTACTTTCCAAAAGAACAGTCTCTTCAAATTATTAAAAATCCCGGTGTTTTTGAAAAAGTCACCTTGTGGAGTTCTGCTGGCTCAAGATTTTAGCAACTGCAACAAAAAACGCTTCCTCATAATAGATATGATATGGAAGGCACATCAAAGGCTCTTGGCTTCACAGGTTTCTATTTATTTGATAAAATTTGAAGAAAGGATTCAAAGATCTTGTATTAATATTTAATTAATCAACTGGAAATTATTTTTAATTCACTTCAAACTGTTTTCCACAGTTAAGATCTCCAAGGGATGAACAGGGATAACTAGATTTGGCATTGTTGAAGACAGCAAAACAACAGTTTAACAAAGTCAGAGGAGAACAAAAGCAATTCCTCGCCCATAAGGAGGACAACCCTGCTTAAGCACCTGGATTTTGTCTGTTTCAGTGCTGTTAGGTTGGGCTATGTAAGGAAAATTCACATCACTGGTGGTTATGATAACATGTTTTTGATAATGTTCCAATTATACTTCTGATACTACCTCACGAAATTTATACCTCCATCCCTCAAGCATGCCTACAACAAACATTTCTGTAAGCAAAATTTGTAAATCTGAAATTTTGCTCGAAAACCAAGCTTTTAATTAAAGTTTTTACATTCCATTTGTTTCGGAGCTTTTGCTGGGGATAGAGAAAAGTGGTAAGTATTTTTTGGCAGGAGGTTCCACGTGCAGACATTCCCTTACCTAAAGAGGCAGCATGCAAGAGGCAGTTTCCATCACCTGTTGTGGCCAAGGGAAGAAGACGTTTGCAGCTTGTACACACTGTGGACCACCAATTTAATCGCCCTGAAAAGAAAGCATCTGTTAAAATGGTGTAGTGGGTACTAAACCAGGATCCATACAGGCATACAGTGATGATGTGTAATGTTGAACAGCCTTTCTGCCAAGTAAACTTAAATCTAACATTAGAAGTACAAACTGAAAGATTAGAACTAAGAGGCACCTAAACCATAACTATTATTTAAATGTACTTGGAATAAGAAGAGAACACCTTTAATTAATTTGCATCTTCTGTTCCCATATGCTGCATTCATGGGTGGACTTCTAACTTCATTACCTAAATACCCTTATTTCCCAGAAGTAATAAACATTGGCATCCCACATATAGGCTGTATTGCTGTAATAACGTCTCAAAAGACAAAAGTAATATGTACGTGCTAATCAAAAAAAACATTGCTATTAGGTAAGTGTATTAAGTAGATTGTTTCAATCAGGTGAATTGTTCAAACAGATGATTCTCCTGCTTACTTGCCATAGAGTAAATCATGATTAGGCCTACAATCAACAGCTGCGCATTACCAGAAAATTAAAATGAAACCAAATCCATAACCCGATGTTTACAAGAGCATATAGCTTTTTCCTTTGAGAACATTTAGAGAACCCCTTATGGATCACTGCTGTATGTAGCAAGCTTCACAGATTATAAAATATGATGAAACAGACTGACTGAGGACAGCTATTTGATGCATCTAGATGAAGCAAATCAAGCCATGGAGAATATCAATGTCAAAGCCAAAACTAGAAGTCCATCATTCTCAGCACACAGAGTGCCATGTGGTAGTTTATTGGGGTATTAAGTCTGGGTGAAATGCTCACGTGAATGTTTTTAACATACAGAGAATGTGACTAATTATATGGCAACTTTGGGGATAGGAGGAACAGATGATTAACAATGATTAGCATAGCCAGTATATTTCATGAGACTTTTGGAAAGGCTACAGGTAATATGCAATTGATACAATGAATAATACAATAGGCAGCGGCAGCCTGTGGTGACTCAATTTTTTTGCTAATACTCTTTGCAGACTTGTCCCTCCCCACTTCATTTCCTTGCAAGATGAGAATAGATATATTTATACAGTAAGTCTTGCTTTCAAGGTTAAACTCCCAAAATAGAAATTGTAAGTACAAAGAAATAAGAAATGTTTCCTCTGTTAATGTATTTTCATTACAAAATTATACTGAAGTTTATTTGTTACACAGGGTAATACATATTCAAGCCTAATGATATTTTAATACGTGCCTCTAAGTACTCGTTCTGGGTACTAAGCAAGAACTATGCCATTAAATTTCAATTAGTCAGTTTAGGTTGCGAGTTTCTACGCCATAAAGGTAAAAATGCATAGCAGATCAGTAACTAAGCACATCTGATAATCCTCATATGATTTTAGCAGCTAGTTTGTAAACGCCTGACATCTCAGACTAGGCTTACACTCTAAATTAAATAGGCCTTAAAGAAGCCTAATTTAAAGTGCTATTGGACAGCCTTTGGGGAAGATAAATCTGAAATAACAAGTTATCGTTTTTAGCAACTCCTGTGTCTGTGGGCTGTGCAATAACAACTTAACACCTGTTTCTTGCAGAGTGTTTTGGTGATATATTCAGTATTAAGTCAATCAGAGGTGCTGCTTAAAGTATTGTTACAAGATCTAAACCAGACAGACCTGAGGAGTTAGGGGAATAGTAAGTGGCATTGCTTTGGAGATTAACTAGCAGCTATTGGTCATAAATGATATAGCCTCATGTTTATACATGATTTTAATAGCTGAGGCGGTTTCTATGAAAGATTTCTGATTTCAAGCAGATGACGCGAAACAAATCTGTGGGCTTGTTTAATATCAAGGTGGTGCATTTTCATTTTTTCAAATCTAGTGGTCATAGTAGATCCCTTTAGGGAAACAACGGGTATGTGGAGCTTAAATCAAAACTGGAAACAGTGGTGCCTCAGGCTTATTTCTCTATGCTCTGATAAGACAGTATCAATAGATGATTTCTCCCTCTCCGTCCCTTGTTGGTCTCCTACCTGATTTTGCTTCTTACTTGTTCACAAAAGCTATTTAATCTTAAAAAACACAGTTTCAAGAAACATCTCTTATTTTACAGTAAAAACACCATGAGAATTAATACAGCCACATTCTATAGCACATCAAAATTTTATCTTAATTTTACCGCAAGATTAAAAGCCCTCTCCAGGTCTATTACCTAACAATAAACAATTGGAGACACACAAAATCACAGTATTGCCCTTTCTTTGCAAGGCACTTAAGACTTCAAATGTAAATTCAAAAGAAATGCCAACAGAATCTGGTAACCCTATGGCCAAAAAGATTGCCAACTTGTATTTTGATATTATCCTAGTCCCACACTATGTATTATACATCACCCCTCACACAATGCAAAGCATGTATTGGCTCTCCCTGGAGAGGAAGAGTACTGCTCCCTTAATTGCAGGGCCCAACAAGACTCAAACAGTCTGATACAGAAGCAGCTACGCAGCACATATTCTGTGCAAAGAAGGTAAGCTGTACCTCAGAGAAAGTTTTTTAAGCTTTGGAAAAAAATCACTACCTTAAAATCTAGGATCTGATGACTTCCAGGACAAGATGCAAACATCAAAAGCTGCCCTATCACAAACCCACTGCATCTGTAGTCATGAATATGAACTAGCTTTTTTGACAGGTTGAAAGAGCTGTAACTAGCAGAAAAGGAAATAAGAAATATTTCTCTACCAGCTGTTTTAAAACACAGCCCAGGATGCTCCATGCTGGAGTATTATTAATAGACACTAGAAGTGTCTATTTCCATAGTGTTATTATTTAAGTGTTATTTCCATAAGCCTCCATATTCTATTACAAGTCACAGGCATATTGCTTCTTGTTCCAGGATTTACAGGAAGAAAAGCACCAAAAAAGATTCTAGGCAGTTATATGACATGAATGGCTCAAGAAGAAGGCAGTGGAGAACAGCGAATGCACGTCAAGTGTTAATAAGGGCCAGGCTTGCTTTTAATATAAGCCCCTGCTGCTTTACATACTGGTACACGGTAAGAACGCACGACGTCCTCTAAGCAAAACCCCATTAACAGTGTAAGCAAGAAAAGAAAAATATGCAACAGAAGTTATTCTGCTTTTTGATTATCCCATAAAAACGCTCATACTGTGCTCCTTTCCCATCTAAGGCCAATTAAAAGTATTCATTGCCCCAGACATGCACAAGGTTGTAGGAACACACAATAAACAAGTTCAAAACAAACATTAGCTTAACATTGAAAACCTGAAATAGAAACTGCAGAAATCCTTTGTTCCCTCTTCGTTTTCCCCAGTCCATATTCTTAAAAAGCTACTAGTCAACTAAATGTCCGTACAGACTTTTTTTTTTTTTTTTGTAGAATTAACAACCAAAAAGTTACAAGGACTTCGTAAACAGCAATTTAATAAATCTCTCTTGCACAGGAAAAGGAGATCTGACAAACAATGAGCCCTCCCTCAGGCTCTGTATGACTGGGCATTCTGGTGGTCCTTTCCCACGTGGATTCTGTAGTGTTTAATAAATGTTATTTGTACTGCAAGTTTTCCTTCCGTGGAAATGATATTCAGGGGCCTGCCACCAAGATGGCTTCTTATTTTTCATGACATTTTTAGAAACTTATGCTGATAAACAGCTTTGAAACTGAGAAAGTTAAATTTAAAAAGTAAACAGCAGTACAATGACATCTGAAGAGCTTGCTGACATAAACTCATTCCTTATGAAAAGAGGCTGAAAAGAGACTTTCCTTCATTTCTCCAGCAGATCATATTTCCAGAAATCCACCCCTAGGTAAACAAGTCACAAAATATTTTCAGCTTCATATCAAGTCTAATAGTGGACATCCCAAATACCCTCAAAAGCAACGGTTCACCCTAGGCACTCACCAACTCCCCTCTAATTCAACAGCAACACCTGCGCCGGTCTGCCCCGTGCTGGCTGCCTCAGCCCAGAGAGAGCCACGCGGCCCGTTCGGGGTCACACAACCTGCAGCGGGTGCAGGAACCTCTAACCCAGACTGCAGCAGAGCTGCTTCTGCTCGTTATGTGCTTCTTACGTGACTAGCTGAGACTTTCCTTATTTTGAGATTTAGTCCTTCCATACAACAAACATTTACTTAGTTTTTAGAAACAAAGAAAGTGACAAGAATATGTTTTCTACACGGCCTTACATTAATCATTCAGTAACTGCTAAGTTTTTGCAGTAAGTGAAAAACTAAAGCATTTAGCAATACATTTTCTGTCCTTCAAAGAAAGGACTTGTTGATGCTCCCTCCTTTGGTATAGCTGATGAAATCAGCTTCCCAGTAATATCTGCAAGGCTATTTGTATGCCCTGATGTTCCTGAAATGCGATGTTGAGTTCTGCATGTAGAAATAAACTGTATTTCTACAGAAACAAAGTAGAAATTTCACAGAAGTAAAACTGAGCAACTAAGTAAATGCTTTGCTTTTGCTGATGTGCAAGCAACACAGAAGCTGCTGACCAGAAGAGGAATCAAGTCATAAAATCTGATAGCACAAAAATGTGTAAATAAGTGTAACCAGCTACGGATACTGAGCTCTGGTCCAGTCTCACTAGCTTTCTTCATCTGTTTTTCTGTGACGTTACTGCATTTCATCCTACTCTGTGATACAATATTTGTCATTCATATGAGAACTGCATTACGTAAGTGTGTATTTCAAGCCTAGAAAGGAGGAAATGAACACAGTTCTCTTGTAATTATAGTGGTTGCTATTCTAGCATCCTGCACAGACTGTGTGAAAATCTGCTAAAAATTCTGGGATAGACAAATATTTTTACAGCCTGAAAATACACTATTTTTTTTTTTTTTCCTTTTTTCTTTTTTAAATCAATGCTTAATTTTTAACAGTTTGAAATTAAGCATTTCCAGAACTTTGAGGTATTTGTTTCAGGGGAGGTAAAACCCAGGCAATATATTGCTGTTTATTTTGACCACAGCTGTATTACATGCTTTGTAAAAATTAGTTTTCAAGTTCATACAGTTTAATATTTATTGTTACATTTCAGCAGAACGATAGAACTTTTTTCTGTTCAGTACAGACCCTGTGTTAGACCACTTATTGTAGCCGTCCTGCTGCCTACGTTATGGATTTCTGAACTTACCAGTACAGCAGTTTTGTGCTTTATCAATACCTCCCATCCAGCCAAGCAGTTTTCATAATCTGTCAGGCTACACATTAACTGCACACGGGGAACACGTGTGTGTAAAGGAAATCAACTTCCTGCAGCAAAATATTTGGAATTATGTAATTCCTTTCATGCAGACCTCATTTAAGATTATCACCACCCGAGCCATCCTCCATGAAAGAACTACCCTGACTGCCGCAAGAGCATCCAGATCAGCCTGCATGCACCCTGCAGCCTGGCCTCATTCCAGGCAGTAACGACCAGCTGAGTTTATATGATGCACAAAAGCCCCAAATGGTCTTACGAGTGCACTGTGAATCCTGATGTCTAAGAGAAAAAAATCAGAAAGCAATCATGTAAATAGTAAAGCATACACTGCAGCAGCAGAGTAGGTAAAGCATTCTGCCTTTACTGGATCTTTCCTTGCTGATCTGATGCAGCATTACCGAGTAGAACAGGAGTTTTGCTCAGTTTCTGTACAGGTAGGAAGACACCTGAACATCCTTTTACATATAGATACAATGGCAGCAAGTGCCTGGACATCTAAAGAGAATTTAAAACCTTTATTTTATTTTATTTTATTTTAATTATTTTATTTTATTATTTTTTTTTAATAGACACCCAGCTCAATTGGGCACTTCAGACAAAATGTGCTAGTCTATTAATAGTATTTTTGCTATGTTCTGTGAATAGTAAGCTACGCTGTGTTCCTAACAAAGCTCCTCCTTCTCTTGCCTAATCAGCTTTTTTTTTCCTCCTATTGAAATTCATGCCCTTAAACCAGAACAGAAGCACACACATCTCTTTGCCTTTAACAGTATCTCCAGCCATTGCTACTGCAGCTTCAAGAGCTTCAAGTCCTGTTTTCTTCTTCAACTTTTTTTTTTCTTTTTTTCTTTTTTAATAGATTTTGGTCCTTTGCTGGGAGTGCACCTTATCCATGAATATTTTGATGTAAGTGACCAAAGCATAGTCAAACTGGGCCCTCTGTTGGTAGGAGACAAAATGTCTCATGCTGAATGTCATTAATTCACGTTCTTCATTTCAGACAGTATGTCTGTAATAGACATGAAATAAAAGGAAAAAATATTTGCATGTCTTAAATAGAGACAAGTCAGTTGTTTACATGAAGTCTTAAACTTTTTTGTTTTTTAGCATTCAGTTTCTGTTTAACTAACTTGAACTGAAGAACTGTTTCCCAGAAGTTCTAATTTATTTGAATGAAATGCTCACACAAGTAAATTAAGTCCACAGAGGTTACAAGAATACCTGCGATCAAAACTGCAAGCACAACGGTCAAAACAGCCTCCTCTTCAGCTTTCCAGAGGCTCTCGGAAGAAGCCACCTTCACAAAACAAATAATAACGGGGGGACTGGCAGGCTTCACTCAGGGCACTAACCAGTGTCAGGAGCAAAACAGTTGCCGATTTTCCCACTTTCATAATATTTTATAAATAGCCAACAGAAGGACTTCTCTGTTGTGAATCATAGTACTGCCCCAATTAAAGTAATATGAAGAAATTAATAATTCATTCTAAGAGTCATAGAGATTTGAGAGGAATGCTCAGAGGTAGGAAATTCTCAGTAGGTTTCAGTGGTGTCATCTTACCAATGTGCCTGCTTTTCACCTGTTGCAGTGGTTTCGGACACAAGATTAGGAGGTAAGACTGCTGCTCCCCACTTCCTTACCTGTCTTTTCTACATTAAATGCCTGATCTGCTTATGAAGCAAATCCTGGACAGCCGCACTTCAGAGGCTGACGTTCTGAGGCAAACCAGCACTGACTGCTGGCTGCAGACCAAAAACCCAACCCTCTCCCTTCTATCTCCTTTTGTTCTGTATTTGTAAAGTTTGTCCATCCTCCCATCTCCTAGCATGCAAGCTACACGCTGGGATCTCAGTCCTACCGCACCTCTGTCCATGTGATTTTTGGACCAATGCATCTGTCCCTGTATCATCCAGTCCCTAAATTATATCACACATCTCCACCCTCTGATCTGTGGTCCCTCTGCAAGTTTCACTCTTACAGGCTTAGATGCATTTAGTTACACCCTTTTAAAAACAGAGTCAATATTTCAGTGAATACACTGAACATTCACTATATGTGTGTTCATCTCATGGTTCATTAATAAATTTTCTATTTCCTGGGGCACAGATAATATTAATTTTAAATACATTTTCTTCAAATCTTTCAAAATTACTTAAAACTTTACAATACTACTAAATCTGAATTAAAAAACTTTTTTCATGGCTATAATGAAATATTACTTTCACGATTTTCAGTTCTTTCTTACAGAACCAATAATATATAAGATGTATATTGAAAAATGTTTCTCAAGCTACAATAGAACTTGAAGATGTTTCCTCTGTTAGTCGCTGCAATGCAATTTCCTCACGAGCACTAGAAGCTCCAGCCCCCTTGACCACTCGCCTTTTTCTATTGCCCGACCTCCCCATCAGTCCCTCCTTTCCTTGCTCCCACACCATCTTTGTTTTATTAAGCAGATTTGACAGTTTTCTTTATAAAGCTTTAAGAGAAATAGAGGATCAGGGTACTTGTCATTTTGCAAAGCAGACTGATTTCTTTTAGTCTAACATTTATTTCCCAAGTGGAACGCACAAGCTCCCGAAATGAGGCATCATTAAGAACATCAAAGCAAATGTCAGATCGCCCAGCTGCTGACATCTGAAGTCCTTACCCACCTGCTTGCTCCAAAGCAACCATTGTAGCCTGCTCAATTAAGTCACGTTCAATGAAGCTTCTGAAATCTTCACTGTACACACTAAGGTCTGGTAGCTGGAATGTGTAGATGGGCATCTCCAAAGGGAACTGTTCATTGCTGCACTCGTTTGCTACATGTGATCGAGCAAGAGAGACTATGGCTGAGCTGGCGTGAGAAATGCCTCTGGAAAGCCGCTTCTCTGTAAAGAAACCAGAAAGATGATATAGCCTGTGAGACCACACTGAAAACCATTCAGCACCAAAAGTCTGGTGATTGCCTATTCATTACACTTAGGAAGGTATTCTGCTTCTTGTTTCTTTTTTGGGGTTATTTCACTATGGCAAAGGATTACTTAGTTATTATTACAGATCCCTGCGGCAAGTCATAGATGAACTTTACTCTTCTAGTGAAATAGACAAACAGTAAAAGTAAGGACATGAAAGATGACCACTTCTATTAAAAAAAAAAGCTGGAAAGTTTTTGTTTGTTTTATGTTTCTAAAGATGTATCAGAAGAAACATTTACTGGCAGATGGATGATAATTTGAGAGTTCAAAGCATTAACTGATTGACTTGTGAATGTAAAATACAGCACTCTACAATCACTTCCTATCAAGTGCCACGCTGTTTTTATCTCAGGACAGTCTATCTCAACACAAATTTTCCATCATTATGCTGAACTTAAGACAAACTCAGGTTTTTTGTGCATTTTGTGTTGGTTTTTGTTTTCTGAAATCTTGATCCAAGGAACAATACACAGTTCAAAAAGAACAATGAAAATAACAACTCTAGTGTAAAAAGAATGATATTTTATCTAAAACAATCTATCTAATGTCTTGTGATGTACTGAACTTCTTTGCTGACATATGCCATATATGGAACAGCCAATAGTGGGTTGATAAAGCAAAATAAGCATTGTAATGTTAAAGGGACAAAATACTACTATTGTGTAATTTTAGTTTACTGCATGTCCTCAGTTGTGGTACCAGCAGATGGGTAACAGAAAAACTCAAGTACTACATTAACACTCTGCAAGTGTTTAAAGCACAAATCATTCAGTTAAAACTGACAGAAATATTTCTGAACATGGGAGAACTACAAAACTTGTGACAAACTACAGACACACTGTACGGTTTAGTAATACAAAGGGATTAGAACTATTACAACAGGTAAAAGTTTCAGAGAGCAGTTTTAAAGGGAATTAGTTAAACTTCGTATAAATTTCGTTTTTTAAATAGACAAATTGTAACATTGCTCCGTTTTTGTCTGACAAACTGCCTACTACAAGTGGCAGTGAATGAGATTATGGCTTGATTTGAATTGGTAATTTAATTCTTATTTTATAAGACAACAAGATTAACTGTAACGTGTAGAATATTCATCTACGAAAAAGAGTATTTTCAATTCTACAATCAAGTGAAAGCATCATATTTTTCAAAACAGTAACTTGGTACCTGAAAGCAACAACTTCTTTTGTTGTGCGTGGGGTAATGCCTTCAGCTAACATCTGCTTCTGTTAGCTGATAAGCATAAACCGATGACAATTCGTTAAGGACGAATAGTTGCCTTTCTTCTTTTTGTATTGCAAAACTTCCATGGAACAGCTCTAATTCCGTGAAAGCAGTTTAACTTTTGGATCAAGAAGTTTACTTAAAAGTTACAATAAAGCAGCTTATAAACTGCAAGATGCAAGCCTTTTCCTTCTTTTGCTCTATGTTTTGGCCAACACCATGAAGTAGCCTAATTAAAGGATATTTATATTACTCTGTGTTCTCTGCAGGGACTGAAACGTTTCTGTTGATTGAGTCCATGTGCTGTCCTTACGCCAGCACATTTCCTTCATCACACAAAAACCCCACCCAGTTGTTCTGGGGTATCATTTCACAGTGATGCAGAAACCACCACTAGAGCATTTCCTCAGATGCCCAGAGGAAGTTTCCCTCTATTTAGTTTCTGGCCTGTATTCCTGTTTATATCTTTTAAAACTGAAATGAACATTTTGTACTCGCTTGGGATTTATGCTCATCAACTGGTCTTCTCTCTCAGAAGTTGAACATTGCGCATAAAGTTTCTTTCTGCACCTGAGGAGTGGCACTCCTTAGAACCACAGTCCTGTTGCCTTTCTGTGCTTCAAAGAGACTGACCTCAGGCCTGCCAACAACTTGTACTCACTCTATCCATCCTTAACAGTGGAGATTAACCTAAAGTGGTCCATCACAAGTGCCTCCTTTCCCTTCACTGCTCCTCCCAGAACATCCTCCTCACTCCAGTTTCGGAGCTTTAGACAGAGATGGCTCAATGATCATGAAGAAGTCATGAAGGACTTCAGTTACACATCAAAGTGGTAGCAGATTTACCGTCAGTGCAGATGTTTAAAGTCAGACTTACACCACGCTGCCTACTACAGACACAAAAATATCAAATAGACATTTCTGTGTAAGACTTGACAGTTTAATAATATGGATTTTAGAGTGAGCTAAATCCTAATGAGGATGGAAGCAAACAGCTTTATCAACTACAATGTGCTACTCTCCCTCCCTTTATCTGTATTAACTCACACTTTTAGGAGTCGTAAGAAGCACTGCAGCTCCTTTTCTACTGGTGGAAGTTTTCTATTTAAAATAAAGCTTCGCTGATACTTGTAATAACTGATGCCATTTCCTGTTTAATAGAAGGCAAGAGCTGGGAGAAAAAGGGAAGACTTTCTCTTCCTTCTAATGACTGCATAGAAAGGCCTACTGAAATCACCAAGGTAGTGCTATTACGTCCCTACATGAGAAGGTGGCAGGCCTTTAGATTTACTTTAGTGCAAACTCCAGTTCCTTGATAAATTAGTACAAAAAAGAAATGCATTCCAACAGTCTGCGCAAAATAAGGGTCTGCAATAAAACCTATAAAAGAACTGCATGCAAGAAAGTAAATTCTAATGCTTATCATGCCGTACTGGAAATCAACTGCTAGAGGTAGCTGACTCATTTTTCTTCTTAAGGTTTAAATTTCTATTTGGTGGGGATTGAGTAGGGCTGTTCTTTCTTCTGGAAAACCATAAAAGAACAAGATTTTAGAGCCGAAATGCATAGATTTCATACACACTACTCACATACTATGAAAGAGAATGCAAAGGTTGAAATGACAATTTAAAAATTTATTATTATTATTAATCTTTTTTGGTCTCATGAAGCACAGAAAACTACATACAGTAGTGGTCTTTGACACCCTCTTATTAACTCCCTTTATGCATACCACAGGACTGCTTAGGAACAATGCATTTTTGTACTTGAATCGTTCATTAAAAACATAATTTGCAGAGCTGAGGAAAAGCTCATGACAAGTGAAATGTGGAACACGGGGTCCAGCAGCAGCACTGCGAAGCCCATCACAGTGACACAGCTCACACATGAAGGATGATGATTTCCAGCTCCCCACAGACAAGCACAACTCACCAGTAGACAAACTATAAAGCTGCTTGCCCACAGAAGCCCCCAAGATGAGCTCTTACCTTGAGCAATGTCATCCTGCCTCTGCAGGCAGGGCCGCTCAGCCTTTGTCACCTGAGGGGGCTGCTCTGGCTCTGGCTGCTTGCAGTGCTTGCCCTCGTTAAACACCTGCGGCAGGTTGGCCGTGTGCACTTGCCGGAGCTGCTCATAGTCACTCAAAGCAGCTGTCAGGTCCCAGTTTTTGCCTGCCAAACAGCAAGAAGACATTCTGCTCATGTCTGTATATGACCAGGCTTGGAACCTGGAAACATCTCCTTGTGCACGTAAAACATCAACTTCAACAGAGAAATCATTCCCACTTAAAGCATCAGCAGGGAAAGAGAGGTTTCCTTGGAGAAAACGTTTTACAGCTGCTCCTCCCCAAACAAAAATGCAGTTGACAAATACCTTGAAAGTACACAGCAAATGGGCAAGGATGTGAACCTTTTTTTTTTTCTATTTTATTTTTCTTATGTCTTATTTCCTGTTTTTGTTTTTTTTTTTGTATGCGTTCTTGTTTTTATTATTTACCTCTAAAGAACCTGCAGCCTTCTGCACCCGTCCACTGCTGTATGTTTGCTTGAATTTTCATTTTCAGGTCCTGATCTGACCTTTTCTCTAGCGCACCGACCACACTGACATACTGACAGTCTCTCAGTTGTGTCACATCCTTTTACATTCTTTACAGTTATTAAAAATTTCACATTCAAAAATAGATTTTTGTCTAAATCACTGAACAAACTTATAGAACTTCTGTGGAAGACAGTGATTTGTATACAGACAACTTAGAAATTTAATTAAGCAGGATTTTAAACATTACCTTTTGCACTGATTTTTGATAAAACAATCCAACTAAATAACAGGAGTTGGTGAAGTTTTTTGTTTGTTTTTAATTTCAACTCTCTCTTGGAAAAGTTTGAGTGACCTCCTGACAAAGTCCTGATTTCTTTCCGTTAGTAAATTTATTTCCATCTCTCTCTGCATTTCAATAAGCTGATCAGCTTGAAAACTAATATCTGAAAGAAAACGCTAGGAACCTTGGAGTTTTGCATTGCATTGGCTCAAGAATATCACCTACTGATTTTTTTTTTTTTTACAACTCCTTCATAAAGTTAATAGAACTAGCATCACTCAGGCTTTGCAAGTGTTCACAGTGCTTACACATCTTTATTCACCCTTATTTTTATGCAATTAAAACTGGCACATAAATCAGGAATGGAGAAAAAGTGTCCATTACTTATTTCTTTTTTTACCTAGTCTTTCGCTAGTCAAGTCTTCAGCTCCGTTGTGCTGTGAGGACAAAGAGACCTCTTAATGCTTTACATGAGTAGTCCTTGCTCGCTCTGAGTTAAGCATTGTGCTCTGTCAGATCACACCTGACAGGCTTTGCTAACAAAGATCAGCACCCATTTGGCAGCCTACACTACTCGCACTGTTACTAGATTTTATGTTTTTCAGGTGATAACATTCAGGTGGCAAGACCTGAGTGATGTGCTGTTACTTAGGCTTTGGGCTTGTTTTTTGTTTTTGCTAAAATGGCATCACTTCATGGCACTGCAACAGTTAATAACTTAGTTTTCTTTCAATTCTTAAAAACAGTCATCAGAGAAGGAGAGGACACTCATCATTAATTAGTAGGAATAGCAAGCATGCAATTACAAAGCCACACCCACAGCTTTCAAATATCCTCCTACTCCAATATGTTAAAAAGAACATTGGAAAGGTCACCAGCAATTCGTGGTATAATGATAAACAACACGCCAGAAAGGATGCAATCTGAGAAGGAAAGATCTAAATAGGAAGGACCACAGGGAAGGCCAACCTGCAACAACACGCATGCAGGACTTCAGAAAAGGAAATTCTAAAAAGGGCAGGAAATGCAGCCTGAAGTTAAACAGGACCAAAAACACATAAGAAAAAGGATGCGGAAGGGGAAGGGAGAGGTTAGAGATAATTAAACAAATTGTGATGCAGCCTGTGTTGACAGTTCAAGAACTGCTAGTGCCTATATCTAAGAAGCAAAAGCAATAAAAACATCCTGTCAGAATGAATGTGAAACTTCCACAAAACAATAAAAAAGAAGCCAAAATGCTACACAGCTCAGAAAGAAAGTGACTTGAAAAAAAATTACAGACGTATTTATGAAAATAAAAATGAGGTCTGTAGAAGCACAAAAAGACAACGACGCTGAACTAACCTATGAGGAAGAGAGAGCATCATTTTTCAAAATAACAAATATAAGAAAGCAAAATTAGTATTTTAGCAAAATGTCAGTAAAACTAAAGCAAAAACACCTTCTGGGATTTATAACCATTCTAATCAAATACAGCATTTGCCCATCTACTTTACGTTCAATGCCAGTTTTTTCTTGTAGTCAATGAAAAATCACATGTAAATGCAATAGCATTTAGAAAAGATGATGATGATGACTGGAGAAATGGTACCAAAGATGTAACATTTTTTGCCAGCATTTCTTAAACATTTTACTGTCATTGTGCATATAATTTACTCATGAAGTTGAAAAAAACTCACAATCTCAGTATTACTAACACAAATACAAAGCTTCCACTTAACCAACCCCCTATTAAAATAATAATAATAACAATAATCAAAGAAAGCCTCCCTGCCTACAGAACAGGGTTGAAGGCTGGGAACTGCCTTGCTGGCAGACAAATCCTGTTTCCAATGGCATCCCGATCATTTCAAAAACTACTGCAGTCACTACTTTGTGACTCTCATAATCCCAAACATCCCATACCATGGTATGCAGAGGTGTTCTTGGAACAGCAGCTGTCCCACAACTGGGAAGTATCAGCAACAGCATCTCTTTTAGCCCATGATTCTCAACCAGCATTTCACACGAGACTGTACTGTGGCTTGGTAACTAAGCAATTAACAGGCACGCGAGCTTCAGCAGGGATGCGTGATTCATGCTGTCCTTCCCCTTATGGGGATACAAATGACCTGCACAGAGGTACAGTCTGAGATGTTTACAAACAACCAGACACAAATCCAATATTTGGCAGGCTGTATAAAGTAGTTTCAAGTACAAAATCAAGGCTCTTACTCCATCAGTGTTCTGGGCCATCCTTCAGCTTAGACTTTGCACAGTTAAGCATGGCAAAAAGTAAAACTATTAATTTCAATGTCATTGTACTCCTTCCAACAAAGCAGGAAAGAGTTCTTAGCTGAAAGTGTTGGCTGCAAGGCTGAGAGGAGAAATTAGAGAATTCTACATTAAGAGCTCCTCATGAGCAACAATATGCCCAAGATGGACCAATATGTGGTCAACTGCAGCAAGAGAATAGTTTTGTTCCTCGAGTTACATGGGTATTCAATTTCACAGGAGAATTCAAAAAAGCTTGAAGGATGTGACCTGACTCAGCTCTCTAAAACACAGGAAACTCTTCAAAATTCTTCCTTTCCCTATGTCTCAACTTTGTCCTGTCTAGGTTAGATATTAATTTCTGTGCTTGTAATACCCTATATTTAAGGAAATGGAAAATGTTCACCTTTGACACAACGGGAATTAAAAGCTGAGCACTGCTAGTGCATTTTGCCACAGACAGGATTTCTCCCTGAGTACCTGTATACCTGGGTGCTTTGTGAGGTGCTTCTGGGAGACAGGATTCATAACTGCCAATAATTATGAGATCTTCAATCTTATGTAGGACCAAAAGGCAAAATTATTACCTTTATACAACAGGCAGCACTGTTCAGTCATTCTAATACCTTGACTAAATCTACACTCGGGCGCCCTTACTTAAATGTCCCAGCTGAACCATGACCAACTTCCATCTTTTTAATGCAGCGTATGTTTCCAGCTGAATGTGCTGGTGAAGTTACAAGAACTATTCTGAACTAGAGGAATTCTGGCATTTTACCCTCACAATTTTGTAGGAAGTTTTTTCATAGGACTCTCTCCAGATATTTAGAATTTGGATTACAAGTACAAGGCAAAGTTATAAGTGATGTAAAACCAAACAAAACATAATTCCAGGAAACAAGAAGTGGCTACAGAATACACTAATACACCTTTCAACTGCAAAAGCTTTTTACCTCTTCAGTTATTCCTAGCTCCTAGGAGCTCGTTTACTGGGTAACAACAATTATTTATTAAACCTGCAAGTCAAAAGGAAAAGATGGATAAGCTAGAAAGACTCGGAGAAATAGTTACCAACTAGTGTCCTTCCAGACTATTAACTGATGGTTAGTTTTCATTAACATAAAATTATCTTCACTTTGTGCCACTACACCAGCAGACAGTGATTAAAAGTTCCCCCAACTTCACAGCCATTTAAGACGCGACGTCCGCCATCACCTTCTTTTCCCGGTAAGGAAGTCTGTTCTGCTAATAAAGCAGCCCACAAGGTCAGCTAAAATCCCGTCATTTCTTCCTTTTTGGCATGATGCAGATTAACAGAAATACTAACAGGCACACAGTAAGAGGAATCAGCTGTATTCCTTCTGGAAAGCTTATATGCAAAACTAGGTTAATGTTAGACCATAGGATTTAAAATGAAATTTAGGCTTGGTTCTCAAATAAAACAGTGCAGCAAGGACATTTTGTTAACATTTGTCTCTTTTTCGGCTAGAATGCAAACTCAGAGCTGAGCAGACAGCTGGAAATAACCATTTTGATCTCTGTGTAACAAGACATTGATAGCTGCTCAGCTTCCTCTTCCCTTTGCCAAGCCTTCCACAAGAGACTTATAAAAGGAACCGTCTGAGGGAGAGAAGATAGGAGGCTATTTTGGGGGAGTTTTGTGCAACCACATGACAGTACTGTAAATTTCTCTATCCGTTAATTACATGCTTTTCTTTGAATTCTGCTTATATACACTATTCTCAGAGGGAGACCATCTATCTACTGCATCTCTCGATTTCCATGGTGTCAGTATCCTTACCACAGACATTTCTTGACTAGGAAGCCAATCTCCTGATTTCTGTTAGCTGAACTACACATTCATTACTTCAATTAAGCTCTACATAAAGCTGGAAATAAACACCAATTACTTTTATATATCTCTGTTATACTTCACCATTAAACAATCAAGCAGAAAAAACAAAGGTATCATCGTTTATACAAATAAATGCCCAAAGTTATCATTTATATAAATGAATGAAACCATTTATACAAGTATAAGCACAGCTTTTTAGCTAAATATACGTTTTTGATGCAGTTTGGTATCTTTCTTATTTTATGTTTGTGTTATTATTGCCACTGAGTTTCACAAATCCCTCAGTGCCTCTTAGTTGTCTATAGTGTTGGCATTTTAACATATTTCATCCTAGGCCTTTTCCCTTATCCCTTAGAGAGTCCTCCATATTAACCAAGTGATCGTTGCTGTGTGCCTGCTGCTTCTGGAAAGCTAACGTGATAACTGATTTATTTGTGATCTTCAAGTTCTTCCACACCTACACAGAAGGTCTGTCAATACAGAAGGTCAACATTAGAGTTTTAGATCAGACAGCCATGAAAACTTCTCCAATTATTTCTGTTTTCATACATGTAGAAGCACAAGGCAAGTGCATGCTCCCGGCACAGTGGAAGTATAAGACTATTTCTGATCACTAATTTCTCTTCTTTTCAACTAGAATCAGAAAGGAAAACAGGAAGTATGATATTTTTTTTTTTCCACAGATTTCTTACATTTTTAAAAATCCATTCTTATATCTAAGGTAAATCGCCTCATAGATCATCCCTATGCCGCAGCAGACACATTAAGAGGAAAAGCTGGCTATTGAAGTCAGTAGTGAGCATCATTATTCTCACAGAATGCAACTACTCGTGCTTAAGCAGAATCATTTACGCTGATGTACATCAGTGCCCAAGGAGCATACCTCTGACTGAAATTAAAGGCTCAGTACATGCTTTCGGCGATCAAGCACTAAGCACTGAAAAATACAGTGGTGGAAAGGCAGGCTGGTACCAAAACCAGAGACCTGAAATCGTGGTGTTGGTGACCTGTACAATCAAACAGCAACAGAGGCAGAGTTCCCAAGTACTGAAGACTGAGGGGACAGATTACTGTGTTCTGATGCAGTGTTTTGCTAGCACATTATACACGTAAGTGAACCTAATAGAATATGGTCCTTTTCTAGATTTCTAATTTTCAAAGACAAGGCTAATCTAATGAAGACAGTGTAGGTCTTAATTACACAGAACTTTTTCAGGCAGGTTGGCTGAATAAATCTGTTTTTCTTTGTGACATCCCTCCCAACTCCTATAGTCTTTGAAACTATAGAGACAAAATCTCGGGTGCCTAGGAGATGTTTTTGATAGAGCGATCTGCTTCAAGCCTAACTGATTCCTGAACCATCTCAATGTGTAATATCAGATCCAGTATCCATGTCCTCAGAGTCAAATGCTACTCAGAGAGCCAAGCAACTGTCACAGTCATTCTACCTACTCTGCAATTTGCTGACATATGTGGTGCTCATATATTCTCCTCAAGCCACAGTTATTTATTATCTGGTACAGTCAGCAAATATTTTTGGTGTCCTTTTATTTCCATAGGGATACAGTAATTATCCTTTACTTGTCTCTTAATTATTAACATAAAAACATCAGGATTAACGATGCCTTGGAAATGCCATGAATTTGAAGACACTTATCTGTAGATGGCCAGGCTCTCTGAAGTTATTTCCCATTGGGTGTTTACTTCAAAGTCTCTGTAAGACTAGAGAAGAAGGTACAAATTGCTATCAAGCAAGCTTCCTCCCTGGAGTCCTAAACAACAAGGAAGAATACTGCAAAGTCTTGTAATCATAACCAAGCTGAAAGAACAGTGCTTCCCATTTTAATAACTCAGCCATAATAGTAGCTAAGAATTTTATCAGTGTTGATAAAAAGCTGTTCTTGTAACTGAAAAGAATGATGAAAGTAACCTGGCTGGTCCAAAAAACATGCTGAAAACACACCTTCTCCAGTTGCAAGCCTTACCCACTGAAAAGAATGGCAGCAACGAAGATCTGTAGTGCTTGATGTAAAATCTCCTGAAGCATAAGGACAACTAATTAATGCAGACCTGGGAAAGACTCAGAAAGTACTTGCCAGGCCAGTTTCCTTATTCTTAACCAGTATGCTGTGAGGTTCCTACAAATTTTTGGTTTGCAGGCGATAGCCACTTCTAATGACATTTTACTGTTCCCCTTCTGCAGAATTCACTTGTTTGCAAGAAAGTCTTAGAAAACCAAAGTGTTTTGGAATAGTCAAGCTACAACATTTACAAATGAATCAAGTCATAAGCTTTGCCACTGTTATATTGAACTTGAAAAAAGGCCTTATTGCTTTCAATATTTATACACAATTGAATTTTAAAAATCACTGAATTAATAATAACATATAGCTTTGTGAACTGTTAGAGTTTCTTAGGCAGAACTATGAAAAACAAACCCATTTTTTATTTTTCATGCAGCTTTTTTAAAGCATTTATATTTATTTTAAGATGCACATGGCAAAGTTCTCATACTTTGATTTTGAGTCTGTGAAATGCAAACTCCGTAAAAGTTAAGCAAGTACACAGAATTCCAGAATTGCTAACTTTGGAATGTCGAAGTGGGCACAGACTGACCACAAGCTCCCCGTGCAATACCAAGGCAAACTTAGCCAAAGATAAAAACAGCAGCACATGTAATGTAATTGCAAAAAGGCAATCTTTGCTCTCTATGTAACACTAGGAAGGTATACATCCACAAAGCCAAGCATTTCTTTCGACATTGCTTTGAATGACAGAGAAAATACGGAAAGTGAGACTTGGAAATCCATGTTTAGCTTATCAAAATTAGATAGAAACTGAATTACACCTTTATTGTTGTTTTATGATACTAATAGCTGACAAAAAGAGCTAGACACAAATTAGAACCAAGTCAAAGTTTATAAAAATATGAAAAGAATGAAAATACCTTTTTCATCTCTCTGTATCTTCATTTCAAATTAAGAATGGACACCTCATGGAAGGTGTGTCAAATGCAATAAGCAGAATGTTTTGGTCAGACAAACTGTGCTCAATACAAAGCTCAACAGAAATAAACTGCAGGGTTCGTACCAGATTGTCTACACAATAGTGGAATTCAAAAAAATTTCCGCAAAAGTCAAAGAAAGGAAACGTTATTAGAAATGGCTCTGAAAAAGAAGTGAAGCTTCCATAAGAAGCACAATTTGAACATTCAGTCTGAGCATGTAGTAAGAAGAGAATCTGTGAGCAGATCAGGAAGAGGGAAGGGCTATGAGGTCCTATAAGAACTAAAACTTGTGATTATATGGAAACGAAGGTCTATACAAAAAATCTTTTTTGACTCAAAGTTCTCTATTACAGATGTTTGAGATATACAAATCACAGGCAAATCTTGAGACTTCTCAAGAATGAGTACACCTGTTTTCAAATTCTTAATTGAAGTTAGTTTTCTGACATCATCATTCCAAGACCAGGTGTGGGACACTTGCAATAGCTTTGTGCACCATCACGTGGGAGGTTGCCCTTCTGAATATTTTTTATCTTTACAAAGTTATTTCATGGCTTTCAGCACTGCTCAGAGAGTCCAGAGAACACAGGCGTGCGTTCCAGAGTTCAGGAAGGAAGGTCTACAACATTGCCTGGACATTACTTTGAAGTCCTCCTGACCCCAGATCAGATGCAAACCTAACAGCCCAGTGAGCACTCTATAAACTGAGCTAAACGAGGTTGGGGCATTATCTGCATTTTATCTGAGGGAAATATATGATTCTAGTGAAATATATGATTCTATGATTCTATTGATACGACAGTAGCCACATTACAGCAGCATGCCAGCAAGAGCCTGTCAACTCCACACTGCAACACCTGGGCACTGTGACAGCTACTTGGGACAGTAACAGTGGTGTCAGTGTGGCAGTCTCTTTTGTGTCCTTTTTAGACAAGTGAGAAACCACTGGATAAATTATTGACCCACAGAATGAGACATAGGCAGTGTTAACAGCTGTTACACCAAATGCATCCATAACTACATGTGAGGAAATGTTCCTGTGAGCACATTCTTGTCCAGAACTAGCAGCAAAGCATTTTACCTTGATATATTCCTGTGTAGGAGGAAATAATTGGCACTAAATGCATACGCCTATTAGCCTGTTCAGAAAATTTAATTGCTCATTCCATATTTCTTTGTTAATATGTATGGTGTGAATTTATTCATCTCCACAAATTAAAAGTACAACACAGAAAAATACTACCCTACATTTATTTGGATGCATTATCCTTTACAGCAAGGAAAAGAAGCAACACTTCCGAATCACCTCTAATATATAGAAAGCTTTTCAAATTTTGGCAATTTTCTATCAGCCCAATAACTGACAATCTGTCCTGATACTGCTGAGAAAAACTTCATGGTGTTCCCCACAAAGAACTTCTAGCATAAATACTATAAAGTGAAACCGCTTCTGCAAAAAGTAAATATATACCCCAATGTTTACCCTCAAAGTCTGCTGTGGTTGTTCAGCAATAACTTTTATTTAGCATAACATTTCTTGAAATATACTAAATTAAAAATCTTTCAGGGAAAAAGTCCAATGTGCGTCTACCTAGCCCACAGAACTGCATGGCAACTGACGTAGATACCACCAAGTCATTTTTAACTTCCCATCCTTACAATTTTGGCTAGCTCACATCAAAAGAAATGGAAAAAAAAGAAAAAAATACCATTTAAAAATACCTCCAAAATCAAAGATATTTTTCCACTTTTAGGCTTATAAACTTATACCAACTACAATAACATAACTAAGAACACTCCGTTATTTTTCTGATACAGCTTCTTAGGTGTTTTCCAACCTAGCCATTTGACTCCCACACCAGTTCCAACCAGGCATGCATATTAATATGGGCCCAAAAAACATTTCTGGTTCCTCTCTCACTCTCCAGTAAGACCATCTCAGACTCAACTTAGCTGCTTTGCCCAGTGAGTCAAAACATTTACAGCTGCTTTTAGGCAGCTGGAAATGGCAAAATTAAGCTACAGCCCCATTACCTGGGTAGGATATCTACATTTAACACATTGCCATTAATAATTTTAAATTCTGCAGTCTAACACTAAGATTAATGTTTTTTTAAGGCTTTTGCTGAAAACACCTACTCTGATAAAATCTATAGTCAAGTTATTAGGAGGGTTGGCTTCACTAACCAAAATACTAAGAAACGTCTGTTTCTAGAGGCTGGAGTTCTCTTTTTATTACTGGTTCATGCTTTAAGAAAGCCGTGAAGATAGGAAATATTTGTGCCCTGAAAGCTTACCTTCCAGTAAGTCTCTTGCCAGACCTGGTTCTGCCCCTGTGGACCGAACAAAGTCTGACAGGACTGCATCCATATCAAGAGTCATGTGATCATCCAGAGATGCTGCCAGGCACGCAGCAGCAGCAGGACTCGCCGGTTGGCTAGAAGGCATCCATCTGCCAAGGAGAAAAAGAAACAGAATTTGGGAATATATGCCAAATTGATGTAAATGACATTTTTCTTCTCTGCACCAAACAAAACTAATAAAAATGCTAAAACATTCAAGTTACTACATTAAAATAAACAGTATTTGTCAGTCATCTCTGCCTTAGCCTAGGAGCTGTTTATCACTTGCACTGTCTGCGTGTTTTCTGTTTCTTAACATTTCATAATTTTTCTTATGTGCAGCTTCTAAATAATTCTGCACCTCAAAGACTCCAATCCAGCAAAGCACAGGCATGGTTTATTCAAAACACAGAGATCATATAATTGACTGTAAGGACAGAACTGTTCGTACACTGAAGTTTAGCAAGTATTTAAATGTTTGACTAGTCTAGAGCTCTTTTTTGCCTTTCTTACTAACATACAACAGAGTTTATTATCTGTTCTTTTATTTGTCTTGTCAATACCACTTCCATAATTCATAGTTTCCCCATTGCACTGTGTCTGGCTTGGATGCAGTTAATTTTCTTTACTAACTTCCAAATTTGTGACTCACATGGTGCTGAGAGCACATCAATGTTGTGGGCATTGCTAAACAGCCCTTACACAGCATTGCAGCCTGCTCTGTCTCGCACCCTGCCCACCCAGAGGCTGGGGGTACACAGCCAGGACAGGTGCCCCCAGCTGACCAAAGGGATATTCCATACCCTGTGAACGTCACACTCAGTGATAAAAGTGGAGGAGACTCTTTCCAAAGTAGCTGTTGCTTGGAGACTGGCTAGGGATCAGTCTGCTCGTGGGAGGCAGAGTGACTGTCTTTTACTTGCTTCCCCCCCCAACTCCTCTTTCCTTCATTTTAATTAAATTGCCTTTATCTTGATCCATGACTTCTTCCTCACTTTTGCTCTTCCAATTTTCTCCCCCATCCTGCTGTGGGATTAGGGACTGAGCAGCTGGTGGGTGCTTACTTGCTGGTCAGGATTAGCAAACTCCAGGGCTTCTTCATGTCTGCTTCCTGCTTCTCCTCTTTGCTGCGTTCTTTTTCTTACCTGGGAGACTTATAATAAAAGCAATGGCCCCAAGTCTAATCTGGTATTTGGCCCTTGTATTGCTGCCATCCCAGTACTCAGGGAACCATCTCACAGAGACAACTAACAATTACACCTTTCTGCTCTTCTCCACAAGCCACTTTGTGGTGAAGTTGAGAACGGCAACTCCCCCTTTCTCCTCCAGGGTTTCCTGCCTTGTTGTGATGGCTCTCCAGTTTCTCAGACTTCCCTCTGTAACCAGAATGCTCATCCTATGCAGAAACATTACAGCTGTCATCCAGGTGACGGAATTACCACCTGGCTGCTCTGACACTGGGATCCTGAGGCCCAGTCACGACTAGGGTCATTAGCAGCCAGCATTCTAAGGGCTGGGGAATCAGCAGAGGAACCAGAAAAGGGACAACAATCCCCAGTCTCTGCAGAAAGCTCCTGGTGAGTGTGAAGGCAAAGCCTCCTCTCAAGGAAGACCTTGCCAACTAGCACGGCAAGTGGACTGCAGTGGAGGAAGGTATCCAGCGTCTGAGGCAACTGGCAGTAGTGGAGGTGCTTTACAGCAACCTGGGCAACAACCAGTCCTCCAAAGATCGTAGGAAGTCCGTGTCACAGAAGTTTGTACGGAGCACGCCGACACCATAGGCCAGCCCCTAGTGCTAACGGACAGACACCAAGGTTCCACCCGTGGCTAGACTGGCCTGCCAGTGCCAGCAGTCAAAAAAATGTCTTCCTCCCTGACCCCGTGGGCCTGCACCTACCCACAGCCAGAAGGCACAGATTTTGGAGCACCACCCAAAGAGGTGACTCATGCTGAAGAGGCCTCACTGTACAATAAACTGTCAGAAAGAAGAAACAATATGCTCATAACCAATGGATCCTGTAGCGTTGTGAGAAACCACACAAACTAAGCTTAAGCATTTAGTTAGCGCTTAGCTGCTGGCTGGGTCAACCCACCACACCCACTTTAATTTTGGATAAGGAATTCACATTTTCTCCTGTTCCTTCCGAAATAATGCTCTCTTTCTCACATGGCATCAGAAAACATTTTTGAGCTTCTGCAGCAGCCTTCATTTCAGAGCACTTCTTAAAAACCTCTCTTAGAAAGTGCAGCAGCAGTGCCTTTTCCATATAATATTATGACAACCACAATAAGGGAAAGCTTCTCCCAATCCAATGGCTATGCTCCTGTTCACCAGTGCAAGTCAAATGGTTCTGTCCAGACTGACAGCTCGAAGCCCTCTCCAGAGATATTACGAGACTGAGCTCTCGTCACTTTCTGGGAAAAATGACAGCATGACTTTTTGCAGAACTCCTGATGCATCATAATCAGTTCTGCCCCAGGCTAAGACCCAGCCCGTACAAACCACGACCTTTCAGTACCTTTCCACTTTTGTATCGGATTTCCCCCCAGCCCCAGTAAATCTTAGCAAGACTCCCACAAAGTAACTGTCGTGGGCTATGCTGTACATTGCTCTTTAAAAAGAAAAGCTTAAGTGTAAAAGGTGCCAAGTACAAAGTATTTGATTGTCATACATAGAGTCACAGGTAAGCAGCCTTCCTCCAGTAAATTAAGTCCCAGTTAATAAAGCCCAGTCACATAATTTTCAGGCCAACAGATCTACAGAGTACAGTGAACACCGCAGCTGAGGATCAGGTATACATCTAGCCTCCTCTAGTGTAGTATTTCTATAGCTGAATCTTCAGTGGAGAAATCATCTCCACAAAGCGAATCAGCAACAAAGAAAGCACTATAGATCTTGGTCCGACTGAGGCCTGGCTGGGAGAGGCAGAAAGGAAAGGCCTGGCAGGATTTCACTCCTCTTCTCCTGACTGATGCAATTAGAGCACTAGTTAATGCAGTTAGGGTACACAAAGGTCTTTACTGCTTTTACTCAATATTTCTACTTAATGCCAGCCCCGACCCACCCATCTATCCAGGGCTTTCTGAAGTTCTGAAGCAGTTGCTATGTAATACCAGCTCAATCACAAGGAAAAAACACAAACATTTTCCTGCTTCCTTGTCCAAGTGACAAGTCCCAAGGCCAAGCGATGCTCTGTTTCAGCAGCTTGCTGCAAAAACCAACATGGCACCAGCGCATCACAGTGCCAGGGGGCTGCGGGGGCTCTGTGAGGAGAGAGGGGCTGCCCTGGGCCACACATAGCCAGCTGGGGCCAGCGCAGCAGTGACCCAGGGCAGGGCACAGCCGAGCCCAACAGCCACGCTATGGTGCCGGTCTGCAAACGGTCCCACTTCACATCCATTTAGAAGGTTTGGAAGGAAGAAGAGAGAGAAGGAGGTGATGTTACTGTAACTTAGCAGTTTTCCTTTATTGACAACCAATACTGTAGTTACCTTTCAGTTTTCTCCTGTGTTTTTAAACAGTCTGGCAGGGGCAATCTTACTTACTAGGGTGCTCAGAACCACCTTCAGACCCATCAGGAAGCAGATAATTTCTTGCACTTGCAAGTGAAACAACACAATGTTGGCATGGGAGGCTTTGCTGGCAAATCGAGGGCTAACAGAAACATCAACCCCACTGGAGCGTGTACTTGCCTTTTTCTTTTTCTTTTTTTTTTTTCCCTGAAAAAAAGTGAACTCTAGCTTTCTAGGCAATGTTCTCTCCAAATACAAATAAAAATGAAAGCGGGTGCTTCAAGAGCAGCTGGTGCTAGACATGCTAGTAAGACAGCTGACATTCAAAACCGAGTTATGCTAAAGGTATCTCTGTACTTCTACTCTGCCTGCATTGCTGTGGAAATAGTGCAAAGCAAAGCAAACAGGATCAAGTTAAATGATACATACTCAGGCAAAAGCACAGGTCTTATTTCCAAGTTTGTTATTCGTTACTGGTCAAAGTTTACCTTTAAACATGAATTAGATCTTTCCTGTTAATTCCTCCTCACAGGCTCAGCTGCAACTTTGCCAGGTGCCAAGAGTATGGATGAGCATGGAGGTTTCCTCCCAGGAACAGATGATACTGGCTCTTGCTTGTAACACAGCTACGGAGAAATAAACTGTGGGAGGAAAATAAAAATTAAAAATAAATAAATAAATAAATAAAGATAAACAGTTGATTTCGCTGTTCTGCAGAAGTAATGCAGTCCTTTCCTAGTCCATTTCTTACCCTCCATATGAACACGAGGGGATGTACAACTCTGCAGAGAGCACCTTCCTACCAAAGCTGTTCCCCCATTCCGTGCTGTAACGAAACAATGCGAGGGATCCTGGAATGGCTTCCCGATTGCCACCCTATGCTTTGGTCCCTTGCAGACACGGCTGATGTTGTACTGAAGTCTGCGTGCCCCAACGCACGCACATGCAAAACCAGACTCCTCTGATGTTTAGTTTCGGTGACATTGTTCGAAACCAGCAAGTAACACGACTTGTTTGAAGTACATCATATCAGTCCAACAGACTTCCTTAAAGTACTGTGACGAGGGGGATATAGTTGCCTAACCTGGAGGATCTTACAAACTGACAGGTAAAACATGGCTAAGTCCTGAGATTCCTCACTTTGATCAGGCTGACAGCTGGCGTACTAGCCAGTGTCCCAGCTGATGGCTGTTAACTTCTTCAGACAAATTAATTACCTGATTATAGTCAACCTTCGAGATTGGATCCCTTAGCAATTGCTTCTTTCTGCAAGTACGTACCCAGAAAAATATCCTTCCATCTCAGGAGGAAGGGGTCCTCACCGTCCTCAGCCATGAGGACTGTGAAGTCCAACTAATGCAACATGTCTAGCCTATGGTTATGTTTTCCATTAGTAAATCAGATTATACTGCTGTCAACTGTACCCATTTCACTGCTGGCCTTATACTGGTACCTCTATGTTTTATACTTCTACTTCACACTTCTACATTTATGTAATTTATACTAATTATACCACTGCATAATTACATTGGAGCTGCAATAGCAATAGCAGGGAAGGTGATCCTTTCCCTCTATTCAGCCCTGGTGAGCGGCATCTGGAGCACAGCGTCAATTTTTGGCTCCCCAGTACAGGAAAGACATGGAAAGGATGTAGCAAGTCCAGTGAACAAACTAGACATCTGGATCACCATGAGACAAGAGAAACATTTCTAATAGTTAACAAAGACAAGGCAGTAACAGAAGGAAGTCTAGAAATATGGAAAAGGCTACTCAAAACACAATGCTGGCACTTGAGCAGAGAGAGTATAGAAAACTGGTTATATCCATGCATTGACAGCTGATGAGACTGTGTAACAAAGCCAGAGAGAGCACTTGCTGTTTTACTGAGAAACAACAAAAAAATGAAATATTATCCAGGTACTGTGATATAATGATAAATAGCTTTACAGCTGGAAAAAATCTGCCTTGTGTTAGGTGCTAAGGAACCACACCTGATGGAGACCTCCCAAATCCATGACAGTGTTGAGGAACAAAGTTTCTAGCTGAACACTCCTGTGCACTAACACTATACACGTCTCTAGGCTCCGAGTCCACGTGCACTAACACTACACGTCTCTAGGCTCTGAGTCCTCCAGCTGTGCTTAGAGCACCTTCACAAAAATATCTATGCTATTTAATTTTCCCTGCTACTCATCAAACCTAAATTAACAGTACAACACAATTTAATAGTGTTTATTCAGACAGATTTGTCTATAAGATGGAAGGGTGAATGCAGAAACGTGTTAATGAATGCTGAAAACTTAGAACTGACCCACTGCTGACTGCCTGAAGTAACACTGGCTCATCAGTTTGGGCTACTTGAAGATGAAGTAAGACATGCAGGGCTGTGCTGACTGGAACTGGACTCCTGCACGGTTTCCTGGCAAATTCAAACTTTCAGCAATGCTGAATTAAGCACATAAGAGACGACTAAAACCTCTGCTACATGTGCAACTGAGGAGCAACCTGCTGTGGAAGTTCATTCCTCACACGTGGGCAATGCCTCCCAAAGTCTTTACAACATTATAAACTGGATGCGGTACTACTAAACCCATAAAAATAAACAGCTTTATTAAAAATAAAATTAATTAAAATGAAGTCTCTAAAGGTCAAACACAAGGTCTTCTAACTACAGCAATATTTTGCTGCACTAACTATACAAACTGCTTCTTTTTTTTATTTCAGTCAGCAGATGTTACTGTTTCTAGTCGCAATTAGCACAGAGGCAGGTGATCTGGCTGTTACTTGAACTACCACACCATGAAAAAAAACATTTTACAAAAATCCAAACTATGTGTGCTCTACACTGAAAACAACCTTCAGAGTTGCTAGTTCCTCCCTTTATAAATTTGAACTAGCCCTATTACACCCCCCTCCCCAGGGAAGAGCTGTTTTCTTAGCTCTCTGGGATTTAAAGGAGGGGAAAAAAGTCTTTCAACAATTACTCTCTTTGCCAGAAAACTACTATTAGCTGTGAAAACACATCCAGATGGAATAGATTGCTAAGCAAGAAAAGGAACGAAATTCTGAGGAAGCAGGCAGGCAGTGACTCAGTGCGAGCTAGGAGCTCAGGACCAGATGGCGACCAGACTCGCTGCTCTCACCACATGCAGCACCTCTCACCTGCAAAAGCACCACCTCCATCTTTGCTGCTGCTGGCTAGTCAAAGCATCAATGCAACTTACGATTGAAATCCAACACACCCTTGGAGCAGATCTAACACACTTCCATATTACACCACCTGTCAACAAGCAGCACTCCTCTTGGGGTAAAGGTATTTATTGGCATACTGTTTGCTGTTTTCCTTTCACATGAGCCACATATGATAAATGAAGAGCACTTTGTATTGAATAGAGATGTAAACTATTTGACCCTCAAAGCACAATGGAGACCTTGGCTTTCTGTCACTCTCTAGCCAAATTTCTTCCCTACAATTCCATATTTATGCAATGCAAATACAGGGAGTAATGAAGGGGAAACATTTGTTGCATGCTTCAAGAAAGAGCATTTTGAAAGGTTTTAAAGAAGAGGGACAGGTAGATTCTAAATGTTAAGATGGGTGAATAGGACCTGAAATCAAGTTAATAGAGTCCCATACACATCTGACCTTTTCTTCCCCTTGAAGTATCTGTCTCTTCAAACAGCCACTCTTGGAAGTTCAGCCTTCATTTGAAACTAACTTTGACCTCTTCAAAATCAAAGAGCTTTATGCAGGTATACAATATAAAAATACTTCCCCCCCCAACGGGTGCAAAGAAATAGGGCTAACTAATGAAACAAAATCTAGTATGTTGAAACAAAACCCATGCCTAAGGAATAAAAATAGCTATTGAAACAGAGGCAAAGAAGTGAAAGAAAACAGTTCAAGAATGGACAAACATTCAGAAAGACAAACACTAAACTGCAACTAAAATCTTCAAAGGGCAAAACAAGCATCTCCAGCAATATGCCTGAACTCAAATCTCTAGGAAGCCAGTGAAAATACACAAAATGCTTTAAGCCCATTCTGTCTGTCCCCATCTCCACCTCCCCTTTCTCCCCCCCTCCCGCCCCCCATTTTTATTTCCCTCCAGTGTGACGGAGCTAAATACCCCATTAACATTACTGAATCCTCTCAGCTGGTCTGGCAACACGCAGGCTAAGTGCAGACCCCTTGTGTTAATGTTCATGCTCCTTTGATTTTCAGTAGTTAAGTCAGAGAGACCCCATTTGTGCACAGCTCCAGACTTTGCAAGTAATTTTGCCTGACATGACATATTTGATGTAGAATGTCATAATTCTATCACCTTGACAATATGACTAAATTGAACCAATGCACCAAATGAGGTCATTTTTATTAGTGAAACACCTACATTTTTGAATTAAGGTTGTGCAATTCTTCATTCTTTTCTGCATGTAAAATGTATTTACTTACAGTTTGACATAAGCTTTTTTTTTTTTTTTTTTTTAGTAAGACAGATATATTTATTAGGTTATTACATTTCTAAAGCTGCTCCACTTTTCATTAGGTAACATTTTGCCAAACGTTCATATATGAAATAAAAATGATTGAGCAAAAAACTGTAATTAACCAAACCCATTAGAGATTTGTTTAGAAGCAGAACACCAGCTTTAGAAGGACTGGTATTTAATGTCAAAATACAGCTCTTAAGATTGTCTGGTATGAATAGCATATATATGTGAAAATAAATTGTTCAAAGTGTTTGTCAACCAGGTAAAAAGTGATTAAAGATACAGGACCTGTTTGAAATATAGAAAGAAAAAAATCTGCCAAGAGCATCTGAAAGGAATTACACTGATTCCCTCCCCCCCGGAAATCAAGACAATTTTTAAAGTAATGAATAGTGCAGTATGCCTACAGGAACACTGCCACACGCCAACACGAAACATCTCCCTGTCCTTTACATGGGTTAAATTCAACACTATTTTGCACAGACTGACTTCAACTCAGTAAACTTCTTGTAAGCAGCATAACACTTCAATCATGCTTTTTTTTTTTCCAGTGTTTCCTGAGTAGGTGGGGACATTTATCTCTAAGCACACCGTGTGTATACAGGTATACACATAGGTAGAGATAAATGTCCCCAGCTATACACATATACACACATATACATAATGTATATGCATATTTTATCTTGATATAGTCATGTTTGCATCCAAGATGTACTTAAAAAAAAGAAAATTATACATACAAACATGTTTCCATTTTGCAGTATCCAAAATAGAACTAAAAGGTTAAAAAATAATAATAATAATAAAAAAAAGATAGATGTTGGCAAAGCCTCTTCTGGAACACTGGGACCAACTTCAGTAACTCAGAAATCACTTCAAACTGAAACATATGAAATGAAAGGCTGCAGAGCATTAGAAGTTAAGCATTTCATCTTAGGACAAATGACCCAAAGAGCCTAGCTTGCAGAGTCTAAGAAAACACGGTAGAGAACTGGGTAACTTCCTCATAAATGCATCAAACCACAGGAAAATACAGTCCAGAAACAAAGGTAGGGCTCCCAGTGACAGAAGTACTGGGAAGAAAATACTGAATTATTTTGTAAAAATAGTGCTACAGAAGTGCACATAAAGTACAACATAACATTCTGCAGTAATATGAAACCAGTCTGAAGAACTGGGCAGTTTTTGTGCAACCCTGTGGCCTCTTTTTTTTTTTTTTTTTTTTTTTTTTTTTGACATTTCAGAATAAGCTGAGTTTCTAGGTAACCCTTTTAGGGGTTATTCTCACAGGACCATGGATTAAGATGGTCCACATTCCAACATTGAAACAATTTCCAAATGAGAAAAGCCTGTATTGAACCTTTTCCCTTGTTCTGGATAATTTCCACCTGAAAAATTATATAAGCAAGTTGCACCCATGTAGGAATTCACTTACTTCTGCAGTAGGTTACACACATATGGAACAGATATAGGTGTAAATATACAAAGAGAATATAAGATTACAAGTGCAATTCTTCCTGAAAATTAGTTTATATACTCATTTACACTGGCGCAAAACAGTACCTTAAATTTACAGCAATATTTTGTATCCCATTGTCTAAGGTGGCAATGATTACACATGAAGAACTGGCGTAAGAAAAAAGTCTTCTCCTCCCTACTTTCCCTTTTTCTAACTAGCAAATGTGTAGCTTATATTAAAATATGGACTACATTGTAAATGTTTGTCTTCTATGTTTAAAATAGAGTATATAATACAACATATCAATAAAAATGTGTGATCACTTGAACAACTTCAACTTAGTTGACAGGCTGTTTTTTTCCCCTCTGTAAAAATTTTATTGTCCCTTTTTTAAAAAAACACATGCCTCGTAAGCATTACCTGTATGAATCAGACATCTTTACTATGATGATGGTGGTTATATTTATACACACACGTATATATAGAGAGAAATATCAGTACATAACCACATAGCTAAATTGTAACCCCATTTAGCTTTTTGGTAGGAAACAAGCATGGCACATGTATAGAGGTCTCAGAGTTAACAGCTGACGTAACAGTAACGTTATTCTCTATGTCTACAATTCTCTGCCTTTAAGAGGAACTTAAGGCAAGTGGACCTTAGTTTCCAGAACAGGTGTCTTGTTTTCTTCCTTGTCAACAAGATTGCTATTAATTCAAGAAACCTGTCACTGAAGGAAAACTGCAGAATTCCTCAGGAGCTAAACAAAGTGCATGCAATGATAAAAACTCATGTAACAATGTGGTATAAACTGAAAATGTAGCTTGAGTCACATTCATCTATGCAAATCCCTGTAGTAGTGCTTCAAAAAAACATAGAACCATGTGCTTTGCCTTTTTTTTTCCTTCCCCCTTTGGTTAATTAGTATTTAGCACTTTACTTGGTCTTCTATTCAGGACACTGTTATGAGTTAAACAGAATCTACTAGAATAATCTCCTTATTGAAATGATCACACTAATTCATCTGAAAACCTCTGTTTCTAAAAAAAGTTAATGATTTTGAATTAGTCTCACATTTGACAATTGCTCCATAGTTTTTTTCTTGTTTATTTAATCTGGAAGGTTTGAATTTGGCACTGTAAGATCTGTATTTGTTTAAATAGTAGTGGATGAATACCTCTGTATGAAAGCTCTTCATAAATTCACAACAGGTCCCTTAGTCCTTCTTCATGTATATGTATACTTAGGTTAAATTAATTTTAATGCTTGCAGAAAGAACAAGTTATTTTTCTTGGTCCTTTGAATTCAAATGGGTCAGCAATTTGACAACTACATTTAACAGGAATTTGCTGTTAACTGGGATTTCAAAGGGGTTTTTACCTGTCAGCAAGAATCTAGTATTCAGACTGTCACAAGCCATGTGTCTTTTGCAGATGAGCGTATTACCTAACCAATGCACTAGAGTGACTATCGGTATTTATGTATTATTATTTCTAGAAAATATATCCTTGGACGAATCTACCATGCTGATTATGTTAATTTAAAACTCTAACACCACTATACTGATTTCTCAGGAGGAGACTTCAGCAGTAACTACTTTCCCAGAGGGAAAAAAAAAAAATCTTTAAAAGTGTATATTTTTCACATATATTTGTCAAAAAGACTAAGAAGAGTCGTAAATACAAATATGTAGAATAAAATACACTCAATCAGGAAGCATGATTTTTTTTTTTTTTAACCAACTAGAAAATTACCAGAAGGAAGAACTCAACTTCAGAGAAATTCCAAAGCAGAAGCTAGATAATGTGAAGTCTTATAAATTTCCAGCCCAACTGGTGACAGCTGAGCACAACATACTGCAATTCCCGAAATATAAAAGGAGAATTTCTCTGAAACGGTATTCAACAACATATCTATCTATATAAAGAAAGGTGTACAAATCCGTAACTTTTATTTATTTATTTATTTATGACCATCCAGTAACTGGAAGGAGGAAAATAAGCACATGGTGTTTGGGCAAAATTTGTGTCAAAGAGAAGGTGGCAGAGGAAAATCCTAACATCACAGTCTAGTAAAACACACAGAAATCAATTCAGACATGTGAAGGTAGGTAGCTAGTGCTACTTTACATATCACACAGTAACTTCTGGGTTTCATCTGCTGCTCCACTTCTATGTTCACAGAGCCTCCAGTTTTAGCACATAAAGATTAAATGCAGTTTTTAAGCTTACAGTTAGAAAATGTCCTAAAGAATTAAATGTGCATGTATTTACATGCACACACTTCTCTTCTTTTTGGAGGTGAAGTATTTTTAAACTTTGCAGTCTGTTTAGTATGATTGGACCTGTTTTGCTCACAGAACTCCAATGAAAGATGGCATTCAGGAAACGCCTCTGCACAAACTACTATTTAACTACCATTTAAGATACTGAATATTTCTCCAAAATGTTCCTGAAGGCCTCTGCACTGAGCTTGGAGGACCAGCTCCTCATCAGCTGACATGGTAGAAGAAACTAAACCTGTTACATACATACATTTTATATATATATATAAACTGTGTGTATAGATGTGTTCATGTGTATGTTGAAAAACTACTTTTCATTAATAGTATTTATACGTTCTTATTTTAAGATGCTTCAAGTCACAAAGACCTTAATTCAAATTAGCTGCACCTTACTCCGTTATGCTGTCAGAATGGCAAATCACTCCACTAAGAGACAATGTGTAATTGCTTTATAAAGGGGATGTGTGGTCAACACTCAAATACTATAAAAGCACCCAGTTCTGCAAAATCTGTTTAAAAAAGCTTTAAAATGTTGCTGGATGGTTGAGATCCTGACAGAGGATGTAGCTACAGTGATGAGTGAAAAGGCATTAGCTGGAATAGCCCAAACGGTAACAACTGCCTAACATACGGTAATATGCACTAGACTTGAGAGCAAAGTCAGATCTTTATAAATTAGTTACAAAACACTGATTCCCAAAACATGTAAGATGACGAGACAACATTTAGTGACTAAGACAATTATCGGCCACTTTCTGTCTTAAAATACCGGTGTTATAGGAATAAAAGGTGAAGAAGAATGACTAAAAAAAGCTCCAGTCAGGCATCACTACTAAGGTTTTGTCTACACAATGAGACAGAGGAAAATCAACCCAAATTAATTTAACTGGATTTGTCCAAGTCCATTAAATTCCTTTGAAAACGCTTCCATCTGGGAATAAAAATGTGGCCTTAATTTGGTTTGGCTCATCTTGCCTTTGAAGTGGATTAAACTAAATTCACTAGAGGCCACTTTAATAATGAATGGGAGAGTGCACACAGACACTTTGTGGGATTTAAGCTGTCCTCTTTACATTCCTACATTTAGTTGACTTGCATCAATTGTCCTTGGTATCTTGTGTAGACGAGCCCTGAACCGATACATTTGACACAGAAGTGGAAAAATAGACAATGCGGGAAGCTGTGCTGAAGAATCCTCAGTCAACACAACAACCCCCCGTGGGAACCAGCAAAGTACTATTATCCAAGAGAAGAGAAAGACTGTTCACTTTCAGAAATATTAATTAAAGCATCTACTACTCGCTTATTTATTTGAATTCTTTGAAGCTACAACCATTGATAAAGGAATCCACTAAATCATCATTTGAGAATTATTTAAGAATTAGAGATTAGGACGTTATATTTTAGGCTGAGATAAAAGAACGTAGAAAAGAAAGACTGAAAAGATCATGCTGAGCTTAAAAGCTGTGGCACACTCCCACTGAAGAAACAGCACTGAAAACTAGAAACACTCAATACATTAAAGTACCAGAGTCCCCTTAAACCACCCCCAGTCACTGACAGCAAGGGCACCAAGAGGTGCTTTACCTGCACTGTGCAACTGCTGACAGCCTGGCCAAAAGCACAGCACCAGCTCCACACCAGATGTGCACAAAGGGGAATTAATTCACCTGCCCAGGCAGTGTTCCTGCCCCACCGTTCTGCAGGAACACTTTTACAATTTTTTTCACAGAACCTCAAAAGCATTTCATAACACTATGGTGTTGTAAATGATTATATTCTCAGAGGGAAAAACCATCATAGATAAATGAGAAGTTCATGGAAACAGGTCTAGAACTGAAATAAACCAACAAGCAGGAGACAGAACCTTTCCAGGTAAGGATCCTCCACATCCCTCCATCAAGATTTTTTCAGGATAAAACAACTTCATTGCTGTAATGTTTTTGCATTCATACAGATAAACAGATGAAGGGCCTGAACATAAGACAGTTATGGCATCTCCCTTACTTTACTCACAAGTTCTCACGGTGTCCTAATTGGATTCTGGCAGAAGGCAGCGGTGCAAGAGATAAATGTAATGCCACTGATAAAAATGGAGTGTTCCTAAAACAAAGCTCCATTTTAAGTCAAATTCAAGTATCAATTATTCTTTTACAAGGGAGAATGATAAAGAAGTAGGCAGCATATTGCACTGTACTAGAAATACAATTTGAGGCCTCTTATTAAATGTACAATTTCATTAAGTAACCTCTATCTCTTCTACTAGAACGCATCTCTACAGAATATAAGGAATTTGAACATGGTAGATTTTCTCCTCATTTTGAATTTTTCCTTTATTTTTGTCTCACACATTTTACCTGATGCTGCTACCAAAAAAAAAAAATATTGTTTTCAAATACTGAACTTATTCCTCCAGATTTCATCCTTTCAGATAAAGAAGGTATCCTGGCCAAAGCTCCAACTGCACCATTTTCTCTAACATACACATACTAGACACTGCAAATACTCTGCATGCATACAACTTACTTCAGTGTGTAAAAAAAAAAAAAAAAAAAAAGCAAGATACTCAAATAACCATTATTGGATATAACATGCAGTTTCTTTAATTTTAATTTTAATTTTTTAAGTTCACGTTGCATTAAAAATGCAACACTCAGACCTATAGGCACCATGAAATGCAAGCAGCTCAAAAACCAACACAATGAAAAACAGTATAAACACTTGCTGTTTCTTACATTTTGAGTTAAATAGCCCACTATTTCTACATTCGGAATTCTAAAATTGTCATAGCAACGTGAATCTGAGTCTTCATTTACAATGCAGATAATCTGTTCAATTGTGTTATTCATGCATACCCCTGTATCGTCTGATTTGCTGTGTACTGCAGTAAACTTCTACTGGGGGTTGTGGGAGAGGAACAGACTACACAGGTATGACGCACTGCCATGCAGTGGTCAGGAAGTAGCTCAACCTCAACCTCTGCTTTACAGCAAGTTATTTCCTCCAATACTTTCATTTAAGAACCAACAGCTGCTGCTGAAAAGCCAGACTGCTAAGATTAGTTCTCTTGTTACGGCTGCTTGTTCTTGAGCCATAAATAGATACACAGCAGATTAGAGCTACCTTTAAACAAGTTTTTCATTTGACTTACTTGGAACAGACTTTAAATAAGATTTCCTTGAGGCAAGTGTTGGATGGGTGTTATGCTGCTGGTTTTTGGTGAAGAAAATAATCCATTTTTGCCACAGTAGAAGGTATGAATAAGCAAAATTGTGTCCCCTGAGAAATCTGGAAGAAAAAAAAAGACAAGATATTAATCATTGCATTTATTCTGCACTATTTGAATGATATCTGTCACTGTCAAGAACCAACTCTACCTTTGACACCAACAGCCTAATGGATACACTACTATCAATGCAGATAGATTACTGCATGCAATAGTTTGCATTAAACAGATTACTTGGGCACAACCCTGAAAATAAAGAAAAATATGAATCATGAATTTACAGAAATATCCTAATGGCTACCCTGTATGAAAATGGTAATTCTTACTTAAAAATTACTCAGTTTATTTTATTAAGATTCATCAAATACAACTTTGTAACTTTTTTTTCTTCTTGTGTGTTGTATTTTTCTGCATAGTGATCCAATAAACTGAAGAATGCTCCCCATATGACCACAATTTGGTCCATTAGAAATATATGGAAATGTAAGTATACAGCATAAAATTATTAGCTAGGAAAAGGTTCAGGCTGTAGAGTAACCTCAGCTGCAATTATTTTTATGGGGACAAATTTAACTCATCTTTCTACATTTGTTTGGTCCCTGCAATAACTTCCATGGGAAATTAGCGAAGAAAACAAGGAAACAGATTAAGGATGTTACGTAAGTATTTCAAAAATCAACCGAGGCCAGATAACCGCGTTCTTCATTAAGAATGAATGCTCACAATAATTTTCTAATTTTTTCCCTATTTTTGTCTGATATTTGGAAGTAATCACAGCCAAGGTGCTGAAGAAGCTTCCTCCACTCCGCTTCAGTTCTCTAAGACTCACGTGTAATCTTTGCCCTAAATTCAAAAGGGACCTAATTATTCAATTCTTCTGAAACAGGACCAAAACACTTCCTACTATCTTCTCTGTAGCTTAGGACCAGCAGCACTGTTCTGAAAACCTTTTCATTGTGTTGCACCTGGATGAGCACCTTTCCACAAAGACTCAAGTGTGCGGTCCCTTCCATTAGTTTTGCTTCAAGCATGGAATTGAAGTAATTTTAGGAGAATACAAAAGCTACATCAACTTGGTTCTTAGTTGTAGTAAGGCTAGGCTCATTCAGCATAAGTTCTACATTCAGAACAAGGCTTACCTACAGTTACAGTTCTTTGCAAGAATGGAATTTAGTTCAAGCAACATATGAAGGATACATGATGCCTAATAATAATGAAGCAGTAATATTTAAGAAGTGTGACTGGTAACATTCCATCTGAAGAAAGATCTGTTTACAGTAAGGATAGTCACTATCACTACTTAGGTCTTTCTTAAATAGAAATGACAAGTTTCAAAGAACTACTTAGTCTAGCTTGTGACCAACAATCATACACAGCCACAGTTGCACTGGATAAAAAACAAAACAAAACAAACAAACAACAACAACAACAAAAAAAAAACAGTTTAAACTAATTTGTTTGAAGGACTGCTAGAACTGACAAAGTCGTACCAGAGCTGACTTACAGAAGTACCTACAGAAGGTGGATTTGCAATGCCATTTCTGATAATGAACTTTTTCCAGCTGAGGCAAAGCTTCAGACTGTCTTGACTCTGGTCATTTCTTCAGCTAAAAATGCTGTTGAGGAACCAAACTTGACAGGAGGAGGGAATGGAGTCTGCCGCTGACAGGTGTCAGGCAGCATGTCTGGGTTAACTTCTGTGCCTCTGGTTTCAGTATGATCGGCTCTAAAACTGACTGAAACTTCCAGCTGGTGATTAGTAGTCTCTGAGGACGCTAGAAGTGTTAGTCCAGTTCGTATGAAGAGCATATGAAAGTTTTATACAGCTGTGACATATTAGTATAGAAATTACTGGAGAAGACATATGCTAAATATATATTTTTGAACCTTGTCAGAAACCTCTCACCCTCCAGTTAGAGATATCTCGACTGGGACAATGGGAAGAGGTGAAAACTTTCTTCAATGAAGTACCAAAACAGCTAGCTTGGTCACTTGTCATTTTGTCATGTTATTAAAGATTTCTTCCTCTTTTTTTTTTTTTTGTCAAGTAACAACACAAAATGTGTGTTTGTTTTTTTTAATTATTTTTTCCCTTTTTTTAAAAAAAAAGGCAAAAGAAGTTCTGTACTATTATAATACTGTTTTCTTTCACCCTGTTTCTTCATGTTGCAACTCCTTCAGACTTAGGCCTATACACATTAGTGAACTATAAATTATGCCTCATTATCAAGCAAAAATCTAGTAACTTGACCATTGTGAAACTATCTAGTGTTGAAAATGGCTATTCATCAACATTTTAAGAATACATAAAATGCTGTAAACAGCAAGAAAATCCTTTTTTCATTTAGTCAAATCAATTTGGTAACATTCTAAGTTTTCTCTCACTGCAAGTAAGATGTAGCTACCTCTGCAGTCATAAGAATTGTCAACCTCTGCCTTTTAGATTTTTACTGTAATTCAGACAATTTAAAAAGTAATAATAATCATAATTAACAGGACATTCAGGTTCACCATGAAAAACTGGAAGCTGATGCATCAAGGAAAGTGCTACAAGGAAACACACAAAACGGTAAATAACAACAACAAAAGCATTGGCAACTAACAGATGGTCAAATTTGATTAAGAAAAGGTGCAGCCTAATTTTTGAGAGCTGTTGAGTATTTCTGAGTAACTTCAACAGGATTAGTGGATATTCAGTGTCTCTAAAAAGTAGACCATTAGTTCTAATTGTCATTGTCATCATCACCTATTATTATGTGCTATGAAAAGCAGGACACAGTTGGAGTTAAATATTAGTGTGTGAAACAGGAAATTTAGGAAGCCAGAAAAAAATGGAAATTGCTATTGATTGCAAAATAAGCCTGGAGGTGGGGGAAAAAAACTCTCCACCACACTGAATATTAATGTCTATGGGCAACAGTTAAAGCAGATAATAAAGGTGCCCGTTTTGTCGTTGTTGTTTTTAACATATGTACCAAGCTCACATATAAAAACAGTGCCTGTAAACTTAAATGAAGAACAGTCTCCCCTGAATAAAAATGCTCATCATAGACTACTAGACAAAAAAGGAAGAGAAAATACAAAAGAATTTGTATTCCCCTTGTGCCTACTCATCAAACCTGATGACAACGTCACTAAGGAATGAGAACTTGTTCTGCATAGCTTACTTCAAGCTTCAGCACACAAATATCTTTCAGTTCTATCAATTGAAAAATGAATTTTATATATATATATATATATATATTTAAACCTATCCTAAATGTTTGGCTCCTTATTACATTAAAAAAGCCCTAGAAAATAAACTGGAATAGATCATCATGCCTTAAAAAAAAAAAAAAAAAAAATCAAATAGTTGAAGCTATCCAAAGTGACATTCTCTTTCACACAATTTACTATTCTTTAAAGACATGGATCAAAACACGTGCTTAGCTGCTGATCTGAAACTAAATGCATAGCAAAGCTGACTAGGAGTTGTTGCTGTTTATTTTTAGAAAAAAAAGGTATTGTCACTTTGGATGATACGCACTGTCATTTCAATAGAAATTCTTCAAAGAAGCATGGCACAAAATTCTTCTTCCCAACTAGCAGGTCTGCTTCTTCGGCAGAAAAACAAGGAAGAAAAAGAATTCCATGACTTCTGATTCATAATAAAAAGATACGCAGGTGGAAAAGGGATGATTTCAAAGATTATCTATAATTACAGTTGCAAGTCAAAGTACAAACAGCTGAGAAGGGGCCAGTGGGGGGAAAGAGGAAAGCTATTGCACGAGGTGGGGAGGTGGTCCCACAATACAGCAGTAGTGTTTGTTACAGCAAGTGCTCTAACAGGCAAGACTGTGGATCACATAGAAGAGGAAAAACAAGATTTTGCTACAAACCACGCTCTTCCATCATCTGCAAAAAGGCAACTAATTAGGCTGATCAAAATGGTGGCTGAATGAGTGACTGATCAGAGGGCAAGAAGCAGAGAAATGGGATAACTCATTTATCTGCTTCATTCTGCAAAAACCTGTTTGGAAAAAAATGTTTTTATTGTTTATGTCAGTAAACTTTCTACTAAATCAGTCAGTTTGCCAGACAGTGATCATGTGCAACATTTCCTCATCTGAGTCAACTGTTCTCTTATTTACAAATGCTTTGGAAAAAACTCTTTTGATTTTCACTCTGCTGAACCAGTCACTTAACTGCAAGTGTTCTCTATTTCATGACAGACAGAATAAGCTGATTTCTTGGAGCTGCAGTCAGTAGACAGAAAAGCAAACCTGCGGGCAGTTCAAAAGGCTTTAAAATGTAACAGGTACAGGCTGAATTTTATCTATTTGGTAATTATTAGGTTTTTCAAGCACTAGCATCAAAGGCAAAATGGTACTGTTAGGAAAATAAGGATGTCATTACCATCAACTAGTCACATGATTAAGCTTGGATCTGAACTAAGCTCACACCTCCAGTACTTGACTTTTAAGTAATGCAGAGACATATCTAGTTATATGCAACATAATGCACACTGGGTAATAGTTACTTCCACGCAACAGCAATGTTTTCTATGATTAGGAACGCTAAAGACAAGATCCTTCCAATATCGTGAACTAAAAATATCACCTTCACAAAGAGATTTGATCCAAAAGAGACTGAGCTGCAAAAGCTTTCCTGGCAACTTCCAACGGCTATGAATCTGACCTGCGATTTTTTTTTTTTATTTTTTACACAGGCTATGTGATTGAATAGTCTGCAACTACTCACATCTGTTTGATTAAATTAGACTGTCAGTCTCCTAAAGTAAAGCCATAGTAAAGTAAAAGTAAAGTAAAGTAAAAGGCCCAAAATTACGTAAACAACCTCCAGCAGGGGAGCTGAAAATCTGGCTCTATTTTCTCTGTAATTCAAATGATAGAATGGAAAGCTCTGAGAAGGATGCCCTCGAACAGAATGACATTCGGAGAATTTCTACTACAATTGCCATTGCTACTTACAGCAAAGCAGTCAACTTGCACGTAACACCTTAGCTCCTGGAGGCCAGACCCTGTTAGAATGTCACCACTGAAATCTGACCAGGGAAGTCTTCCTGACCAGCCAGACCTGTTCCAAACCACTTGAATTCACCAAGTGATGGAGTTCCTCACATTTTTCTCTGTCCTTTCTGTGAACACATCTATCCACTAAACACTACTGAGATGAAGACAGATGCATTTGTGCAAGCAACATGTTTGGTAAGGGCTTCATTTTCCATATGGAGACAAAAAATTAAGATTCTTAGTCAAGAAACCTGACTGAGAAAAGCACCTGAACTACTAGAATAATACACTTGGCCTTCCTGTCATGGAAAATAAGTAGTAAAGTAACATTCATAATGAAATGATAGCAAGTAGGTCAACAGACTTTTACCTGACTTGGCTGAACACAGACTGAATGCAGAGCATGTATTGCTCTGGAGAGTGCTAATGGGAGTTAAGAAAGAGCAGCTAGGAACTGCAGTCGCTTTTCTTTTCCACCTCTATCTGTATTTCAAACGGTCTGAAAAAATAGCACAGAGAAGTAAAGATGAAATTTGGTTTTTAGTTTTTACAGCACTTTTGCTCTCACCTCTAGGCTTCGCAACTTTCTCCTCGTCATGACTAAGCTGACGTGTATCAAACAGCACAAGGTGAATTATTTGCTCTGAAGTGAGACAGTAAAGAGAAAGACCTAGCTTCAAACATCATTTGCAAATTGCTGCTTCTGTGAAGAAATAATGTCCAGTATTCTTGCAAAAGGACAATTAAAACAAACAAACAAACAAAAACACAACTTGTTGATTGTGGAAGCTAAAACTCAAGTTCATTCTGAAAGCACCCCAGAAGCTGCACTACCAGGCACAAGTGTGATAAGCAGCACGAAGTCAGTGACCTTCCAGGTTTACAAACGGCTCTAACTTCTTTCAGAAGCAAGAACCAGCTCTTAAAACTGCAGGTGAGGATTTCTTCAGTTTTGTCTGGACCCATCTATCTACCTTCAGTTAATAACACCACACAAATGACTGGCACGCTTTGAGGCACAGCTAATGTGAATTCACAGAATCAATTTGAAATGTGTGAAACTTACTTCTAAAACCCTATCAGCTTCACAGGAAGTTTTTCCCGTGAGTAGCAAAAAGAAGGAAGCCTGCTTTTTAGTTTTTTTTTTGTTGTTGTTGTTGTTGTTTGTTTGTTTGTTTTAAATCTGTCCTTTATACCCTGAACTTCAGCCACCACCAGCACATCCCAGAGGCAGTCCAGAACCATGTGTGCATTAGACCGGCCAGACAACTGCTGTCAAAGAACGCAGAAATCAACAAGGTTGTAATTTCCATCTTTCTTCTCCAGCAGCCACAGACTTTCACCATTTTTTTAAAGTATTTTATTAGCTTACACAATTCCAACTATTTTTCAAATTGCACAATGGTTTCAGGGGAACTGGGAACGACACATGGACAGATGGGCAAAGTCTCATTTGTTACTAACAGAGGCTAAAAATGCTTTCTCCCTTTCATCACACTTCATATCAGTTCAAGGCTACATGCTTGTGAGTTTGCTAACATGACACTCTCCAATGATGTCTGAGTTCAAAACTTAATTTCCAGCTGAGCATAATCCTGATTTGCAGATCCTAAGGGCATAGTTGAAGGTTTACCCTTCCTCATCAAGTGATGGGAAAAGACACTGCAAGAATTTCAGAGCCCCTAGCCTCTTCGAGACAAATCAATACACAAATGGAGATGTGAAGTTCTCCCAGGACAGTTCACAGACGTAGACAAGGTGCTCCAGTTGCCCTCTGGAGTCTGCATTAGCTATTTTGGGAGCCTAAGTTACAGAAGACGGTTAGAGTCGCATCATACAAATATTCTGTTATACATATTGCCTAAAAATGCAATCAATTTTATAACATGTTGGATCAATTCATAGACATTACAGAAATGACAGCTTAGAATTTAAATATCTATATCAATTCAATACTAAATATACATGTTTTAGCATGTCCTTATACCGCAAAACAAAGAGATCATTTGGGGGGGGGGGGGGGAGGGGGGCATGTTTTTCTGTGCAGAAGTTATTTTATCACTTTGTGTCCCCTTAAGAAGTCATCCGATAGCCATCTTTATCAGCAACTGCAAGACAAATTGGAGAACTTGACTCACTGGCTCAAATACATGGCATGGAAATGAACAGGTACAGTAAATCTCTTTTCACCGTAGCACAGTTTACTAAACCAGTTAATCAGTTATAATCCCAGTTTTTATTCCTGCTTTTTAGAAGCTGAACTTTTAAATAAGAAAGCTATTTTGCATACAGCTTTGCTTGGCTCCAGCTTTCAAATACAATTCATTTAGAGGCATATTGGGAATTCCCCCAGTGCTTGTCCTTCCTATACTGTAAACAACTTGATATAAGACAAAGTAAATGGACAGCCATTGACTTTATTTTCACTGAGTCTTACTGCCCTCACGTGCTTCCAGCCTTCATTAACTTCCAGAGCATTCCTGGTTCACCAGAAGTACTGTAGATAAGTCAGATCGCATTCAAGAACACACGAGTGTCCCTCAGTATTTTACAGTTCTGTCCTTGCCTACTGCAAAATCTGTTCTTGATAACCAGCTGCAACGACTAGCAGAGCTTCACCCAGTAAGAGATAAAGAGAAGAGACAAATGGCTTCCTTTTGGGTGGTATCTGCATTGTCTTGTACCATCATACTATCAAGCAATTCCAGCAGAAGCTTTGAAAACCAATGAAAATTGGATGAAATGATTTCATTGTACAAATTAAAGTCTCTGTTAACTACAATTATTGAAAAAGAGTGCAAATTATTTTAATTTTCTGCATAAAAAGATCATTCCCCTTACAAAATAAAATACACCACCATAAAAAAAAAAATGAATGTCTTACACAACTTTTCAACCAAGATATTCCAATAAAACATTCTTTTAATCCTTGTCTGTTTAATAACATAAATAAGTCATTTGCTAGTTTATTAAATCACCAGCATGCAATCCGTTTTTATGAAACAGCCACAGTAAATAACTTATGAACACAAATGGAACAATCACATCTCCCGGCCTCCAGTGAAACGATATATGGAACATAATTACATGCAGTACACATTTTGCAAAGGATGTTGACTCAGTTCCAAGCTTCGCAAAACGTGATCAGGAAATAGATGTCTGGAACTTAATTGCAGTGTTTGACCCTTTTCAGTCTTGAAGCCTACTACTTGCCAAACATCATTTCAGCCTATAAGAGCGTTAAAGATCCTCTGCTCCTCTGTAAAGAATTAACTGTTCCATAGAGAGATTTTTTTTTAGAATTTCACTGGCCTGATTTACACTGAAACTTATTTTTGTTGCTCAGAAGGATTTTATTCACCGAATAATGTATGCAGAGATTTCTAACATCGATGAGACACCAACAGCATCTGCCTTCGCTGCTTGAAATCTACGGAGGTAGTTCAGGAGGAAATGTGAAAGGAGATGATTTACTCAAGAAAAAAAGTTGCTCTCTGCCTTCTCTTTCAATGTATCAGTCGGTTGCTTATTCTAGCTATATAAACAGTACCAACTTATCAATCCATACACCCTCTGTCCGCACACGTTAATGAAATGGAGACCATGTATGAATAATTTTTTGTCTAGTATAACTGAAATTCTTTTTATCCTCACAAAAGTAGTAGTTCAAAAAGTATATTAATTTATAAGTAGTTGAATCTGACTGAACTTCAACATAGCTTGGGTTATAGTTACGTTCTGCAGTGCTAAGAATTTATTACAGTGCCCTGCAGCATCTATAACAGATGACATTTTTATTTTGAACTGTTCTCATTTTAAAGGTTTAATAAATCAGAAACTTGGAGTTTCTAATTGCCTTATATAAAATTGTAATGCTTGTAGAAAGACAAAGACCATATTTTCATCATCGTTTCCTACATTATAACGTTATTACATGTGCTAACTGGCAGTTTTATTTTAACTACTTCTGATCCTTCCTTCACTGTCTGAAGTGTAGTTCCACACTAACTACAAAGATGTTGATATTTAAATAATAATAAAATAATAATAAAAGGCCATGCTCCCATCATCCACACTGCATGTGCTCCCTTCCCTACCTTGCACTGGCATTGATGCTTATCCGATTCCAAGGTAAACTAACTCAGGAAGTCATATTTGAAGAAAACTACACATACTTTAGGAAGATTTGTTGTCTTTGAGTTTAATTTGCAACAGTAGCATGTCGCATTTCTCACTACGGAGTAAGGTATAAAGTATTTTACTCTATTGCTAGTAATTAGAAGTATTTTATTTTCATGAAGAGCTTCTTTAATCTTTTAAAAGTAATTATTTTATTTGGGGCAGAGACTCCAGAAGTCTCAAATCTTGTTAATGATAGTGGTCAAATAGAGATCAGCACGGCCTGCATAAAACAAGTGAGTCTCTACCCTGACTGCTTTGATGCTCATCCTCTGCAAAGAATTAGAAGTTCTGATAGCTTTTAAATGAGTCTAGCTCACAATGATGAAATAAATAACACAGCTCGTAAAGGCATATACCAGAGGTAAAGAGCATGAACTAAAATGCTTGTTTTATACATCACAAAAAGCAAAGTGACGTGTTTACACTGACAATATGTACCTCATACAATACAATATTGTTGTTGTTATGTAACAAAATTGTCTCAGAATGGATAGTTATGGAACTAACCAATCCAAATAGCAATTAAATCTCAAAATAACAGAGCATGGCCTGTAATTAAAACAGGCTTCTACTTCCACCCACATTAGGCAGAGCAGCCTGAGTATCCTCACAGAGCACTTAGTCTTTATTAATTGTATCTTAATGAGGATTCCTATGACAAATTCAATATTGAAATTCAAATAAACAATCAAACAGTACATAGCTTTGAATTAGCCTAAAATTAGTATTAACTGCCAAATGATAAATTCAGAAGTAAGCTGCCTGTCATAACAGGTAATGTGTTCAGTTAACTGCAAAACCAAATAGAATGTAATGAAACAAAGTACTTCTCTAAACATACTTCTACAGGAACCAAGAAATTTAAATAAAATGGAATAACATGCATCTCTTTTGCACTACAAGCTCTATCAAACTCCATCAGAAAATTTAAAATCAGATTTGTTTTCTGATAGCCACTTTCTCATTACCAGAAAGTTGTGGGACATTTCTTAAACCCCAAAGAATGCAGTATCTTTATAGCCTACACATGGTAGTTTGTTATGCTTTGGATGACACCCTCACCAGCCCCTCAGGAGACAGCAGACTGCTGGGGCAGATGTGTAAAACAAATTAAAAGCTATCAGAACTTCTAATTCTTTGCAGAGGATGAGCATCAAAGCAGTCAGGGTAGAGACTCACTCGTTTTATGCAGGCCGTGCTGATCTCTATTTGACCACTATCACTAACAAGATTTGAGACTTTTCTGGAGTCTCTGCCCCAAATAAAATAATTACTTTTAAAAGATTAAAGAAGCCATTAACATGGATGGACTTTGCCTCAGCAATGCAATCTGTTCAGTGCTGGTGATCTGGCAAGGGCAAATAAAATTAGCCTGACAACCAAGGAGAAAGACCAAGACCGGTGGATGCTGAGTGCAGTGCCCAAGCCCACAAGGACTTTTGAGGTGACAAGAGTTTCAGATGGAAGGTTCTATAGGCAACTCTTGCACACAGCATTTTCTCCACGATTGAACTGCATATTTATTTAATTCTCAGCAAGAATCCCAAAGGTTTTACTGAAACAATTCTTAACCCTCAACAACTTGAATAAAAAACTGAGTTCCCACAGGAGAGGGTGGAGTTCAGAAAAACTGTGTGTTGAGCTTAGTGGTAGCTCAGGAGCCTTAACATAGTTTGGCACATCAAGTCCCACTTCTGAAATGAGAAGCACCTGAAGACTCTGTATGCTCTATACGCTCTAAGAAACATGCTCGAGTCCACTTGATATTAAATAGAACTTTTGTAATTTCTCTAGCTCAAGGAATGCTTGGATCAAAATACAATCAAACCATTGCTTATATGAACACCTCTTGTGAAGGTGATAGCTCACAAATACCAAATCTGATGGTTTGCAATAGATCCAGTGCAATTACTAAGTCTTAAATACTGAATTATATTTAAAAGTGCTGTAGCCTACTAAAGAGATAGTTTGCATATTTCACGGAAGTTAGTAATAATAAAGGTATCAAATTTCACACTGACAAAGGTTAAGAAGAATACTGCCTTCAAGTTCCTATAATCCATCCTACAATTTACAACAATATCCATAAAACAAGATTATTAGTAATTAGTAAAAGAAGCAAATTAGTATTTACTTTTGTTTAAATGAATCCCGAATGAACTCAACGCCGGGGACAACGACAATGTACTCATAGGCTTCATTAGTTCCCCTTGCCATGGAAAATGTTATTTACAATGAATTTCAAACCCAAGGTTAGACTTAAAAATTTGACAAAGATAAAATTACACCAACGGAGTTACATTTTCTACTCTTGCAGTGCTATGAATCTTTGTTCTGTACAGACTTCTTGACAATCACAGTGAACAATGGCAGGAAATTCACGGTTTGCAGCAATGCAAAATCGACCTCTCCCAAGCGTTTTGTTATACTGACATCCTTAAATCCTTAAAAGATCCCCTAAAAAAATTATTTTTATGATCCAAAAATCATCAGGATTGATAGTAGTCAAAAAGCAAGACCCACCTACTCCCAATCCCTGAGGAAAAAATAAAAATCTCACAACATGATTACTGGTGCACTTTATGAAAATGTTATGGAACACTTTATGTCAAATACAGTAACAAACCATTTAAAAATAAAAGCCTCCTAAGTCACAAATATGCACAGAAGTCTTCTATATTTATATGAGAATACTATAAAATCTTGTTCATTTTAGCAAAGAAAAAGTAGACAGATTTAACATTTAAACTCTGTATGGCTTAGAAGACACGGTTCCCCCCACTATATACATGCTGAAAGGCACTAGAAGAATATGCTTGCTGTAACTTCCTGTAGTCAAATTTAGTAAATGCAAGAATGCAGAATTTGTATTCAGTTCTCTTGCACTGAAGCAATGTTATACAACATTTGATTATATCCTCAATAACTTGCTTTACAAATTTTCAAAATGGGCAGGGGTCACCTAATGAACCATTTTTCAAAAGCTCCTTTGGACACTACCATAAAAGCATGGCCCCAGGGATCTGACTTACTGTACTTTTTGAACCTCTTGAATGGAGGCTCAAGATTTTTTTCTTCCTTCAGTGGTCATCTGTACAGTACATACATGTCTCAAAAAACATTAATGAGCGTAGTTAAGAATACGCATGTACAGTGTGCAACTACTACTATTTTAAAGGTGGAGCTGACGAATACATACGAGATTTAAATATCATCAATTAATTTTGAGTCCCTGCAGATTATTACAGTTTTAGAGGGTATTTAGCACCTAAAAACTTAAAAAATCATGTCACCATGTAATCAATTTTCAGTATCATGTTCAAGACAGACACTGTGGTGTCAAATCAAGAATACATGCTATAGTTTCACATATTTTTCTGTGTGCATGGTAGTAAGGAACTATTTTCAGCTCCATTTATTGAGCTGCTTATGTTTATTGATGGTCCCCTCAAGCAGTTCTGTGGACCCAAAATGGCAAGGGAGGAAGAAGCAGTAGGAAAGAACTCAAGTCAGCGCTGCTGCCAAGGAAATATTATGTGCAACACAATTCCAGAGAAGTAGAAACATTCATATGAATTCTGGTTTAAATAATGTATTTAGCATCACTGAGAAACTGCAGCATAATCAAAGATAAAATCCAACTCACCATGGTAGCTTCTATTTGCCAAAATATTCTTTCTCTCCTGCATGCCCTATCTCATTTTGGTCAAGCAAATGATGCAGGCAACCACACCAGTATTCCCACTTTCTTCCTAAAGAAAGTACAAAGAAGTGAGCAAACAAACGGCAATTTACAGCAGCTGATACCCAGATAAATAATACTGATTTAACAAACGTATCATTCACCTCCCTGTCCTTACCAAGGTTATTGCAATAGGAATCTTTCACTATAGTCTTAAAATGGATTGCACCATTCTGGTACTACAAAATAAACTGCTATGAAATATAAAAGTAAAAAACTAAACCCAAAACAGAGCTTCCACAGTGACAGGTCAAATCCAGCAGTAGTTTAACATGACAACGATTAGGATGGTTTAGGAACTTAATTAACATCCAAGCTTTGCAAAGCACAGACAAATTTAATGAGTACTACTATATCATCTGTCAGCTCTATGTTGCCACACGCAATAGGCGTGCTGTTAGCTTATTAACAATTTTAGCTGGTTTCTTTTGTTGGCTACACTTAATTGGGTGAAGAACTGGCTGGATGGCAGTGCACAAAGTCATAGTAAATGGAGCTGAATCCAGTTTGTTGGGTCACCAGTAGCATTCCCCAAGGTTCAGTACTGGGCCAATTTTGTTAAAACTTTTTATCAATGATATTGATGAGGAGATTGAGTGTATCCTCACTAATTTCAAAGACGATACCAAGTTAGGGAAGCCTGACTCAAAAACAGTGTGACCAGCAGGACTAGGGAAATAATTGTCTAGTTGTACATGGCACGGGTGAGAGCACAACTCAAGCACTGAATTCAGTTTTGGGCCCCTCATTACAAGGAGGATCTTGAGATGGTCAAATGTGTGGACAAAAGACCAACAAAGCTGATGAAGTGACTAGAAAATAAGACTTATGATAAACTGATGAAGGAAAAAGGGTTGTTTCATCAGGAGAAAAAGAGGCCGAGGGGACAATTCATTGCTCTCTGTAACTACCTGAAAGGAAGTTGCAGCAAAGAGGATGTCGGTATCTCTTCTCATGTGAAAAGTGACACGACACAATGAAACAGTCAAGTTGCACCATAGGATTTTTAGATTGGACATTAGGAAGAACTTCTTCACAAACACGGTGGCCAAGCATTAGAACAGGCTGTCCAGGGAAGTGGTGGAATCCCCATGCCTGGAGGTATTCAACAGATACTTGGACATGGCACCAAGGGATATTGTTTAGGGTTGTAGCTTGATAGGTCAGGTTTATGGCCAGACTTGACCTTGAAGGTCTTTTCCAACCTAGACGATTCTGTGACTCTAATTGTTGTCAATTATGAGACAAATTAAATTCTTGTTTTCTTTGCAAGGCCCTTATGTTCAGCATTTCAAAACAACTAAATGCCAGATGCTAATTTAGGGGGTGGGAGGGATGTTTACAGCTACTCACAGGAATGAGGTAGACAAGCCTCTGTTTCTGTTTTTAGTATGTTTACCTATTTAGGGAGGCAGGAGGCAACTGTCCAGCTGATTTTACTTCTGATTTTGAAGCTCTGGAGTGTCACGTGCCTGTGAGAATAGACAAAAGACCAGAACATGTTTTACTGACTTCAAAAGTAACAGTGTAAAGTACTATTCTGCATCCATTTATTATCCCCACTACTCACCCCAAAATCTCAATCTATACCACTATTATGGAGAAATAATTTTTCTTTCTTTCTTCCAGCTTTGACCATTCCCAGGATAGTGAGAAGCCCTGCACTATGCCACTGTTAATATCACAATAGTTTGTCCATCAAGAACTTCAGCCATAGTCCAATCCAATTTAGATTAAAATCAAACTTCCATTAGCAAATAGAAACACAGAAAGGAAGCTTCCTGGAAGGAAATGTTGTCTGACCCCTGACACACATTAACATGGATGCAAGGATCTTAAAAGATAACTTGACAAACCCAAATGGTATGTTGTAAGATTCAGATTGCTTTACCATTGCAGAGATTAGTATATCATACGACAACTTGTTAGGAATGCAGTCCCCTTTACCGTTTGGTTTAGAGAACCACAAACATTATACCTCCAAATCTAGTTTAGACATCTAATTTTCCTCCAGTTTGACTGTACGTTGCATGTTGATGACAGAACTGAATGAATTAAAACAGCTGATCCAATACGTTTAGTCCCTTTCTACTCATGAAATACTAACCTGCAGATTGAGATTTACTGATTTTGTTCAAAATACTTTATGATTTAAAATAAACAAATAACAGAGCAGTTGAAGACTGGTCTGAAATGATCCACAATATTAAACTAGCTATGAATTATAGACTGGAGTGGTTCAAAACACTATATGATAATCTTTTGATTCCTAAATGCGTATGTAAGCACACTACGCTTTATCAAGCATTTTATCTTGCTTACCATTTAAAGATAATTAAAATGATGTTTAGCAATACTCTGACCAAAAACAAATAATTCTGATCCCTGACTTCTGTATTAGGTACCACTAAATAAGGTCTTAAAACATTACATCTTGTAAAGTTTTTATGGCTATCATTCTTATATTTGCTTTCTCCCAATTCTTTGAATATTTTATTCCTCCTCCTAGATAAAACGTATGTAACTTTCTTCTCTATATACATTTTTCTTAACTCCTTATATGTATATATATTTACTCACATTTATAGAAGCGAATACACATTTGTTATACACATTTGTTTATTAAAAACAAGACTAACAAATTATTTTTCCTTCTCTACTCTCTCTGCTATTTTTTTCCTTGTATACACATTGCCCCACAAATTTATTTTAATATAGCACACTTTTACTGGTTATTTTAAAGCCATAAGACTCTGCCTGTTTTCCAGGTTCAGTAGAGTTTTTAACCAGTTTGCATATGTCAACCACCTAACACACTTCAGGGACTATCAAAGTCCAAGTTTCCATTAAAATCCACAGATACGGGAAAACAGCTTTGGTTAACTTGACCAGAAGGAGGTAAGCAACTTTCATGTCTTAGAGTATTGGGAAGTAGTAGCGCTCACACAATCTGACATTTAGGAGTGTAAAATGAACGTGCAACTCCACGCAGACAGGCCCTTACACGTGCATTTTTACAAATGTCTGCTGAAGTCCATAGAAAAACTGTACCGACGTTCTAAGATATTGCATCTTTGATCCTAGCAGTACAAAAACAATCAAAAATGCCAAATTCATTATGTTTTTAAAAGATAGTCCAGATAGTTCTTTCATTCTGGCTAAGGCCTTTGTTCCAGACCTCTAGATACGACTCCCCAGACTCCAATTCGATTTCACTGTAGTGTTTACATTGTTATGTGCAGATCGTACAAGTACACACTTATGCAAAAATTCTCCTAGCTGAAGAATGGTGCTCCAGATCCTGAAGTCTGTCTGATTCCTTTCCACCACAACATTTCATTCACAACACACACTGCTGTCACACACACGACTCATTGAGAACCAGTGGTGTGTCAGTAATGCCGTCAGCAGAAACAATGAGAGCCCAAGCCCGTTGAACGGCTCGGATGCCCTCACATCCTGACAAACTGCTTGACACTCAAAAAACTCAGAAAGAGCACAAGTGGAAGTACTAGTCATAGTTCTGAGTTCTGCCCATGGAAGTGCCCATTTGTTCCTCTCAAGGGCCATTAAAAAGAGCTGGTTAAATTGCACTTCAAATACAGCCAGAAGAAAGCTCCCTCTGGATAGCAAAAATGTGAGCTTAAAAAAAAAAAAAAAAGAATACATAAGAGATTGTGAGAGAAATATCTCTTCTGATATGTTTCTCTCCTGCAAAAACCATCCCTGGACACTTGCACACATCCACTGGATGTAAGACGGGCTGAGGAAATGAGAGGAAGTGCACTGGTCTCGTGTTCATCGGGCAAAACTCAAGCAACAGCACAAACGATATATAAGCAGTCACAAAACCCTTTCTTCAATGCACAGGACACAACAAAAGCCATAGTTGTCTCTGATTGTGAACTCCAGATTCTAATGAAGTTGTAATTGCCAATACTAGCAATAAATTTGACCTCGGTATTCAATTCTACACTCAATTACTTGATGAGCCTGTCAAAATTATACACATATACACATATAATGTGAGAAAAACAAACGACGCTAGATTCAAACTGAAGAAATCACTAGAAAGTCTTTATGGAAAGAACATCAAACATTTCCAGGAAGTTCCTATAAAGGTAATCAATGATTTCAAAATTGCATGTCTTATTTATGCCATAACCAAGATGTTAAAATCTCTCTCTAATGATTAAAGAAGGTTTCATTGTAGTAATACCTTGAAATGATGACAGACAAGTAAGTATTGTATGTTCTTGCATTTGATTGTATGACCCCTAGTATCAACATATTGGTTATATCACTGTTTAAGCTCCGATTTACTGCATATTTACAGTTTAAGATCTCACTAGCATGTGTTAATTTGGGGCTGCAGTTTGCCTCCTTGTATAAAGTTCTAATTTAAGACTGATAAAACATCTCCGCTATGGACATCACTGCTTGCTTTTAGCATCTGCAGTGACAGCACAAGCAATCAGAAGTCAGAGAAAACACAACTTCCCCCTAAAGTGCACAGAAAATCTTCTATACCCCTTCATGTCCAGCACGTGTGTGCTTCTGTTACTTGAATTTAACCACTGCAAGATGATAGCAAAGTTACAGCAAGTGCTGCTACTCATTTCCAAATGCCTTTCAAATTTGACTTTGTGAAATGCATAACACAAACATATGGGCTTTCCCCCTACTTTAACTAGTTACTACATTAACAGATTTGCACCTAAATGAGAAGAGTTAAGCACTGCACAGCTAGAACCAGTTAGTAGTGACAGAAAGGGTATGTGCATCAGGGAGAGACATTAACATTCCCTTAAAAGCCATAGTCATGTCATTTAATTAAATACTAACACCTATGTAGGTATTTGACAGCACGTGAAACAGCTGAAGATGTAGCTGAAACTAGTCTGTACTAGCATAATAAGAATTATGCTTAAATCCAGTAGCTTTAAAAGGCTGGATTCTTCTTTCTTCTTTGTTGCTCTGCTTTAGGCTACGTAGTGCCATTCACTCCTTTTGACTCACACTGATGCTCGTCTAAGTGGTTTGAGAGCCATTGGCTCACTCAACCAACAAAAAAGTCCTCCTACTTTTCTTTTGTATATACGAATTTTGTGCTGGACTGAATCGAATCACCAAAATGTCTGCAAAAACACCACAGCCAGTACAAAGTAGGCAGCACGAAGCAAGTGAGGTGAAGAATCTCTTCAGCGCCAGTGACCTTTAGGATTAGCTCTCCTCTTTTGTAGATCCACAGCTTGAGCGTGCTCCGATGCAGCTAGCTACTGGGCAGCCCACTGCAATTGCACCGAGGGCAAAAAGCAAGGCTGCTCTGCAGAGCTGGTGCCCTGCTGGCCCTGGGGAGCAGGCAGCTATGCTCGGATGTGGTGACAGCTGAAAAACCACTCTTGACCTTTAACAGTACAGAAGTAAGCTGGGGCTTAGGTCCAAGGGCCTTATCTGCATGCTGTACACGGCTCGTATTTCAAAGAAATTTTTAAATGCACATCTGCACATTTCTTAGTAATCATACAAATGCTGTGGAAATAGCAACAATCCTACCTGTCCTAGAAAACTGCCGCAACAACAGTGGATTCAAACATCTCCCTTTTCATTACTGGCCAAGGAATGTTTTACCGAGAGTAAGGAAAAAAAAAAATCGTTTGACTGCATAGCCACACATCATTAATCTGACTCTTGTGTTGTCAGAAATGCTGCCAGCTACTTGTATCATGTCTCCGTAAACAGGACTGAGAAACACAGGGTCATAAAACTTGTGTTTTTTCCCCAACACTGTGAACACCCACACTTTATTGTATACATACTTCAACCAACCAACCAACCAAAGATTAACTCCATCATCAAATAAGTAACTTTTTTCTCTCTTGCCATTGCAAAGTCAAAATTCTCAAATTGGTTCTAAGGATTGTCTTGGAAGGTGAAAACAGCATGGAACTGAACAGAACTCCAAAAGTAGATCTTGACTATGTGACATAACTATACACTTGTATTAAAATACCATACAAAATAGGAACCACGGGACCTCCAATATGTGGAAAAACAAATGAAAAAAAAGGGCTACATTTTATATTCAAAGAGCCTAGCTTGATAATCACGAACAACTCCTGCCCAACTTTGTGAAGAACGTGTTTTAAACACAAAGTTGTCTGATTTCAGTTATTAGCTCAATAAAAGCTCATTCTGTAGCCTTGCTTTCATTAAAAGAGCAAGCTTTGGGAAACAAAAATGATGCCACATAGCCACACCTACAAAAAACGCCAAGACAATTCCAATTTTATTCATTTTTCCCTCGGTAACCCAATGGCAGGACTTCCAATTTACTATCTAAAAAATAATTTTGTCTTCTTATGCTAAGAAAAATTAAAGATTACTTGTGAACTAAAATATGAATTTGTGAAGAATACCAAGAGATTGAATATGATTTGCCATGGTTTTGTCAGCATGTGAATTAACATTTTTCTTACAGAGTCTCAAGAATTGAACGGTAGCCTAAACCACAAATGTTATACTATAACCTATTTTTTTCCTTCCTCACATTACTATTAACATAAAACATTAAAAATTTTCTTTGCCAATAATACAAAGCCAGCAAATGCATCAATATAGGTTTCAAAACAATTATCATTTTTTTAGAAATCAAGTTTTCATTTATCAAGTCCTAAAGTTGAGTTTAAACCCATACACATCTACTCACGTGATTACTTTTACTGCCTCCATTAGACAGTTCACACAAAAGCAAGCGGCACCTTGTCACCAGCGTGGCAGCGTTTCTTAGATCTTTTAGAACGCAGAGGAAGAAACCCTAACTTCAGTAAGGTCAGAGAGTTTTCTATGAACTTCATCTATAAATATCCTTTAAATACCATGACCTCTGTTAATAAGCAAGCGAAAATCTGAGGAGAAGATCAAACAATACCTCTCACCTTTAATCAATGCTAAAATTAACTGACTTTTGCCTGTAGATTCTCATTTTGTTGTGGTTAGGAAACATTATTCATATTATAACGTGTTTAAATTTGAAGTATCCATTTATATATGCTCAAGCACACGTGCACACAAATCTACCTCACTTGTTCTTCATTATTGTTTCCCATGAGCCTCTCAGACTTTGGTACAAGAAGGTAGATCTGGAGCTGGTGCCAAATCACTCGTTATTTGACTAATCAATGTTCCTATTCACAATTCTTTTTGACATGGGGGCAAAGATGTTGTGGGCATACAATATGTTGCCTTTTACTGTCTTAAATAACGTCCTTCATTCATTTCTAGTTTTCTAGTTGACAGAAGATGAAATGCATCTTAATTTCCAACTAGTTTTAATTACCTGCAATAAGTTTCTGTGAGAAAGTTGCTTATAAATTTTGTACACTTGCAAAAAGATCACAACACTGACTGAACAAAGCTGTATTACTAACTTTCTCTGAAGCTATCAGCAAAGCAATTTAGAAGCGCATACACACTGTAGTGATAGAGTACATTAGGAAAAGCTGTTGCTAGAGAACTGTACAAACTTTAGCAAATAAACAGAATACATTTTAATTACAAACTGAGCTGCTCTCTCTTCCAAAAGAATACAAAATGCAAGCTATTCAAATTATTCTTTTGTACCCTGCAACAACCACCCAGTTTGCTGACTTCACAGGAAAAACACAGCCACCACTTTACCCTTCTAGACTTCCTTTCAATACTTCAATTTCACACGGACAGCTCCAGTGTTACAAATAATAATGCAATTTCATTTTTAAAAGGGTTGTGTTTTGTTCACAATACCACACACCTCTAGGTACCTGGCAAGCTCCAAAGTACAGCTGCCACACTGCATTTCAAAATACCTGTTCAGGTTTGACAGGACTTTTCTGGTCACTACTGGATAAGAAAAGTGCAACACGGAGCTAGAGCACGCACTAGGTACTGCTGCCTGAAGACGTACAGCATAAAGCCTTGGTGATTTAGTTTCATCTCATGAGATCTGTATTTCTTTAAATCCTCCTTATGCTACCAAATAAAGTAGTTTTCTAGTTGCCACTCTCCCAATAACACATGGTAAAAGTCTTGGAGGTCTGTGAGAGCTTCTGTACCAGCTGGGAACCTGCTACTGCTTTAGATAACCACAGAAGCACTGTTTCTCCGCAGTCAGCTTCTTCGAACTGAGCATTTAGACAGAAGAAAGGAGGCCTATGGTCTGGCTCAGCAACACAGTATGGCTGAGCCAGGGTAATTTAAACTGACTGCATTCAGCAAAGCTCCGTGAGTTTTGCCCATCTGTGCTTCTTACCAGCAGCTTCCAGGGTGAGGGGCGGGTGGCAAAAGGAACGGAGAGCAGCAAAGGCACTGAAAGCTGCAGAAGCCTGCGCCTTGCTAACCAAATCCTTCTGCATCGTGAAATGCCAGCCGAGCAGATCTGACCTCTGCACAAGAGAAGATGATTAAGGAAAAGGAAAAATGACTAGGGGAAATACTCCGTATGACTTAATGAGGTGGGGGAGGGAGAGAGAACATATTTTGAACCACAGACAATAACTCTCATCACTCAAAATATGTATGTGTAACTATAGCTTAGATGTCATTGAACATTTTCCAAAAAATAATTACTCAAAATCTGCTTGTTAGATGAAGACAAAAAAGAATTAAACCATCCTTCTTGTTTTTCAGAGATGTTCTAAGAGGAAAACATGATGATTACATGATGAGCTGTCGCTCAGCTACAACCCACTCTGTTCTATTATTGCTCACTCCAGCTGCTTAAACATTCAGTCAGCTCAGCTACCTTTTATATTCATTACATGCAGAAATTCTCAGATGTCCCTTATCACACAGGGCAATCCCTGCCCTCACAGTCCAACCTGATTTGCTCTCTTTTTGCTTTATTGGAATTTCAGATTGAATTGTCAAAGAGAATAGGAACCCTGTTTCCCTATCATTTGAATTCCTGCACCACATACATTTTTCTCTGCCCTTCCTTTTGCTCTCTAGAAGACTGAGGTTATACGGTACAGTTCACCATTTGCATATCAAAAGCAACAGCACTTTATGCAAAAAAAGAAAAGCAACCAGTCTTCTGCTTTCAGAAAGAGCTTAAGACATGAAAAGCACTTCCTTCCTCTGAATCTTTAACTCCAAATTCAGGTGTAGCTTAGCCCATCAAGAGCCATTCAGACAAATGTCTTAAAACTGAAGCAGCTCCCCCAGTGCCACTGTTACCTGACACTCCCTTGCCAGAGATTGCTTTCTTTCCAGGCACATTTCCCCCAAAGCAATTAAAATTTCACAGTCCTAAATCAACGAACAAAATTACGAAAAAGACTCAAACACGTCCAAAAATCATAAAGAAACGATTCTTAATTATCTCTAGTTACGTACAACTTGTGCGACCCGCACTACCCCTCCTACTGAGGTATTTCAACACTTTTTTCAAGCTGGCCAGCATGGTTTCAGAGGTGTCAGATTTTGTTATTAAAATGAGCACAATGATTTTCTGCTCCACCTTACACAGTCTAAGAAAAGAACACAGATACAGAGCATTATTTCAGGTTTCTGTAACTTCTTACTAAGGTAGCCACTTTTCCCCAGTTTTCTGTAGGAACATGCCTTTTCTGAAGCAGAATGTTTAGCATCAATGTTAAGAACACGCACACAAGCTACTATTGCAGAATAGTTAGCACATAAACTTTAAGCTAACTGAATTTGTGATAATCCCCTTCATCAAGCTGCAGGAGACAGGCTGGATGCTATATTACTGTGTCCCATTTTTCTTACCCGGAGGCAGAAGATATTTAAGCACAAGCTATATAACCTTCAGAAGAAAGGTGGGACGAAGGCTACCAGCTATTTGTCACCTTGTGAGGCGCACTAACTGGCCATCTATGTTTTTCCACTCATCTACACTACTCATTCCGTAGATGAACGCACAAAGGCTCTATAGGGTAAGAGAGGGATTCAGCCACGTTCCCTCTCCCCAGTAACATGACTGATCTGTGACATCAATGTCAATGACTTCCCGTCTAGAATCACACCTGGCCACCCACACAGCCTAGACAGAGCGGCAAGGGGCGAGCAGCAGAATGAATGACTCAGAGAAATCCCAGCTGCTGCCCACAGCCTCCCTGCTCTCAGTACCCGCAGCAGCGGGTGGCGTCTGAGCTGTCCTCGGCCCTGCCAAATCCCTCTTCAGTTACGTCCCACCATTACAAATGTTGATGTGTTTCCAAACCCTACCACGAAAATACACTGACCAGTTCACGCAGATTTGTCTGCTTCAGACGGTTTAAAAGAACAGTAGCTAGCAGACAATTATTATGCTCAAGAGAACCGTGTTATATCACAAGTACACTGGATCACATATTCGTTTGATTGTAGCGGCCAAACAAGCTAGTTTATCATTCCCAAGTCACCTAAAACCCTTCTTAAACCCTCAGAGATACATTAAATATATCCCCGTATGTTCTCAGTTAGTGTCAGATGATTTTAATAAATTGCAGTGGATCAGAAACAAGAACCAGGCTTTAAAATTAGCCAGTCTCAGCAAACTACCTTCCATTTTTCATGTATTTCTTTCTTACTACAAATCTAAAGTAACTGTGTAAAGGCATGCTCATTTAACATCACAAAAAGTGTTTAGGAGTATGTTGATATTGGCATAGTAATCTTACTATTAATCCTTTTCCATTTTAATACCCATTTTATCAATTTCACAACCATTTCTATACCAGTGCTCTGCCTCCCATGAAGCCAACAGTCACCTGACTGCATCTTCTCACAGAAGTGAGAGGATAGAGGATCCATAAAAGACTGAGATCTCAAACGCAGAAATAATACTATTGCCACCATAGTCAGTAACCCTTATGGGGTTACAACTCATTTGGGAGGCTATATTCCCTCTACTGCACTTTAGTTGATAAAAGTGAGAACCTCCTAACAGTATTAGGTGAACTTTGCTGCTGAAGTCATACATCTTAGGGTGAGTAAATAGTTCTCTCCTTAACGGCTGCCAAATCAGACATGGAATTTCTTATGAATTATTTCAAGAAAAATAGTCATCGTTCTAGAAGGATCTGCTTTCGTGAGTTCTAGATCTATCTTGATTCTTCCAAGACACTGTCAATATCCTACATCCCACACAGATGGAGAAGAGTGTTAGAGCACCTGGCTTCCCCACAGTTCAGTCTGACTGGACTTGTTCGTTCAGACCCCAGTGTAAGTCAAGTAACCGTATTCAGTCACTAATCCCACTCTCTGGCAGTCTACACCGCACACAAATGAAACAATAGGAATTACCTATAAAACTTTATAAACTGTTAAGAGATAAAAAGTGCAAAGATAAATAGCAATTGACATCTGGCAAATACCAAGGTGATCTAAAGTAGCTTGGCTAATCTCCGACAGGCTCCAGGACTAGTCAAATTCACCCCAAAGCTGACCGGATATACATGTGTTAGAAGTGAACATTTTTCACAGTTCTATTTCTCGTGAAGCACACAGGAGAAACTTAATGTTCACAACTCAAACAGCATACACAAACCTCTTCAAAAAAGATCACAAGTCAGCTGTCAAAACTATCTTTTCTGTTGTGCACCATCCCCAGCGCGGTCCTGCCTTGGCGTCTGCCTGCCTGATGTATTCAGAGGTTGTTGCTGGAGCCACTTCCTCTTGCCCGTCCTCTTTAACTAATGTCATTCAGCGGAATAAAATAAACTATTTCTGCAATAGCAGGAAGGCACATAGTGAACTCTGGAATACCAAATATACCGATTCACTTCATTCAGTGGACACAAATTTTACCCAGAGTACCTCGCTGTCACTGACTGACACTGAAACAGACCAAATAATTCAGCAGCCACACCTGCACCCGGAACAGTCTGTCTTGTTCAGGACTGAGGTCATCCGCAGAGGGAGTTTTGCAGCACAGCTGCGGTACTTTACATAAACGCAGAGCTTCCCTGGAAACTGGAGTGCCTGCTTCTTCCACCCCCACCTCCTTTTATTTTCATATACCTTTCCTCTATACTTTGGGCAAATACATATATTTCTGTCCCCCACTGTCTTCCATTAGCAGCTGTTTTTTTCCTAATTTGACAATGAGCCACAGCACAAAATCATTTCCTACCAGAAACAACGTATCTGTCTGATGATTTCAGTAGGATATTAACATAAGGTTCTTGCCTGTTTTTATAGCATAAGAAATAAAAATGCAAAGCACCTAACGCCACTTTTTCAAAAGCCACCAAGACAGCTTTAAAGGAGCAGTACCTAACAGCACACGGACGTGACACAGACCCATCTTTCATGCTTACACGGTTATACCCTTTTGGTGGCAAAATGACAGGGGCTTGCACTCACTTCTCCATAGTGCCAAGTTCCTCCTCCACCCCAGCCCTTATACTAAACAAACTGCTTACAGGGATGAAAAATAGTCATCGCCATTATTCATGTGCTAGATGCGTACTTGCTTCACGGGATCCTTACTGGTTCACTTCTGCTGGAAGCATGACTCAGTACAGACCTCCTCAGTGCTCGCCAAACCCCACTCTGAACATTTCCCAAACTAAGCTCGTGAAATTCGCATGTAACGTACAGGATAGCCAACCTTACCTCTGCTACATGGAAGCTAAATTTTTTGCAACACAAATAAGCATTTAGTAGAGCCCAAGATAATGTATATCCACGTGTAATTAACCTACATCAAAACAGATCAAAGCTCTCACTTTGTGAATACCTCTGTATGAGTGCACTTCTTTTCTTTTAACCAGGTTTCTGAAACGAGTCATAAAACATAAGTTGCAGGTGTTTCAGTATCAGCCAGTGTAGGTATCCTAACTGAGCCAAACCCCCTCGCTGGAGCCAGCTGAGAACCCTGCTCCACCAAGCGTTCTTACTGAGACCCATTCAAATTCTCCTATAAACTGACAGAATAAGCAGGAAGTCCAACAACAACAAAAAAGGAAACATAGATGAACATTTCAACGCATTAAAATAACGTAGGACTTCCATTCTTCTCTAACCAAGTTCCTGTGCATATGTAAAAGAGGATGAAGAAGTGAAGTTTTAAATTTCAGCTACAGACTGTTACAAGCAGCAGCAAAATACCAAAACCTGTCTCTGCCCATTCAGCTGAATGTTACCTTGTCAGCTGTTATTAAAATAAGCTTACCGAAACAAGTAGCAAAATCCCTGCTGGCTTCAATAACAAAGAATCCACTCTGAAGAAAAAAAAATATATATATACAAATATATACACACATATACGGGGAAGGGGACTGTTACGCACTTTTACTAAGTGAGCTTGTATTACATCAGCTTCTGCATCAAAGCTGGTAGCACAAAGAGGAAAGCAAAGGCTACTGTTTTATGGACTGATGTAATCAAGCTGAGCATCTCTGACTACTTGGCAGAGGAGGGCAATGACAGTTCTTCACCTCAGATCACACGCTTTTGTGTTCTTTTCCTCTTGCTTGTACATCCTGACACATTCGGAGTCAGCCTGCATTCCAGCGGGACACGAAGCAACACTTGCCTCAAATCTCTCTCTCCCGCTCTTCCCCCTTCACCCCCATCCTTCTCTCAGTGGTCCCAGCTATCGCAGGCAAAAACCAAAACTTACAAAAGGGGAAAGGAGGGGGAGGAGAAATCCTGGGAATTGAAATAGGCACATCTAAACACTGAGAAGTGGGTCATAAATTTGCATGCTGTTCAAAGAACAGCTGTATTTTAAGTGTAGTGTAGCAGATATTTATCCACACACAGAGCTGACCTGGAAGGATTATTACTGAAGGCGTCTGCCCAGTGCCATGGGGAGGTACTTCACCGGGACTCCAGCCTTGTAAAGGGGCACAACACAGTTGAATTACAGGCTCGAAGCTCTTAGCTTTTTATTCTGCATCAGCCCATTCATCTGTTTCATAAGGCTCCTAAAAACTTATACACATAACTTCACTCTTCTGTGTCCGTTTCTAACCTGTAAAACGGGAATAGTGACACTAAGGTTCAGAAAGAACTGCAGGCATGGACTGAAGAGAAGTTGGATCACTTTCTGTACACGTAACCCAGCCCTGGAGTTCCTCCCAATGAGATCTTGTGTGTTTCATCCTCTTATCTACAGCACAAGATGTTCACCAGATCTATACTCTGCGCTGAGTTCCTTTACACTAACAAGCACAAGCGCACTCTACTGCCTCTGAAAATATTTTTTTGCAGTGCTCATTTGTACAGTGGAGCATCATTTGCAAGTGACTTTCATATTCTGCTGTCATGGGAAAAACATTTTTCCCACAAATTGAGTTCTTCCACAGCCTTATCATAAAGAAACACACTTCAACAGAAAATATTAAAGAAAATGTATTTACACATGGAAAATACCATAAACCTCACTGACAAATCTAATCTATCACCAAGACCCAGCAGTATATACACAGTATGTGTTGTGAGAAGTTTTCCTAGTAAGAAGTTTCTCAAATCTGCCCTGCTGTATAGCACATACAGTACATTGGTTCTATCAAAATCCATCAAAAAATCCACCAAACAAGCCATGCTATTAACTGAAGAACCCCCCTCCACACCCCTCTGTTTTTTCCTTTCATTCTGTAACTATTGGGATAAATTAATAAAGAGAAGATAGTGGTATGTTAGATTCTGCTATTTCTAGATTTTTTTGGCCTTCTTCACCAAATTAGATCTTTTGCAAGGCTTAAGGGAGATGTTACAAAGCATCTAATCTACACTAAAAGTACCTTGTCATAGACTGGAAAAAGTGAAACGTCATGCTAGATGGTTATGTACCTAAGATTATTGCAAATATCTTTTGTTCTTTGTCTCACTTATTCTTCAACTAGATAAATACAATTTTTGTTAAAATGTAGTCAGTAAGAAAAATATGGTTCTATACAGCTGATTTACCTACTTAAATTCTTGAAACTGATGACTTCTATTTGCCAGCTGTCCTTTCCATTAGTAAGAAACTGCAGAATCCCACCCTCCACATCTGCTAGCATTTTTGAGCCACCAACAAACTAACATGCAAATAAATGAACAAACATCAATTACAAGTCAAATGTATCAAGAAAAACATACTACAAATCTTAAAAACTGACGTGTTTTTAAGGACAAGTTACGTACATGTTAAAATGGTTATCTATATGCCTATAATCTAAATGTAATATATGTATTGTATCTATATATTACCTATATGCCTTTATATTGTCTATATATTTATATAGATATACCTACACATATATTTATCTATAAATACCACAGGTATTTTACCTAATATTGTTAACATTGCTGGGTTATTTTTTTCCATTTGGGATAAGCTGCCAATTCAAAATACAAAACTTGATACACATCACTGTCATTAACCCTACTGTAAGCCATGCAGTTAGAGACAAAATAATTTATTTACTAAATTTCCTCTTACTAGCAGAGTTCACAGGCATCTAAAAATGCAGAAACGTAATATTTCAATCAACTTCCATACACTTGCTCCATTCAGTCCCAACTGTACAGCCAAAAGAGGAAAAAAGTTCCATAATTTTAGGGTAGGGAATGGGAAACTTCTTTACTAGAAATGGCCCTTGTTTCATTAATTTCTACAGAAAATAAGACATTAATTTAAAAAGCAACAACAACAATAATTCTCTTTTAAAAAACATTCTCATTAGCTTTATTTTTTTATTTTTTTTAAATAAAGGTACCACATTGCTTCAGAAACTAGTAAGAATTAAGTTTGCTAAGGTCATTCCATAGTATCTCCCAAGCCATTTTTCCCTAAACTTAACAATTCTTCTCTGATGTAGAGTCCCTGGCAAAAAGAAGTCCAATTACAACAGAAGACGTGCAGTTCTTTCTAGTTTTATGTCACATGCATTAAGCAGCATATAATAAAAATTCAACTTAAAAAAATTGCAATGAACCATCAAATATATTGCAACGTATTTACGTTCAATTTCATTTCAAAAGCCTTCCAGCACCACTGACATACATGGCTTTATTTAACCTGCAAGATCTTGAGAAATTATTAATGATTTTATGTATACACACACACACACACATTTATTTAAAGACCAAGCATACCATGACAGAGGTGGAGATGACAAAAAGCATTTCTTACACGAAGTCACACCTTTCCCAGCTCTTCATAGCAGTTCAGATGAACCTGCCAGATGTCCCCCTGGCAGCATGGAAGAAGGTAACACACTCTGCCCAGGGTCTTGAACTTGATCCCATACAGCTTTGCTCCTTTTGCCAGCTGCACTCAAAACCTGGGTAATTACCACCAGGTGAACCAGTCATTCCCAGAAGAACTTTTCAAGTGCCTGAGTTTGTACCAATGAAGTCTTTCAAATTACAAGGTACACATTTCAAAATGCACTCACCTGGTGTATTGATAGACAAAGCAACGAGCTAGGAACTGCTGCACGAGGGATAAATTACAGACCAAAAAAATCTCTGAAGACTGGCAGACATTCAGACCCCAGTGATTCAAAAACACTAAGAAGATGCAACTAAAATGTAATTTAAGTAAGCTCAGATTTTCAACACAATTCTGCCAATAGCAGGAATCTATCAGAAACTAAATTGGGTATGATGGTATGCATTAACTTTAAAGATAAGCATTGAACCTTCTGCGTTTCAGTATACTAAAGATTTCGTTTTGTTTATCCTTGGTCTGAAATGCATAGTGGAAACAAAACAGTTGGAGACTGATGGATTATGAGCTGTCTACGAAGAACTTTAGGGTGCTTTGGGGAAGGGCTCAAAATCGAGTATGTTCACAGAGTTACAGCATCATGGACTGGCTGAGGTCGGCAGGGACCTCCGGGTCCCTCTGGCTCAACCCCTGCCCAAGCAGGGCACCCAGAGTAGCTTGCCCCACTTACACACAAGCAGCAGACAAACCAAACCAAAAACATAGTATCACGAAGAACAAATCATTGAAACAGGACAGAAAGCATAGTAGCCTTTTTTTTTTTTTTTGTTATAACATCTGCTTTTTTGGACACGCAAACACTTGTACACATGTGGAGAATGAAACAGTCTCTCTCTGCAGGACTTCAAAATCTCTGGAGCACATATGACAAAAATCGATAAATTAAAAGTTGCTTTTATTGGGTTTTAATTTACTTGAAACTTTAAAGCCTTTGTGTGCATTTTACCAATGAACAGAAAATAAAAAGACTCATCCTGCATAGTATCATCTTCAGAAAATGTCAGGCAGTCAATACATAACCTGATCCTTTGCAAATTCTCACTCTAGACAAATGTTTTCTGTTGCTGAAGCAGATATTAACCAACATTTTCCCAGAAAGAATGAGCTCCTTGTTCAGATTGTCTCTATCTTACAAGAACATTTCTTACATGAAGTCACTTCTTCCTGGAGAAGAAGAAAAAAAATCTCCATCTTTCTTGAGAAATGTCTTGTATAGACGAGCTTTAGGGTTTTGCGTACATCTGTCTAACATGGGCTTTATAAATACTGTTAATGTCACAGTAAAAAGAAGACTAACTCTGTGTTACACCCAAGACTTCAAAAAGAACACTCAAATCCCACTCCATTACCTCTTTAAAGGGGGACAAAAATATAACGAATCATATTAGACAAGCGAAGACACCAAGCCACCAGCTCTGCTACAAACTCTGAACAGAGCAAGGGTCCTATCTTACAAACACTGAAGAGATGATTTGGGAGAATTTTTACAAAACTATCACCAGTTCTTTCCTAGAATATCTGCTTGTCTCCAGATGAGCAAAACAAAACTTTAAAATTCTAACCTGAAACAAGATTTTTGCTAGGCAATAATTTCTTAAAGCCCAGATCAGGCTTAGCACAGTTCCTGCTGAAGTGCATTAGTATGCTCTAGACTTTTACCTTCAGTGTCATGGCTTTACTCCTCTCCAAGTGTTCTCATTACCTTTTATGCTTTCCTTTGAAAAGTGGCATTCAAAGCAGATCAAATCAGAATATTTGACTATGAATATGTAACTTTATGCTCTTTATTTTGTTGTGAAGCTTTTCATTTGAGTCCATCACTAAAAGCAGCAGTTTAAGAGCAGACATAAAGCAGAGGACTGGTGATGTCAATCAGTTACACGGTCATACATGCTATGACACTGTAGGGCCAGTATTCCTATGTTCACGTTGCTGCTCTCCCCACTGTAAGGATTATTAAGCATTCTGTCTTCAGAAAGAAAATACTTCTTATGGGCTTTTAATTCCCAGTATCGAAAAAGATTCTTATATGCAAGTCCAATGCTAGCCATACAGAGAACAAACTTAAAAAAAAATATACCAAATCAAAGCCACTGGAAAATCTCTATCCTTCATATGACTGTATTTTCTAGATGTTACATAGCTGGAATTATTTTTAAAACCCTAGGCTTGTATACAAACCAGGTTCAGAGCTCAACACGACAGGCGTAAAGAGCATCAGACTAACATATTGCTAACCAGTAGAATATGGCTAACAGAACTCCAACACACTTGGAGCTTAAAAGTACCCGGTTTTGAACTTTTACTGCAAAAAAACAAATACATATATTTTTAAAGACCAGAATACAAAGCATTAGAGTACAATAATAATAACAATAAAGTAATAATTTTATTATCAGCAATTTACTTTGGAACAGAATACACCGTTCCAGATAAGTTGGTGAGTTACTGTTCCATATCAGAGTACTTTTAAAAAGAAATTAATGTGCAGTTGGCCAAATTCATCTTTGACATAGCCTGCTGAGGTCACTCAGGCTTCATTACAGATAAATACGGTTCAGTAGGCTCAGCTGTTACTATTTACTTTAAAAATAAGCTAAAAAGTCAGGACTGAAGCTCACAGTTCAGTAAGTTCTTACAGGTTTTCAGTTGAGAAGCTGTCCAAGTGAAGACTGACAATGCTCCCTAGCCTACATACCTTTAGCATTTACATACAGTTCTGAGTTTGCTGTCCTAACAATTAGTCTTTTAATGATTTCTAAGTCAGAAACAGCAGAGAACTGTCTGGCAGCTGGATCAAGACATCTGCCCTTAAGATAACAAATCCAAATAGCAAATACTTAACTACATAGATACTCGTACTTGGAAAAGGCCAGAACTTACTCCATTTGTAATCCTGTCCCCCATGGACTATTCCAAATGCACAGATAACTGGAGCCAAGTAGAACAGCTTGCAGACTCAGAACTACCTGACAATGCTTCTCTTGACCTTGCACGCACATGTCAGACCCAGCTGAGGCTGTAAGCTCTCATGCCTGAAATTACTGCAGTGCTACCCGCCTTGGACATGTCGTCTAGTAAAAATTGCTGATTAATTACTATGCTGTTAAGATAAAGATGCTATTAAAGAAATGTATATACTGCAACAAGTCATGCTAAATATTTAAGCAGAAAATAATAGAAAAAAAAATCAGAACGGCATTTCCCTCAAGCCTGCATTTCCTTCCTTCTGTTGGCTTAGTGTACCACATGAAAATAACAACAACAACGAAAAAAGATTAGAGTTTCATCTAAATGGATAGTGAAGTCAGGTAATGCTAAGTTGTGCAGACTGCTTGAAAGCACATCAAATTTCATATGGAAGAGTCCTCCTGGAGTAGGGTTTTCAGTGATGATCTCAGCCACATCCTTGAACTCTTTTTAAAAGATCTATGTTATGCCAATTATCTGGTTTATATATAAGTAAAACATATTTATACATTTTAATGATAATTTCTCAAATTCTCTTTCCAGATTTTCTAGAATCTCTACTTACATTCTCTTTAAAACAACGTTTAGTTATTGCAACAGATTTAAAAAGCTAGTATAAATCAAGTGAGAAAAGGGTCAAAAGATTTTCAGCAAGTCTGATGCAATGACGCTAGCAGCATGTGAAGGTTTCTGTGGATCACAATAGCTGTCATCTACTGTATGCCGTTTCCTAGCGTACTGGAATTTTCCCCTATTATCGTATCTATGCACTACGCCAGGAGACAGATGGTAGCAAGGTGCAAAATACGTAATGACTATAGATCAGATGCATGATAGGGAACTTGGATATTTTTCCACCGTATCCGGATTTATGTCAAGAATTTAGTGTCAGCCACATCATTATTCTAGGAACATGAGCTCTTACGAAAAAAAATATATATAAGCATGCATATACAAAGCAAATATATATCATTATATTGCCAGACACTTTATATATGTGTGTGTATGTACATATAATTGTATAAAGGAAAAAGGAATTTTTCTTCTTTAGACTTTTTTTAATTGCAGTCCCAACTGGCCATCTTGAAAAAGGAAGGAGGAGAAATATAGGTAGTAAAACATATTTATAACACACTAAGCAAAATGAAGAAAAAAGGGAAAAGGTCAAAAATAACCAGAGATGCATAGAACAAAAGCCATTCGTCCTGTAATAGTCTTGCAGTGCTTTTAAGTTTCTATTCAGAGGGACTGCTTAGAAGGACAGTACCTTATGATTCATAACATGTATAAATTGACACTGTAAAACTTCAACTTCCTTTTTTTTTTCCTCCTCCTATTTTCCTGTATTTTTCTTGCAACAACTGAGTCATTTCTGTTATTTTTTTGGACAAGCAAAAACAATTTTTCATTCTATTTCAATCCATTCAGAAATTTACAAAGTTTACAATAAGGAAATATATTAATGGAAGTTTCTTCATCAATTTCTTAAGAATGAAGGGGTAAAATTAAACCAGGCAATTTTAAAGACAGAGTTTGAGCCAATTACATTTGTCCTAACTACACTGTCATTATTGAAATTGCAATTTTATCCACCTATAGATTTCAGAATAATATTTAAATCAATCCTAGAAGTAGTTCAGAAGACAACAGTGCAAACAATTGCCTAGCTCCTGCATAAGTCAAGCCAAAGAAGTTCATCTCTGCAACATATGAGCTGTGTAATTAATTTTAGGAAGACCATCTGCACTGATGGAAAACCCATCAGATTTCAGATAGTTAAGTAGACCTGCCACTGGAAATCTGGGGGAACTCACTTCTAGTTTGCTTTATTTCCAACTTCCAAGTCTTAGGCCTCATAATAGTCTTGTGCTAGACTTAACCATGTACTCCTGTTATCAGGAGCCTTTTTCTCTGTTCTGGCAATTGTAGACCGCAATTGTATCGCCTCTTATCCTTCTTTTGCATAAAATAAACAGATTATTTTGAGCTTTGGAAAGCTTGTCTTGTAAGAGCAGATTACAGAATCTCATTGTTTCTTCTCTCACCTCTCACACATGCAGATCACTGCTCCTACAGCACTGAAAACCTGCTCTAAAAAATACATAATAAAAGATGTGCTATTACATTTTCAAAATACGCTTTTACAGCCTGCTACAGTCATACGCAGGCTGCAAGCCGCCAGCAGGATTATGGCTGGCGATACAGAATATCTGGGCACTCAGAATGATGACCCTGGTAGTCACGCCTGACAATCACTCCCATTGCTTTTTCCTTCTGACGCGTTCAATGGCAATTCGCACACTGACAGGTGAAGACACCATTAAATGGAGTTGTATGTGCACTTGGCCTGTGTTAACCTGTGGACTGTCAGGCATGGTAACAGGTTTTTATTTTAAGACATTTTGTTCATCAGGAAGTAATCTATCCATCTGAGAGGAAGGTATAATTCCTTTCTCATTCATAGCAGGTAACCTGAGGCAGATGTGAAAACATTTCGGTTATAAATATGGACCTGTCCAACTAGGCAGTATTATTCCTCATACTTGAACAGCTTGTAAAGGGTCTGGGGCATCAGCAACCAGTGATCACAATTATAAACTACTACCAATACAGCATATATTATCGAAAACAAGGTATCAAGTTTGATATAAAGCCTAAATATTTCTCAATATATTCACAATTTAAAACCATTTAAACCATTTCGCTTTGAATTTATTTAAAACCACCAACGAATGCACCTGGCAAACTTTAAGTACAAAATTAATACTCTATGCATTAGTTTCATCAGTCAGAATTATAATTTCTCACTCCCTTCAAAGATTCCCCTTGGCAAAAAGGAACCTAGTATTTAAAAGCACATAATACACAAAAAACATGGATTATTTTTAAGAAATTTTTAAAAAATAATAATCCATTGGTAATTCAAAACCCCATGTCTGTAAGAGAATGAGTTTGCTGACTACACAAAGATTTTTTTTTAATTTTTATTTTTTAAAGCAGATGCTCATATAAAATATTACGTAAAGATAGGAAGGAAACTTTTGTGACATACAGCCTCACCACCTTCTGGTGCCATCACCTACTTTTGAAGGCTACGCAGAGTTGAAACAGCTCCGACAGCCTTCGCTAAGGAAGGGCATTCATTTCAGGAAGAAACATTTTAAGTTAGTACTATAGACGTGCTTCAGCATGATTCTGTAAGGGAGTTAAGGCTTAATACTAATCACTGACATAAAATAAAATTAGCTCTTTAAGTTGGCTGTGCAGGTTCATTAAGCTAATGGCTTTTAGTCATTTTCTACGACAAACTCTTCACAAGCTTTATTCCATGTTCTTATATCTGTGCAACAGCACATCATGAACTGGCTGCTCTGCATCTGTGGCTAAAGTTACCTCTATGTAACTCGTAACAAAGCACTTCCTTAAATGTGGAGGTTAGCAGAATACACCACACTTATTTTAGGAGGGGAGACAGGTATTCATAACGATTTACTTTGAGTAAAACTGGAATCAGTTATACAATGAATTCCAGTAAGACCATGGAAAAACTCAGTGAACTTAGTTTGGTCTGCACTGATTTTTAGCGTCTTCATTTTTCATTCTTCAAAGAATTCGCAGTGTTTCATAACACAGGCTTGTTACAAAATTTTGGTGACAGCAAACAGCAGTTTTTCGAAGTAGACCAACATAGAAATGTAAAACAATTTTTCATTATCAATTATGCTTTGAAACTAGATTAATTATTTTTCATCATGCTATTGCAGTAACAACAAAACTTCATGAAAACCAGTATCTTGTTGTTTAGTCCTCAAAATGGATTCTGCCAAGCCCCTAGTAGGACACTTACTTAGAACGGCATGTACAACAGGTAACCCAGTGGTAGACTGCAGTTAATGGATTTTAAAGCAAAAAAGAACGCGCATGTTAACTGGTGTGGCATGCAGCAAAGAATGAAATGGATCCTAGTATGGTTTTCCCTCCCTGAAGTTAAAATGCAACAATAAAACCCTGTTTTGCTGTTGCTGTAGCCCTTTCACAGCAGACATGCTCACATCCCACAAAATTAACCTGGGCATTTTGTCCACCATTTTCTGCAAAGGAGAAGAGAGCCAACAATTCCTTCTACAGAATCTAGCATCTCCTGGCTACTTCTCTGAACAATTCGAGCTCATTAGAAGAGGTGCCTCATCGTCAGAGGCAAAGGTCTTTGCATGACTGCACCATTGCTGTAAACCTGGTCTTGCAAAGAACAGCTTTGGCATACAGAAGGTGTAAGAAAGCACGGTTCGGCATATTATTATGCTTACAAAAACTGACAAATGACAAGTATACAGGGAGAATTTCACTCACTGAAAAAGTTGGTGCTGTATATACAGCCGACCAGGAGTCCCTGTCACAGCCTAACTCATTCAGCTCTGCTCAGTATCACCCAAACGCACGCAACCAGCCAGCTTTGGTGGCTCTTCAGCAGCTGCAACACTGCAACTGATACTATGCTGGAAGTCTTTATACACTCAAGTAACTTCTGGAAGCCATATTTCAACATTTTAGCTATCCCCACTGATTTTCAGGATCTGTCGAGATCTTGGAGAATCTTGGAAAATCTGAAATCCTAAAACACAGGTTAAGTTTAATGATCACAGTACATAGACCAGATAATTTAAATTATTTTCCTTTAAATGAGAACTGTACCATGTACTAAATATTCTCCAAATATGAATATGTTAATGATTGTGAGGAAAAATGTGAGGTCTTTACATTTGATAAACCTTGCACAAATATAAGGTTCCTCTCCCCACTAAGAATAAGTGGCCTGTACAGCGAGAAGGCTGTGCAGATGTACACATACAATGGTAGAAAGGGAATTAACAAGGAAACTTCTAGTTATTCCAATACCTAAACTGATCCCTTGTTCAAAACCTTGGAAATATACATCACTAGTTATTTCACCCCTCAACAGAAGCCTATTTTAACTCAATCTCAGGAAGCAAACACATCAAAAAGCTGTTTAACTTTGATATTCCACAAAGCACTGCACTGTGCTACAGCAATTTTCTTTGCCATGTCCTAATTTTTTTTTTCCTCATTTTGAGAGCTTAACTGCCAAAATATGTTTTGAGCTTGAAGGTCTAAGAGAACGCAAAAAAAATCTAAAATTCTAAAATTAACACTAAAATAACTAGAGAAACAAAAACTAAGTTGCTGCCGTGGTAAACCAAGTAATTTATATAGAATCAGTGAGAACTATATTGCCAGTCAGAGGAGGAAAATGTTACTGGAAGATAAGCTGGCAAACCAAGTTACCTACATACAGTCCTAAAAGCCTCTTAACCTTTGCTCGATCCAGCAAATTATAAAGGAGACAGATAATCTTCCCGAGATACAGAAAACAAAAGAAAAGTGGAGAAGAAAGTGCCAAGTTACATGACATAAGAAATAACACTATTATTTCTTGGAAAACCTCCACCCAGCTCCTGGAAAGAGAAATAAATAGAAAAATGTCTTGTAACACTACTGCTACTAAATCAATTTAGTAAAGCAAATTAATAGCTACTGCCGTAACATATTTTGCTAGGCAGTAAGTTGCTAAATTCCTTTCCCCACTGAAGGATTGCATTTTTAAGTTTCCAAAGCTCAGAAGTTTTGCTTTTCTATTAGGTACATCGGCCGCTGACCACAGCTGTAGCTCAGCTTCTGGAGAGCAACAACTGCATGTGCAGATCCAGCAGTGGAAAGCTGCATGCGTTATTTCAACAATAGCTCCTGACCAAAAGCAAACCTTATTGCCAGACAGCAGGAACACTCTGTGGGAGCAGAATCTCTCCCCCTCTCTCTTCAGGAACAGCAATTTCTAGAGCGTTGCATCAATAGTTATTTGCCTCAGTATCAGAAAAAAACATCTTAGCTCATCAATCACAAACATATTCCCAGACACCCACAGCAAAACCACCCCCAAACACTAGGCAAAACGTATACATCTACCAAGAAAAAAAAAAATCTGACAGATGAGCAGTCTTTTTAGCAAAGTAAATACTTTACAATTATCAGATTTGTTACTGTCTTTTGACTTAACTACCCAGTTACATGGATTGGTGTACAGATACCGCACAGAATTTACTGAACTTCCAGTCTCAAACTCCTAGACCTAACTATCATGTTACACTATCGTTCTTGTTTGAATAACAAAATTCATTTAAAGATGAACTAGATAACATAGCAAGCAAGGGCTTATTTTTAAAACCTATGAGATTGAATAATTTACCATCTCCTTTTCTGTCATACATTTACATGTCCAGATTAGAAGTATCCAACTCCCATTATTACAAATACATTTTACTCTTATTGTTGTATGGCAAACTTTCAGAAAGCTCCAATACAAAATATCTTAGTTGGGTTCATTGTTTTGTATTTGCTTTGAGAGATTTTTCCACTTTTCTTTTGTTTTCTGTATCTCGGGAAGATTATCTGTCTCCTTTATAATTTTCTGGATCGAGCAAAGGTTAAGAGGCTTTTAACTGACATCTATCGAATTCAATTCACACACTAGCCCAAAGAATTTTCAACTGTGAGCCTGAACTATCAGGTTTCATCCCCCATTACATGCAATCTCCTATATCAAAGTTGACTATTTTTCCAGAAAGACACCTCAAACTCAGCAGTTCTTCCTAAAGTAAAAACACACAAGCAATTCAACATCTTAAACATTCTCAGTATTTCAAATTCTTTTAGATTATACAATCAGGCCTACTGAAAAAGAAGAAGAATGAACTACTCAAATCTAGTCTTGATGTATCCGCCCAAAATATGAAATTAATAACAAACATACATAGTGACCTTTAGTTATCTAGTCCTAATCAGCTAGCTACATAATTTATTTATTCTGTTATCTGGACTACAACACAAACAGGACATTCCCTCTGCCACCTAGTAGTTGTAGCCACATGTGGTATTTCTAATCAGACGAAGTACGTACTCCTTAAATAAACAGCTAAATCCTAACCATGCAGTTCAGCCTCCTTCGGACTTTCTTAAAGGTAGAAAAGTGAATTATTTCTGCCAGTTAAAAAGAAAATATTAATCAGAATTATGATAAACTAAAAATTTTGTGAAGGCACAAGCTGAAACTGTCAACAACTCTACTGCTTCTCATACTCCGGAAGAAATGAAAATTATACCACTGATCAGGAAAAAAAGCTTTTACTCCTCATGAATTTTAATCTTGTTTTTCACTGTGCTACTTCTCTCAGGATTTGGGAAATGCATAGTGCTGGTGTTCATCAGAACATGCCTACAGGCCCACAGGCATGTTCTTACTTAGCTTTCATATTTCCCATACAAGACTGCTGCTTCGTTTTGGGGGCCTTGCCCAGGAGAAGGCTGATGGAACATCACATACTTTTATCTCTGTATTTCTTGCCTTAATGACTATGCAGAGTTGTTGTATGGGCTTTGACATGTACAATAAAAAAGACTGTATTAGTAACAGAAATTTCTGAGAGAACTGGGACTCCTGAGCTGCTTTTTTATAGCTTCAGGGAGGTGGGGGATGACAGATTTTGCTGACATTTACTCTTGGATAGGATTGAAATGTGAAACAGAAATGGTTCATGAAATGTATGTTGCTTTCTTTACAGTACTGGAAAATAACTCTACTCTCTTCCCAAATTAAACATAAAAATAAAAGAACGCTTCATGATAGCTGCTTTCTGCAAAGCTTATATAAATTGTTTTTAGCCGTCACTGTCTGGCCCAAAGCTTAATTCCACTGAGCTGCTGAGAATAAAATATGGTGATTAAAGGAATACAGTGCCACTTCAAACACTATTTTTGTCATGTATGAGGAACAGTATCATAGATTAGCATCCTAATGTATTTCGGAATTTCAGTATGTGGCTGTGATACACCCCAACTCAGAAATCTGGCTGGTAGACTGTAGTGAGTGACACCAGTCTGTAATGGTTAAAGATTACTGGTCTCATATAAAGCTGCATTCATCTGATTTTAATACCGTCCAGCACAGGACATGCTGGATCTGATTTCCAATGCTGAATTGCATTAACAGGTTGAATATGCAATTGTGCTGAGCTAACAGGTAAAATTCAGTGTACCAAACACTATTTTCCCTTCCAAAACACACACGTCTGTCAGTCTCTTTTCTCTGGACAGATGCAGTAACTCCTCCTTTTATTCACAGATGTTTTCTTGATCATGAAATCTAAAAGATTTACTACATACTGCACCTTTTCCTTCACAATCCAAGCAACTATGGGAATCTATGTTAACTGCAAACCAAAGCCAATGAGTAACCCTTCCTCGCATAATTTCAAAATTTTGTATCAGCACTAACACACGTTTTATTTCTAGTTTTCATCAACCATGTTAGTTTTGATACAAAAATCCTTACACCTTACCTCCGTCAGACCCTGCTCAGGCTTCTGCCTCAAACTCCCTTCAGTAACATCCAGCCTGATACACAGCTAATACACTGCTTCACTGAAAGAGATTTAGCAGTTCAGTTTTTCAGCTTGGTTGTTCTGTGGCTTTAATGGACCTTATATAGTGTCTCCTCAGAACCTGTTGCAGAACATTGACCAATTTACTTCTAGTGCTGGGCAATGGTCATCACACAGTAAGTGTCAGTCACGACTTAGATTTCATAAACAAGTTCCAAAACTATCTGAATGACGCATTTTGACACACAAAGTATTCAAGATTTTCTGACTTGAAAGAACATTTTATTTGGGAGAGCAACTTTTCCAAATTAAAATAATCATAATAAAACTTTAAAAAAAAAAATCTCAGCACTAAAAAGAAAGAATTCTAGTGGATTTTCAGGTATACTTAAAACATCACAGTGATATTTTCTATTTCCCACTTCCCCTATAAGCTTTATCTAATAATCCATTCTGTGACTGAAAAATTTGGCAAAGCTAAATGAACTGATCACAATTAGTTTCACCTTCAGCAGCCAGTTGTAAATCTCTGATTATTAGAGAGGGAAATCTCTCCTTTCCTTAACTGATTCAGATTTTAGTTTTAATAACTGAAACTGCAGCATAGGCACTTTCTGAAGAAAAGTAGTGAAAAATGAATAAAGCATTTAGAGAAGGCCTCAACACAGAGAGAAGTGCTATTAATTTCAGTGGGTGATATGCTTTGAGCCATGACAATAATGTAAGCAGGGACAGAGTAAAGCTCTTGGGTTCCAGTCCAAATCTTTCAAACAGAATGCTCTAATGAGAGTCCAAAGTCTAAATTTAGGTGTCTAAAATTAAAATGGACTCACTATCTAAGGGGTCAACCTTGTGTGTCTTTCAGTTAAATTAAGATACAATATGGTTACTCAGTTGTATGAAAAAACAGATCACTAGTAGTTTACATATAGAACTCTTGTCCCAGTTTTAAGGGCACAGGTTTACCATAGTCATTTCCTGACCTTCATCAGTTTTCCCCGAAGTTGAAAACTTGGCCTCAGAGACAAAGCTCCATTTGTTCATAATATTCTTAATATCAAAAACCTTCTTTCAGAAATAACTGGGCATGTTTATTCAGGCTGTTCAAGTTTGAGTCTTTATCTTGGGAATAACAGAACTGATCAACACATTAAGCAGCTCTTCCCTTTCAGTTTTTATAACAAACAACCAAAAGAAATAATTTGACAAATATCTCCTACACATTCCTTCACTCCACCTTTAAGTTCTCTATCAAGTAAAGAATAAGGTAGAACTTCGAGTCTGAGTGTTAATCTTCCAAACATTCTGTAAACTACAGCTGAGAATGACTGTAAGTTGTAGAATTGCCACTGCTGGACAATGAAAAGATGGATTAATAGGACATCTACAAAGCATCCATTTCCAAATGGTTGAAAAGTATTCAATTATAAAGCAGCACTACTTTTTTTTTTTTTTTTTACCCTCCTATCAGTCTTATGAAAAATCTTTAATAGAACCACAAAATAGAGTGCTGCAACCTGCCTTTAGCCAGAGATAATGCAACAGCCTCAGAGACAGATTACATAGATGCCATCCATGATGGCAAGCTGAGAAATCTTTTGAGGACTTCATTTCTATTGCCATTTTGCTACACACTTGCAAACACAGTCTACTGGCCCACTTGTGTCCTACCTGCCTATAGACACTGTGGAGCTCCTACTTATCCTGGCTGCGGCTTCTGACTCTTCAGCTCAAGCTGAGGAGAGATGGGCTGTTAGCATTACATGCTCACACTTCAGCACCTGATGCATCAGTTAAGAAGGTGATTAGCATAATATCATTTTACAGATATTCTTTATGAGGAAGGAAATGTTTTAATAATAAGAGTTCTTAGATAAGCCAATAACCACATAGCAACTCGTCAGGAACCCCAAATTCCCCTTTCCCCACAAGAAACATCACAGTTTTGTATACGACGTTCTTTGTCTTGTAGAAACAACGACTATCTGTGGCAGTTCAATCACTTCTTGCAGCTGTTAGGGTTTGTTTTTTCATCCCATGAAACAAAACAAATGAACGCACAAACAAAAATGAGAGTTTTGTCATCTGCATTGTCATTCCTTGTTGCTAATGGTCTTCTTATTAAACAGCATGTTTTCCTATCTAAAAGAATGCAAAATTACCACTGTATTAACAAACATTCTGTAACATCACCTTCTTGCTTCTCAAGGAATTACTTTCCCTCCCAGAAAAATAAAACCAGAGCGAGAGCCCTTCTCCTATAAAAGCAACCTCAGCGCCCTGTGCTTCTATTATGCAGAGGCCCTTCCTCATCACTTTACAGAAAAAGCAAGAGGTTTTACAAGGTGTGTAGTTACACTGCAGTCACTTTCTTTGCCTTTCCATGATGACAGAAAGAAGCTTTTGTTGAAAATGTAAAATTACAAGGCTTGTTTTTCATTAGGGATTTTTGTAATGCACTATATTATGGAGAAAAAAATAAAAAAAAAAAGTCTTGAACACATTCATCTCACCATTAGTGAGTAGCTAGTGCAAATACATTCTCTCATTTTATGGAAGTAGTCTAGACAAGCTATTACAATATGCCACAGTTTTCAGATTTCCCATGATTGAACAGCAAATCAATAAAACGTTTTGGTACAGCTCTCGCTTCCAGCTGGATGCTGACTTTATTTATTTCTAAGACCATACGTGAATCTAAGGCAAAACGCCTAGCATTTAGATGCTTCACCACAACCAAGATTCACTACGTACAATAGCTGCTCAAGTTGCATCTTGCTAACAGTAAGGAAAATGTTTATTTAAAACAATAAATGGTCTGTTGGTTGCTTGCCTGACTAGTAATCCACATTGAAAATATCCCACATAAAAAATGGCTTGAGATTTTGGGAAGAAGCTAGAAGATTATTATAGCACTCAGACACTAGACTACTGCAAGCAGTTCTATGTATATGCTATGCTTCTGTGCAAACAAACCACAACAGAATCAAACACCAATGGTATAATATCAGTACAAAACCAAATGAAATCCAAGCCCATGGTGAAGGGCTTAAGAAGCCCTGCATCAGTCAGTCCCTAAAACCACCTCGCCTCCCTGATCGGCAGGGCCAGAGGGCCCTCACCGCGTGCTGCATCACCGCATTCCCGGCTGCCAGCTTGTGGCAGGACAGACAGCTGGATGAGAAACGAGGGCCCATGGAAAACTTGACGCTGTACACCGGGGGCAGCAAGTTATCCTGTTCTTTACGCACATACACACATGCAGGTAGGCACTTGTACATATAAACACACTTGCATGTGTTTTGTTTCTTTTTTTTTCCTCTCCTAGAAGCGTATAACCATTTTGTAGCCAACATCCCTCTCTGCCACGAGAAAAGGTTTATTGTCTGGAAAAACTGTTTAATCTTTGCATAAAGGGTGATATTCTACTTCTCTAAGGGTTCCTGTCCCCTTTTCTCTAATTGATTAAATTAAAAATAACAAAGTATTAGGACATCTCTTTTGGTTCTGCCACAGAAATAGAGCATACTATTCTATACTAGGAGACGTACCTTCCTGAATTTCCTTTCAGACCAGATGGTGGAGGTGGTTTTGATCAGTACTGCAGTAAGCACACATGTTGTGACTATTGCTTTAGTTTGAGCCAGCAGCACAGTTCTTGCAGTTTGTTGAAAAGTTCTCAATAAAATTTGATAGTCAGAAGCAGAAAGGATGCTAACCCGACAGAAGAAACAGCCACACTCCATACTGTTGTCTCTTGGGAACACTAGAGCTAGACAAAATCACTGATTCAAATAAATGAGAAGAAACAAAAGCCGCCAAACAGTGCAAGGAAAGGGCAAGAAACAGCTATCTGCTCCTTGAAGATATGGCATGAGAAAATCAAGAAGTTTCCTCATCTCTGAAGCTGCTACTCATATTCAAAACGTTTTCTCCTCCACATACCCTGTACTGCAGAAATAATAACCAGAGAAAGCAATGTTTTGCTTCTGCTAAGTTAATAAAGTCCATTAATATTTACTTCAAATATGCAAGCATTTTAACCATAGAAAAAAAGTCTTTGAGTGCTAACAGAGAGATGTGGGACTTTTGGTCCTCGAACCCCCAGTTAGAGTAATGCCTTCTGTTTCTGCAGTCAGTTAGTTCCAGGTGTGAGGCAACAGCCAACTGTTGACCCTTCCCTGGTGCAGCAATGGGACACCCTCACATTAACCACCTAGAAAGCACCAAAGAAATGGTCATCAACAAAAAGTTAAACAAAATGTCTAAAATAAAATAAATCAATATTCATAATGAAAATGTATTTCGATTCCTCCCCGATAATCTTATAAATTCAGTTCCTTTAAGAAAGGCAAAGATAGCTATCTGTGTTACTCAAGATCAGAGAGTACAAGGTAAACGAAGGTTTTCCTAATGACACCAAGACCAGATTTCAGCATAAGTACGTTAGTTGTCATAGGCAGATGAACAGCTTAAACTGCAATTGCTAGCCAGCAGCAGAGAACTGGGTGTGTGTTTTCATCTGTGGCTGAATGTCTGAAAGTGAACTTTCAAACTCTCAGCCAGAAGCATGGTGCTTGCTGCAATCCATAGAGGTTGGCTGTAAATTTTGAAAATACCTGGAATAAACAGAATTGGCACATTACAAGTCCTTTGATAAACGCAGAGACAGAATCTGCAATTAAAAGACTGATCACACCTAATGTTTCTGCACACTATTCAGATTAGGAAAAATAGGAGTTTGGATGCCAAAAAGAAGGGTTTGCAAAAAGTAGACACAGGAAAAAAAAAAGGGGGGGGGGGGGAGAGCTGCTAGGAGAAAGAAGGTAAAGATCCTGGCTGGAGAGGAGGCCCTGAAAGCAAGGGAAAATCCTGAGCTATCATATCATAGATGCACAGAGGTCAGTGAGTGCCAGGGGATGCCCAGGCCATGATGCTAAGACTGGTAAATATGAGGAACTGCAGAACACAAAGCAACGTGACTTTCTCCTCTTCCTGAAGCTGCAGTGATCTCTCTGGTGGGAACAGAAGTCAAGACCTAGTGAACACAGAGCTGGCAGCAGAGCAGCTCAGTGAGTATGCAAAATGAATCAAGTACAGTAAAAGCTCAAGCCTTGCTGGTTCTTAAATAAACCTCAGGATATAGTTCCACTAGAGGCCATTTTTTGCTGTTTCACCTGTGACAGCTGTGTTAATTTCCTGTTTGTTCTTCTCCACATGCTGTAATCCACATTATGAAGAGTACCACCAATTTGCAAAGTTTAAGCATACTTTATTCACTGTTTACAACATAAAAACATAAGAAGGAAAAGAAAGAAATCACACCTCGAAAAACTAGAAAACATTTATACAATTGAACTTCCTTTATAACTGCAGGTCTCAAATAACTAGGGTTACAATCATAAAAAATGTTTTATTAGAAAACAGAAAAGATTCTTTCAGAAAAAAAACAAACAAACAAACAAACAAAAAACACATTTCATCCTGCTAGCTGCTGCCTCACGGAAAAATGCAGTCAACTCAAGCTGAAAATGAAACACTAATCTACAGTCGAAGTTCATAACAACAAAAAAGGTTATGAATCCATGGAAGGGTATCAAAGATTATTATTTTATTTCACAATTCCTATTTTATGTATCATGAAAGGAAGCAGGCAGAAGTATAAAAGGTTGGGCAAAAAAGAGCATCTTAGTCTCTCGGGAGTTCATTTTATGCTGTAATTGGTGAAAAGCCTCCCTAAAAAGGTTATAAATGCCATCTTAATTTCATTAGGAAAGCTCCATGGCATATTAATTTAGTTTCTGACACTCTTACTGCATCTTTTCAGACACAGGTAATCTTAGGAGGCAATTAACAAATATATATATATATATATATAACAAATAACAGTAAAGAAAGGCAACTATTTTAAGCAGATTGGTGATAATTCAGCTTGGAAGCATGCATGTTTATTAATACACTAACGCTCTTTTCTCATTAACAACACACTGACACAGCAAGAGATAGCAGGCTGTGCTATTGAAATTACGTTATCCTCGAGGCCTTTGTATTTGCAAAGATTGCATGAGCAACTCTCAGAAGATTAATGACTTACTCCTTTATTTAAGGCAGATACTCATCTTTAGTGATTACATATGAACTATGAAGCCAAGCATGAAATTTAGCAACTGTCTTATCCTACGATGCTAAGACAGACAGTTTTTTTCCAAACACTTGCTACACTCGACACCGGAGGTAATTCTAGACACATAAAATAGTTTAAACACCAATTTGTACAATTAGCATTAGCAGCTTCCTCATCCTGGCCTTCATTCTCTAATCTGACTCAGATGTGCAGGCCTCTGAAGCTACCTGTGGTCTCATTAGTTAGAAGAAGCCATCAGGAGCTTTCTTTCCTATGATAAATTTATGAAATATAAGTATACCTGAGTTCTGTCAAAATAAGCATGAAGATCCTTACAAATCTCTCACGCTATAGAGTTCACAAATAGAGCATGCATTCTTTACTGGTAAAGCTCTTCATAAATTCTAAAACCTGCTACACTTATCTGTTAATTGAGATGTCCTGAACACAGCTCTCATATAAAAACAGTTCTTTGGACCAAGTTTTAAACACATGCCATTCGTTCAACCTCACTCAGTCATAAAAAAGGGAATAAAAAAAGAGCTTCTTCAAACCACAAAGATACAACCCCTACAAAGCTGCTACTTTGTATTCATCCATGATATTCATCTAAGTAATGAATTAAGAATCTCTAAATCAGGACTGAATATATCGCTGAAAGAGGACAAACTCTATATTGCTGAAGAGGTCAAATAGACCTGGAGGGTTTTTAAGCAGCAACTCCACCACCAAATTCTATAGCTATGGACTTGCAGCCTAAGCATCCGTTCATCAAAGCACTAAAACTCTACTGCAGCCAGTAACAGATGCAAAGTCTCTGAAGAATCTATCCATTAGTACCTACAAACTACATTCTGGAATTAAAAAATGAAAAATAAACAAGAAAAAAAAGATGTTTTAAGGACATTCAGCCCTACTACTGTGAACATGAACACACGTTTTATTATCCTGTGGGCAATCTCATTTCATATTGAGAGGTACGAAACATAAATATTTCAGATTTTTTTTGTTTGATGCCTGATCATTATTCACAAATAAATGTAACCCCATGACAAGCAAGAATAGTGCTCATCAGCCAATGTACATTGATAATTGTTCTACAGTATTTTAGATCCACAGCAGCAAGAACTGTAACTGCAACTGACTGCCAATCAAGGATGTGTTCAGCAATGATTTTGAGGAAAATAAAAAAATTGAAAACGGCATTGCTTTAGTACAGAAGGGCAAGCTGGAAACAAATGTACAAAGCAAGATAGGTGTCACTAAAACAAAACAATTTGAAACCCATACAAGTGTGCACACAGAAAAGAAAGGCATTCAATATTTCTGAGTACACAGGACTCTAGCATGGTTGAAAATACAGCATGAATGGCAGTTTCCTTTCATTAGATTTTCTTCTGCACAAAATTAAAAGCAGAAACACCACAGAACCACATATGACCAACTAGACCTCTCAGACTAAGAACCTAGCCAACTGACCAGTATTCGTAAATTTTGATCATTCTTATTGAAGCGCAATATTATTGAATCACATACTATTTATTTTAGGTTATACATTCAATTTATCATGACCAAGTTTCATTCTAATACAGTTAAAAAAAAAAAAAAAAAAGATAAAATTGCCTGCTTTTCAGGTTACCATCTGAGGTGACAAGAAGCACTGCCTTGCAACTTATGAACTGTGTCCAAAAATATTGTATTTCTTAACAGCAGTGTTTGCTCAAATGCTCTAAAATCAACAACCTTTTCTCACATATACAATTGCTATTGGTACAGAAAAAAAAAAAAAAAAAAGGCAGTAGAAAGGAACACCTCAGAGACATGACATTATGAAATGTATTTGCCATGGCTTAGGAAGGACTACACAACTGCAAGATTGGTTTTAAATAGACATGTCTAAGGGCTAGGAAACTGCTTATTTTCACAAGGGAAGGAAGAACACAGAAGACGAGGGTTTAGGGCTGATCTTCAGATTCACTTTTTTTTTCAAGTATAGGACCAATTTTTGGATTGGGGTTTCACAGCTTAACGATTAATGAAGTTACAACTTTAAATGGTGGTTTAACCACCAGAACAAGAAAAAAACTTTTAGAAATCCCTTCACATGACCTTGAAGCCTAAATCCCATTCTAAGAAGTTACACAGTTTTTGAAATCTCTCCCTCTGCATGACTACTGATATTAAAAATAATTCACTGTAGTCTCCTTCTCCACCCCCCCAAAACAAACAAACAAACACCACTAGAATCATTTCAAATATTGCCACACAAGACTTAAATGTTCTGCTGCAAAAAACATTTATCAAAGATATACCGACCACTGTACACTGAGAGCTCCAGTCTTTGTTACATTTGGTCAACTTTATCAAATCCTTTGATATCTACATATGTAGGAATATACACTCATGAAGAATTCATTTGTGAACTACTAGTAATATATTTAAAAGAAATGTGCTTATTCTTAACTATAATATGTTTCCTGTAAAACTGTGAAATCCTGCTACTAACTTCCGTAAATACAAGAAACCTTCATCTTATTTAACATGCATTATATGCAGTGACCCAATTTAACAGTGCAAGGCTTGAAGAAAAGGAGAGCTGTTAGATCTACAAATATATAACATCACTTCAGTCCAGCCAAACAAACAGGGGGAACATGCAGAAGCAACACAGAAGGAACACTGCATCTTATTAGCAGCTCTCTGCATCCGGTTATTTTATTAAACAGATGACAGGCTTTTAATTCCTGAGCAGCCAGAACACAGCAACAAAAAAAGACAACCAACGAACAACAATATATATATATACACACACATATTTCTGGCAAACTACTGCAGGATTAGCAAAAGGGATTTCAAATAGCTTCCTCAAACAATGTTTCGAAAATGGTCAGAGCCAAACAAAAGTTTTATGAGTATTTTTTCTATGACAGGACAGGGTTCACATGGCCAACAAATAGACCATCCCTATGTAAAACTGCATGAGGTTTAAAGCCTTCTAGAGGTTTTCAAATAATTATTTTCGCTATTCATCAGTGACTCACTCTTTCAGAGCACATGCCTGTAAATCTTCAGCTACTTTTTCAACAACCTCTTTCCTTTCTATCAAAAGGCCAAGAAGCCCCTTATACCTACATACATGCATACTGTTCCATATGTACAGCTATTGCATTTCATTGGCTTTGTACCTTAAGCTGGAAGATCACAAAAAGATCATATTTTGCATAAACATCTGTATAGAAAGTTAAGATCTGCTTTGGTGTTTTACCTTCACAACAATAGCAAACCCCATTCTTACTGCTGTATTTCAAGAAAAAAATTGAACAGATGGTATAGGGTGCTCAATATCTCAATTTATACAATGATAATTAACACCACATTAAGTTTTTCATGGTATGATGATAAAACCAAAGAACATAACCACAAGCTACCAAAATTAGAGTTTCACTTACTAGAGAATTTTTCCTCCTAGATCTCCATATTTTATGTACAGCATTGAACCAGCTGCAAAATAACATCCTCTTAAGACTCTGGAATATACTGCACAGTACTGGTAGGGTACAGGTTCTAAAGAAATTGTTCCTTTTTTCCTCCTCCCACACTAAATTTATGTTCCATAGACATACCCAACAAAGGTGCAGGTTGGGGATAACACAACCCCAATAAATCACATCTATAAGGCAAACCACAATTCTATTTTGTCCTACTTTAAAAGCAAGTACACTGACACAGCACAGTTTCAAGTAGAGCAAAACAGATCTTTATATACATCACTCATGGCTAGTGTCTTAAAACATCCAGGACTTAATCTGAAGCTTCCTGACAGCAAAATATATTTTTTCTACTAGGCGCAGAGTAACAGTACTAGTATTGAACTAAAACCACTTGTTGGCCATTCGCTGCTTCAGCATTTCATCTCAGAATGTGTTTTACCGGCACTACTATTCCCTCTGAGGTCACCTTCTGCCAAAGAGACTCAGCATTCCACAACTGAAAGGTTATTTTCTGACATTATTATACCACAAAACGTATGGGTGAGGTGGGTTGTTTGTTTCCTTATTTTTGAAGCTCCAGACCTTTCTTTCACTTGTCCCTGAGGACTCTGGCAGCTTGACTCTCAGTGACCAGCTACAACCCCAAGTAATTTAAGTTTTAGACAGGATCTTTTTCACCTTCACTGGGAAGTCTGATTTGTACGGGTAAACAGCTCACAGAACACATATACAAACAGAATCTTCATGTTGTTTTGTATGTTAATGTATCTTCCATAGGATAATAATTGGAGTAAAAACAGCCACAGGGGCATTTCTACTGACCATGATGACCATGCAGAATAAAACTGAGTGCTCTTCAAACATTTTCCTCACAGAAATAAAGCATCTTTTCAGGGAGGGAAATCTTATTATGAAATCCAAAGAGTATTCCATCTCTTCCTTCACAGTCTGCACATGTGCATTTCATGACAACCAATTAGCTTCACAGACATCTTCTCTCACGAGAACATATCCCTCTATTTGTAATGGCTAGGAGAGAATTGTATATTAAGTGAGAGACCTGAAGGCTGAAAGCTAACAGCTGAAGGAACCATTTCTCCCATTTTCATATAAAGTGTAGTTTAAGAGACAAAACTGGAAGAAGGAAAATGCTAATGGCTCTTCTCAAATTCTGTATCAAAGAAAGTGAAGAGATTATCAGCTAGATACAATCATCTCATCAGCTACAGATACTTACAACTGAGATGCTCAGGCACAAGGATTCATTCCCTTGGTAGCAAAAGCCAATGATTTGTATTTCCATGTTAATTGAGGTCTACATTTCACTAGTGCAACATGTTGTGCTTATAATAACTTATCTCAACCACCTGATCTGCTCTGGCACTGAGGGAGGGCAGCCAAGCTAGCAATCCTCAGCTGGATGCACATTCATCAGGCTTCCCAGTATGACTACATACTGCTTATCTGCTGAAACGAGCATATCATCTTTTTGCGGTCACAGGGCTACCAGGCCTGCAGATAAGCAATATATCATATCAGCAAGGCACACGTTCCAGTAACTCACTGCCTTCAGAAAACACAAGGACAGCTTGCTTTAAAGAAGATTCCTCCATGGGCAGCGAGTAAGGAACAGTTTGTGCCATGTGTTTATAATCACAGACAAAGCAAGTTCAAACAGACTTGGACCCCACCGCAAAACTATTGTCAGTTCTCCCAGTCGTAAGTCCTGAGGTGCAATTCCCAAACCACTAGCCTCAGGTTGACCCCTCCTCTTTTGCCAATTACATGTATTCCGCCTTGGAAGGTTAAAGAAACTGAGCAAAGTACTTGGGGATGGATTAAGCAATAGAAAAAGGCTATCTCCCTCTACAAAGATGATGTAGCCCAGAGAGAGAACACATACTAAGGCTTCTTGTTTCAAACATGGCTCTAGGCTTTACGGTGCTACTCTGTCTTCTGCACATGGTTTTATGCATGTGTCAGACAAAATCCTAACAATGCAGAATGAGGAAAATGTGAACTGCATTGCCCAGGAAGTATTACAGACCTCTACAACTCGTTTCAAGAGAACTTCCCTTACTGAAAGGCAAGGAAGAACAGTTTAAATTTCACAGAACATGCTTTTTTTCCCAGCCCTTAACTTGTTCCTTATTCTTGACAAAAATAGGCATCCTTCTATTAATCCTGACTAAATTCTGCTTTGAGCATTTATGCCTACTATTCACTAATGTCTATCTATCTTTGTATTTCCTGCCTCAAACCGTAATACAATCCTTATGCTCAGTTTGGCATCTCAGGGCAGAGATGCAAACATGATTAAACATAAAAGAATAACAGAGAAAAAGACAATCAGTAAAGCACGTCTGGAGCCTCCCAGATTAAGAGGATTTTATTTATATAAGAGCAAACAACTTTTCCTAGCTTATTTCAAACTCTGCCTCCAAATATTTAGCAATGAACAGAAAAGAAAAACACTAATATAGCACAAGCATGCATGAGAACTTCAGTTATGAACAGAGAGACGTGAGGTTTGTACAGCCAAGGTGCTAGCATATTGCATCCATATACTGAAGCCTGGAGGAACAAACTGTCAGTTGCTCAGGAACACACAGCTTCTAAAGGACCTGTCATTTCAAGTGTTCCTCATTCAATAAAAGTCATCCACAAAAACATGGCCCAAAAATTCATTCCTTCATACCGCTCTTTCAATACAAAAGAGACATCATATAAAGCAATGTACCAGAATATCTGACTTCCCCCTTTTCCCTCCAGGGACACCAACATTTTACATAAGAGGCTATGAGAATAACTCATAGGGCTTGGAATCCTTGTGGCACACTGTCACTCAGACACTGAGCTTCCCCATATGACTTGGCATTGTTGTGCTCTCCCATCATTTCAAGTCTTACTTTTTAAAATTATTGAAAAGTCACAAATGAAACATTTGTAGAGAAAAATCAGAAATGATAAAGCATCTCAGCTGTTACTTATTTAAATTCCAAATTTTCTAGTTAACCTCACAATCTGTGAAATTAAGACTCAGCTGGTAAACAATCGAGCATGCCAGTACTCATGGTTCATGAAAAGCTTGCAACTTTTCAACCAACAAAGAATCAACTTATCAAACTGCCTATCCTTTTCCATGTGAATTTATTTAACATTATCTTCATGGCTTCTGCTGAAGGACCACTACGTTATATATTACTTCTCTTAATTTGTGCTGAAGGGAAGTCCCTCTCCATCTCTTTACTCAGCTGTACTTGTAGAACCGATGAGTGCACAATTTTGCCTGAATCTTTTCCACATATTAACTTCACCTACATCTTGCATATTCTGACATTAACCATGTTGGAATTACATACATCTGCCTTCCCTGTATATTCTACCCTTCCTTTAATTCATCTGTACTTTTCCTGAGACAAAGATTGGAAGAGTTATTTAGAGAGATACAGGAGGTGATTTCATTGTTTTATGCTTAATTACAGTTTGCCAAATCAATGCTCTCTTTACACTAAAATCTTCTCCTATTACCACAGTGTTATTTCATACACCTTTATGTCCTCCTTTTCCCACATATTGACAATGTAACAGCTCCAAGACCTAATACAGAAACTACTAGAATATTAAATGCTCTCAGGTGAGAGATAGGCAAGTTTCTGGGAAGCAGTGGTAAATCTGACAGTAAGCATTCCTGACCTATCTATTTCCAACACTTCAGTCTGGATTCTGCTCTCACATAAGCATGTTATTCTGATTAGAGCACATGTGCTGTCTTACCTGTATCTAAGTGCAGCATTTGATAGCCTGCATTTCCTTCTACAGCTTGCTACTTACTACAGACTGAATCTAAATAATCAGCTTGAGTTTACCACCATCAAGTATCCTCTAAACTGATCTCAGTGCTGACAGGGAAAACTATTTAACACATGACAGAAGCTCCTTGGCAGTACCTTAGAAACTCTGAAAGCAATATAAGCATTTTCACAGAAGCTTAATGAGTATGTCTCGCTAGATATATATCTGGCATCACTCCCTCCTGTCCTTGCTTAGAAATTTCCAATAGCATATAAGCACCTGATATAGTTGCTCACGGGTAAGAGAGAAATGACTCATTCCAACCAAGAGACAGAACAACCCAAGCCAGGGACTGTTTCTGGTACTTTGTTTCTTGTAATGGATCTCAGAAGGAAAAAGATGGTCAAGTAAAGATACTGTCCACTCTATGCTCCTACTTGGCATTCTTAATACAAAGATAAATACACAGTAAACATGTTATTAATTGATAGCTGGATGAGACTTCAAACTACATCTATAATTAAGAAGTGGCTAATCACTTATCTCAAATATTCTTATCACGTATGTGACTTAAAGCAAAAGATACGTCTTACATTTTAGAAATTATCTCACTGAAATGCTGAGATTTTACACAGCAGCACCTTTTGGCAAGTGGCAACTCAAAATTAGCACTTACCAACAACCTCCCTACCTTGTTAAGCAATTCTGAAAGATAGACAAAGTTTCTGTAGTCTTGGGCCTCGATGTATGCTAATCAGGACAATTTCTAAGTTCTGGGCCTTCCAGAGTAGCTTCCTATGACATTCTAACCTTCTTATAGACTGAAATGAGATTCAGTTAATGATTTGCATAGTTCAAGACAGAAAAACCCCTTTACAATGTCATGTTCCCAAATTAAAGCTCTGTCGTTACCGTACTTGGAGCTCTACCATTCTTTGCTGAAAGACTGTTTTTGAAGAAAATGATACTTACTGTACCGTTTAGAAAGTAATTACAGTAAAAGAGAGTACCGTGACTTAACAACAAAAATCAATACTGCAAGAAAGGCTTCTATTCCAGTGTCCTTGTTCCTGAGACTAGAAGGAGATGCTGTAATGACTGAATTGTCAGTCACTCATGCATTCAATATTTAAACAGGACCAATACAATAACCTTAGCCTGGTTTGCCATGTAACACAGAGCAAAGGAATTCATTCAGTAATTTGCTCATCAGGAATATGAACACCAGCAGAATTCCTGTGAAGATGCTGAAAAATAAAAGGCAGAAAATTTGAGATTTTTTTCATTCAGACTTCCTAATAGGCAATGATTATTTTACCAGTTTCTATGGTACTATCACCATGGCAGCTAGCCATTTTAATCAAAGGCATTAGAACATGTTTCTGATAACATCTTAGCAATGGCTTAGAAATATATTGCATCTCGTGGCCATATGCAGCGGCAACAATTTTGTAAATTTCCATATGACAGAGGTCACTAAAGGCATCAACAGTCATCAGGATTAGAAATTCGATATTTCAAGCATCTAATAACGAACAAGTTCTCAGTGTTCCTTTTTCTAATTCTAAAAACAATATTGGAAGTATAACCATTGTGACAGAAATGAGAATCAAAATTAATTCTTTCTCAGCTAGCTCACTTTCTACATGGGCTTTGTCCTTTTTTTGATTAACTAGTCAATACATATGATTACTCAGTAGATCCCAAGAGAATGTGCAAGCAAAAAAAAAATTCACCATAGAGCACTGAGTTAACTGCAAAATACTGGCAGATAAAAATAGCTACTTTACTCTTGCATTTAAATATATATATATATATATATATATATATACATATACGCTGTTAGAATCATAGAATCATGGAATATTCCGAGTTGGAAGGGACCCATAAGGATCATCGAGTCCAACTCCTTGCACCCTACAGGTCTACCCAAAAGTAGAGACCATGTGACTAAGTGCACAGTCCAAACGTTTCTTAAATTCATATAGGGTTGGTGCAGTGACTACTTCACAGGGGAGCCTATTCCAGTGCACAACCACCCTCTCAGTGAAAAATCTCCTCCTGATATCTAGTCTGAACTTCCCCTGCCTCAGCTTCACCCCATTCCCACGGGTCCTATCACTGGTGTTTATGGAGAACAGGTCACCCGCCTCTCCACTCCCCCTCGCGAGGAAGTTGTAGGCTGCGATGAGGTCTCCCCTCAGCCTCCTCTTCTCCAGGCTGAACAGGCCCAGTGACCTCAGCCGCTCCTCGTATGTCTTCCCCTCTAGGCCCTTCACCATCTTTGTCGCCCTCCTCTGGACACTCTCCAACTGTTGAATGTCCTTTTTGTACTGTGGTGCCCAGAACTGCACACAGTACTCCAGGTGAGGCCACACCTGCGCACAACCTGTTCTTTGTACAGGTTAGATGGTATTAAAATAGTATCAAATCACTGCATACAAGATTGAAATCATGATCCAAGAGCATAACTCAGTGTTCTAACTGATCAAACTCTAAACATACAATGTGAAATTTAATTAATGATATATTCAGTAAAATTAGTATAATCATTCTGGGGAAAAAAAAGAGGAAGCATTCAAAAATACTTGCACCAACCGAATTCTTACATTTTCTACCTTAAATAATCAGTGCAGCACTTCAACATTTTAATGCAACTTTTCACCAATTTCTTACAAGAACAGGACAACAACAGTGAGTAATGATTTTAGGAATCCTCTAAATCATCAAACAATTTAAACTAAGAAAGAAGAATGGACATCCTTGTATGTAATCCGTAAAACAACAAAAATAAGCAATGTTCATATACATAATCTTGTTCTGAAAGCTTACAGTATCCAAAAGGCCTGAGCCAAAGACGTTACATTTAAAAATAACTAATTCTAAAACCATATAATGCAGAAAGACTTGACTCTTGTGAGGTATAAGCTAAAGGAAAGCAAATATACATCAACATTTAATGCTGTACTCAACAATGGAGGCTGAAAGCAAAGCTCAGCATTAAATACTAAACTATAATAAATACTAAACAGGACAATAAGCTGTCTAAAATACAGGGTTGGGCCAAGCAGGGAGAAAAAAAACTGTTTGAGGATAAAAAGCCAAGTGACCCTTTCCTAATTCCACCAGAATGAAATGACGTGCAGAGTTGATATTTGGCACTTCAATTATTCACATAGATGTACAGGAATTCACATAAGGAGACTGAACATTCTGCCAGCTAAGGCTGGAAAATAAAATTGTCCTTTATGAAACAAATAACAACCCACCACTTCTCCTATAAATCATATATGAAAATTTCAAACTATCTTAAAGTTATATTATTGTCCTGAGATTTCTGATTCTTTTTCAAACTAAAACATATTTCAAAATGCTGAGAAACTCTAAAATATTAAACGAATTTATAAACCCTTTAATTAAAGCTAACAAGCATGTCTGACAAAAAATCACATTATTTACTTCAAAAAGAGACCTTGTTTTTAGAACAATTGAGAAGACTGAATTGACACTATTTAGACATAAAACTGGGGTTTATAACATTTATAAGCTGAATTAAATATTCAACAATATCTCTACTTCAAGCCTAAAGCTTTCCCAAGAGTCCATCCAAGAGATATTTAATAAGATAAGTACAGTAATGTCAATAATGTTTTGCAGCAAAACAATACAGCACAAAACTATGACTAAAAATCACTGGTATAAACACGTCCTAAAATAGACAGCATTGACCTCAAATAAAGGAAGAGCAAAACTCTGAAGTAAACTGAGAAAAAGACTTGACATTAATCACAATTAGCTTTGTCTCTTCAAACTACCTAAAGTTAATCAAAAATACTCATTACGCATTCAGTCGTGCTTCAAGAACAATGGAACACAGAACTAACTGTACATCAAATCCCCTGTATCTCCAGCCTCTCCATGATCATCAACTTTCCCATTTTATTCCCTTCAGTCAGTATTTGGGAAAGGACAAGAAAATAAAAAAGTATGAAATAGAAAATATTTGATGATGAAGTAGTTGTATTGTTACACTTACATGCACATACCAATTAATGTGACTTTATAATAAAAATTAATTACTAGCAAGGAACTGCAGACAGTACTGCCATCTTAACTGGGGACACTTGACTTCCTCAGTTGTGCCACACACTGTCTTAGCAAACCAACAATAAATACAAAAAGGTGCAGTGGAACATCCATGCAACTTTAAATCCCACTTGAATGGGTAAACTTCTACTCTTACATACAAGACTCTACTGGTGAATTTTCAGATCACCTAGCCAGCCAAGTTAATCTGAAAGTTTTGTCCATTGGGAAACGCTGATTAATTTGTTTAGAAGGTCTGCATACCGCTTACCTCTAAGCTTTGGTACAAACGTCCATGAATGCATTTGTGTGCCTGCGCAGTGCATACTGGGGACATAGCAACTATAAATGACTAAAAAAATTTTAGACTAAAGACTAAAAAATTTTCAAGAAAAAGCCTTTTCTATTTCTTTCAATCTTCAATTTAACAGCAGTTGCACTTGACACTTACCACTTGGGCTTACCACTCCCTTAACTAAAATTTTGTTTATTTTTTTGCTTAATAGCAAAAGATATTTTATAAAAATAAAATATATTTTAATAAAACATCCAAAGATATTTTATAAAATTCAAGTCAAAATAATATTCAGATTTCATGATGGTTTTGGGAATGTACAATATATTAAGCTGAAGGAGACATCATTGAATACAGTAAGATCTGAGGTCTAGATTACCTGGTGATAAATATTCTGCAAGTTCTGTTAGTCCTTTCCCACTTCCAACTCCAACCTTACTCTCCAGCAACACTTAACTATGTAGGACTACCTCACCAGAGCTGTTTTCTTCCTCCAAAGGCTACAGAAGTTAGTCTCTTAAGGCAATAATGATATACATATTTTAAAATTATGTCTCTAAGATGTAAACAGAATTTAAAATGTAGTGAAATATTACTTATTTTCCCAAACACAGACATGAAATCAAAGGACTCATACAAGACTCTAAACATGAAGACATCACAGAAATTAGATTTAAAACACAAAGTTTTAAACTACAGTTTGATATTCTACATATAGTCCTTTGGCTAAATAAAACGTAGATTCTCTATTTTTTCTAGCAAGTAACACGCAGGGCAACGATTAACACAATGGTTGCGTTGGTAAGATCTGAGTCAACATTCACACACCTGCCCACATACAGCTCTGCAAAAATCCTGACCTAGAGACCCATTCACTGAAAGTCTCTTCAGTCCCTGGCCTTTTTGCTTAATCTGCCAGCATGACTACACAGGACATCTGCCAGGGGCAAGGAAAGATGCAGAGGCAGGCTTACTAAGTACCTTCCCCACCTGCTCATTCCACACTTACTTGATGTCTACAACATCAGCCGTTATCACCCTTATTTGAATTTATACAGGTAAACCAAGACCCAAGTCTTCTAGATCCCATCTGCAAAAAAAAAAATACCTTTTTCAAAAACTGATACTACATTATGATTAATCATATTTTAAGTATATATATACACACTCACATATATAAATGAAGTTACTAGTCTATTATACGTGATCCTTAAACAGCCTCAAACACTAAATATTTAATATTTTGTACAGTAATTAAGCTGTCCTGAGAATGACTGAGCTTCTTGTAAACCAGAAACATAAAAATATAATGTCACAAAAGAACAAGAGTCACCAAAAAAAAATCATTTCTATTCCATGTCATATCATCATTGCTATTCTGTGCATTTTCATTTGGGTGCTATACCCCACACCACAATTGATGTTACAACTTATCAAAAGGATATGGGTTATAGGATGTAACAGAAGGCATCCCAAAGCAAGGCAGGCAGCGATATTCAGCTCTACTTCACGCTCAGGTGGGGAAACTCCAGCACGCCCCTGGAGAGCAGCACATGCACACCTGGGCAAAACCTGGCTTTCATCCACAGGAGAAGGGAGTCCATTTAGACAACTCACATCAACAGCAGGAAATGGAGACGGATCCAGCCTCAACTGCTATCACACTCATCATAACAACAGATTATAAATAACAAAACAGTATTTTTCCTACCAAGCGTACTTTCAATTCCAGAAGCTCAATACAATTTCCTTTAAATCTGTGCCGTAATAACCTTTCCTAAAGTCAATGTCATCTGTAAGGACTAAGTTAGAATAAAATGTGGGCCAAATTTATCAGACATCAGTTTTCTTCGGATACAGAGTCTAAAACATTGTTTCATCCTTTGTGTGATTTGAGCTGTGTCCAGCAGCATATTTTCAACCATTCCAGTGCAAAATACTTGCCCTGATCATCAGTTTCAAGAATTTGTCTGATACGGTGAAGGTCAAACAAAAAGTATGAAAGGTTTCTTTCTGTTCACACATAAATTTGTTTCTACATGCTAGACATTGTAACACTGATCAGGCCTGAGGAGAGAAGCCTCAAGAGTTCGTTAAAATACAACACCATTAGCGTTGGCCAATGTAAAGGCACATTTAAGGGACAACAGAAGACATCATTTCCCTCTTGCAGCGTGGATCCGTGTACGTCCACGTAGCCATGAGCACTGTGGCATGTGCAGGGCAGCGGCCAGCAGCGAGGAACCTACTGTTACAGAACTACAGCAAAAGTAGTCAACAATTTATTCTTTTATTTTCAGCGCTGGCTCACGGGGGTTCTGCACCGTTATTTCAGATGGATAATAACGAGCTCCAGAAAGAGCTTAAAACAGGCATATTCCTACAACCTCCAGGGTGAGCGTAGGGGTAGACAGCTTTTAAAATTTAGCTTATGTAAGGTCGTGTGCCTCACTGCATTATGTTTTACATGCACATTCTATCTCACTGCACCGTGTCACACCCCGCAAACTCCGAATGACCGTTATTCGCCCAGACCCTGACAGATTCCCCTCCGTGTGTCTGTCGGGGGCAGCACACACACCACCCGCACACCGAACACCTCCCTGACGAGGCCGAGCCCCCAAAGCCCTCACAGGGCTGGGGAGCCACAGGAGGCGACGCCACCTGCCCAAAGCGGCCTCCCGCCCGAGCAGGACCGGCCCAGCCGGCCAGGGCGCGGGCTCCTGTGCTGAGATAAAGCCGCGGATGCACAAGCGGAGCCGGGGCGAGAGCCTGCAATGCAGAAACCCTTCCCGGAGCCCAGCAGCGAGCTGGGGGGGCCGGGGCGGGGGCAGGGGCGGCAGACCTGCCCACCTCCCCACCTCCCCGCCCCAGCGGCACGGGGAGGGGGCCCCAGCGCCCGGCTTTGCCCTTAGCGGCACGGCCGAGGGCATGCGGCGGGAGCTCCTGCGGCCGGGGCGAGGCAAGGGCAGCCCGCGGGCAAGGGCAGCGCTGCGGGCCGGGCCGGGCACACCTGGGCCACCTGCCGCCGCACGGCCCCGGGGAGCGGAGGAGGAGGACGAGGAGGGTGAGGAGGGAGAAACAGCCCTTACCTGCCGCCGCTGAGCCCTCGCTAACCCAGCTCCATCTTCCTCCGGCCGGGGCGGGGGCGGGAGGGGGGGGGGGGGGGGGGGGGGGGGGGGGGGAATCTCCCAGCCGCTGCCGTCCCCCAGCTGCTGCCTTCCGTCACCGCTGTCCCCCCGCCCGCGCTGCCCGGCGGAGCGGCCGCCCCTCGGCCGGCCTGCAGTGAGGCGGGAGGGAGGCGGGGGGCGGGCCGCCGGAGCCGCCTCCTCCCATGCAGTGCCCGGCCGCAGGGCCCGCCCCGGCCCGCCCCAGCACAACGCTGCGGCCTCGCCGCGGCACCGGGCCGCCGCCGCCGCCCGCCCCGGCCCGGGGAAGGGGGAACGAGGGGGAAGGAGGGGCCCCGGCCTGCCCCCGGCCTGCCGGGGCCGCCGCCACGCAGGCTGCGTTCGGCCCGGCGGCCGCTCTCCCGTGCCTCCTGCCGCGATGCGTCGCGCGTTTGCTCGAGGGATGGCACCGGAGTTCACTTCAGCCTGCGGTAACTTCTCCGTTCCCCTGGCTGCTGCGCCTCCCCTGTGTCCGCAGGTGTATTCCACCGCACTCGGCTAAAGTTACCTGCCTCGCACCAAAGCGGTCTTGCACTTCCACTGGAGTTGAAAAGGAAGCGGGTTAAGGGCTGTCACTAGACTCGCCCGAGCACTGCCCTTTCCCACTTCCCATCACAAAGAAAAACAGAAGCCTGCAAGACCATGGACTCGGGTAGCATGCGTGGGATAGAACGGAAAAATCACCAGTGCACAAGTGTCTTGTCAAGAGAAGCCTCCTCGTTTAGAAGCACCAAGAATTCCCGATCACAATTTGCCTGCTGGAGTTGGCGAACAAACCAGTGATAGATAGAGCAGCACTAAATCTCCAACAAGTCACCAGATGTAAATGAAGCACCATAAAACGTTTTGCGCTGACACAGCACGTCTGGGGAAGTGCATCTGGTGACGTGTGTGAAGGCAGTTTGGTAGATAAGCATTTTCAGTCATAAGCTAATGAGGTTTGATGGTTAGGGAATAAAAACAGTTACTTCAGTAACTGTTCTAACAGTTATGTTCTAATTCTCTACTAAAACCCCAACATCAATTGAGAAGATAGTTGAAAACTCTCCAAAGAAATCTTCCCCTTACTTCTGAAAGCATTTCCTTTTGTAGCTGAGGAGGAGGTCAGAAAATGTTAGGAAAAGTTCCCAGCTGGTCTACATGTAACCTTTTGCTGCAAATGCCGTGAGCTACTAGCTTTTGTCATACAACCCATTTCAGAAAAAAAAAACAAAACAAACAAACAACAACAACAACAACAAAAAACAGCCAACCAACAAAAACACACCAAAAAAAAAAAAAAAATTCTCTCCAATACAACTTTAGGCCTCCATTAAGTGAACTCCCATTATTTGCCCTTCCCTCCACTATTCGCCTTAAACGAATTCTTTACACTCATCTTTGAAGATTTCTAGGTGAGCAGAGGTCTCTGCTGTGCTCTCAAGTTCCTTCCAAAAGCAAAACAGTCCTGAGCAGAACAGTTTCTTGGTTTCTTCACCAATGTAAAGCCTAACATTCTTTAACTGCAAAATGAAAAAATGTGAAATATGTGGATAACAGACTCAAAAAGAATCACAGTTACAAAAAGATACTGAAGCAAAGTGAGGTTTTATCTGAAGATTCTAAGTTGGCCAACAGGTAACACAGAGTCAGAGACTCATTGAGATAACTGCTGTGAAAAAGCAGTCCATTCTTTCTTTCAGGCAAAGCCAGGTATAATCACAGCAAAAGTCTGAAGGGATTTGCTTGACTTCAGCAAAGAAAAGGGTGCCTAAAAAGATGCAGGGAGAGGCCTTCCTAAGCCTTTCCAAAAAAAAAAAAAAAAAAAGTATCTTCACAACTGATGTTCTGCACTCTTCATTAATCCTGGCAGCTGAGTGGCTGTCAGCATAACATGACTGTGTAAGTAGACAGGTTCCTGGGTTCCTGTCATGGTGAAAATGATCAGACTTCTCCCTGTCTGTTCACATAAAGCATTGCCACTGTGTTGTATCTCTTCACCTGTCTTCCATTGCTCTGGGTCAAAGGCAGCACTGATCATAACCTAAGCAAATTACTTTGAGCTTAAAAATATTCTGGCAAGATAAAGCTCATTAATGACTACTACCAAACCAAAATACTGCCGTAGGTGTTCCTGCCCTCCAAGGATGGAAGCAGGTATCTTCTTGTCTTTGTAGGCAGGTAAAAACAGAAGCAGAACATCTCTATCAGCATGGTGACAATTCTTCTGCTCAGCTAAAACTGACAACTTTTTTCCAGTTAAAAGTAAGAAAGCATGAAAGAAGTCTGGCTCCTCACTTCCTCTTTCTGTTTTGTGTAGGGAGGGAAGATAAATCTGTGGGCCAAGGGTTCATCTCCAATTAAACATATCCACATTGAAGGGACGTTGCAAACTTACCAAATTTGAAGATAACAAAGAAACCTTTTGCATTCTAACTGGGCAGAGAAACCATTGTGCTGCAAGCTAAGAAAAAGTATTACTAATAACACAGATTTTTGTAAAAATACTGTCAAAAGAAAGCATGCTGCAATAGTAATTGAATAAGCATTCTACAGCATGGCTTGAATTCCAACAGTTTAAGCTGTTACGCCTTGGGGGGACCACGACACATACAGGACAAACCCAAATAAGGATCTACAAGATGTATGCTACTAAAATATACACATAAAGCTGATTTGAGTCCACATAGCCTTGGAAAAAGCATTGAACTTTCCAGTTACATACTAAAATTGAGTGTTTGGCTAATCCAAGACAGAGATAAGAACAAGAGAACTCTGACTGGGTTAGTTGAATCTAAACAGAAATCAAAATCTGGGAGTGCTGAATTTTGTACTCCAAACATGAAGACATTGTCAGGTATGATTGGCATTGTTATAACTTTTTAAAGTTGGTAACAGAGTACTACAAAAATGAAAACCTTGCACAAAAGCAAACATCCAAAGCAACAACAACAAATTTCTCTTGATGTTATAACTCTCCTATGGCAAGCAGAAAGTCATTGTCAATATGAGCCTAACAGTCACAAAACACATTCATAGGGTTTGAGGTATACTGAAGTCGCCATTAAGGGTTTGACTGCAGCATATGCAGACATAAATTAGCTTTAATCTGGCTAACGCAGGAACCCACAGCGGAAGAGCAATAGCCATACAACATTACTTAAATGCTGTGCTAAGAGAACGTTCATTTTGTTAAGTTTAGTTCTCTTACCTTGTATTGTTCTCTGCTTCAAGGCACGGTAGTTTCATCTTGCCTACATATCTTCGGGTCTCAAAATGCAGAGAGTTTCAGAGAAAAGGAGAGATACTTGTTTCCCCTTGTAGGATGTAGCTGAATGAGTCTCCAGGTTGCTTTTTCTCAGCAGGACTTTTTTATAGTGCAGCATTTCGCTCTCCCACAGTACTGCAAAAGTAACAGCAACCATATGTATGCAGACTGTATCCCACAGAGCACTGTAATTCCCATTTTATAAATGCAGCAATTACACAGAGGTTAAATAATTTGAACAAGAAGAAATTCATTACCAGGCTGTGTAAAGACGACATGGAATTTAAGTGCAGGCCTGCTCCCGATTCTTAAGAAGTTTTTACCTTAAAGCTTCAAAACGTAAGCATTTAAATGTACACATGGCAATACCATTATCTACTATAAACATTTCAGGCAGTTGAAATAAGGACAAAGACTCAAGTGCATTATCATGACCTCTAATACATTTTGCTGCTGGTACCAACAGACAAAAAGATCTCTGTCAGAGTTAGTGCAATCTGTCTGGAGTTTAAAAACTAAAAATAAAAAACCTCAGTCAGTAAGGTATCAACCCCTACTTCAGTTCCTTACTACCTGTATCAATTATAAACACTAGCTGCATAAATCCATCAAGTCTCACCCAGACCCCTAGCCTTTCTGGGGGTTTCTCAGCCTTCTCATGTCCTTCTTTCCTTCTCTGCTACTATCTCTCACTGCCTTCTTACAGCACAAAGCTATTTATCATGAGAAACTAACACATATGGTAGCCATATACAATGTATACTATCCTCTAATTTCAGTTCTACCATAAGTTGGACTCGATGATCCTCGTGGGTCCCTTCCAGCTTGGGATATTCTTCTATTCACCCTCTCCATTCTGAGCTTGCAACAAATTACAGAGATTCCAGAAGGAGCATGATGTGAGTTCTGGACAGATGACTCAAAAAAAAAAATGAAGATAAACTTGCAGTTTTATTCCCTAAAATGTAAGAACACGAAACTTTTATCCTTCTGGACCTTTTGAAAGAATTCTGGATAAACAACTTTGGCAGATGAAACTCTCTCTCCTTTACAGTGAATGAACAGAAAATTATCTTCTATGACACTCCAGATACAGTGGCTGTCTTTAATCTTTGCTGTTTTGTTGTTCATTTGTTTTTTAAATGCTTTGATTAATAGATTCATAGAAGTATAATGTGACATCTATGACTTCATAAAGATACCTGAAGTTTCAAAATTTCTAAGTATCTCAGTTTAATCCTCAAAGTTCTATGAGAGAAAACTTGTAGGAAACAAGTACATTTAAACAGCAGGTAAATTCTACAAACCAATCTGCAGTCCAAGCCATCCTTGAGAAGTTTATGAAGGGCACAAAAACTTGAAGCAGTTAAATTTAATTACCAGCTAAAGAAATAATATACTAAACTCTAACAAACTCCCAAGCCTCTCATCTTCACTGTAATTGTATGAAGAGCTAACGATAGATTACAGAATAAAAGAAGGCTGTATGTTAAACTTTCTAATGAGACCCCACCACATATCCTTTTTTTTTTTTTCTATTATTTTCTCCCATTTCTCTGTATTGGTGTTGTGTGCAGAATAACGCACAGTTCTATCTCACATCTGATCGCATAAACCTGTCCCAAAGAACATACTTCCAAACATTTTGTAGAGAATGACCAAAATACAGAATTCATGCAGTTTAGTGGACAAAACAAACTGAAAGATTAAAATATTTTGAATTCTTGACATGAAAGGTTTCCTGCACAACATTTGCTATATGTACAACTCATTGAAAAAATCTGGTGTTTCCTTCATCCACCACTCTTACTCCTTCAGATTATCTACCTTTCTACACCTTGCTGATTGCAGACAGTTCTTTAAGAGGTCACTGTCGTCCTGAAGCTAACAAGATAAACATGACAAGAACTGTGGAATGAGGAATCTAAAAAAAAGTCTATGATACATATCTCATCTTTAGAGTAGAAATAAATTTCTTTTATATGTCTTTTGTCTTCAATATAATTAAATATTCCCTCTACGTTCCCACTTCAGAAAACATGGAAGTAGAGGCAAAGATATTAAAGGCAAGTTATATACCACAACTTAAACTATATGCAATGGAAATATGAATTAGATTCCTTCCAAAAAAATGTCATTTTGAAAAAGCTACCTTAAATATGATCCATCTTGAATCTTAATGGTAATCCCAACTTTTAGTGTTCTCATTACAGTTAGTATCAGTCTGACAGATCATTACAGAGACTAGATGTACAAGTGGACAGACAAAACAGAGTCTAGCAAAGTAAGTGAACACATACTCTGTTATCCCTAAGAAGAAAAAAACTCTGAGTCATCTTGAAAGTTTGCTACACAAGCAATAGCTCCTAATGACATTTTGGTGATAGCTTTGTAGAACCTGGAAGAGTTTCTAATGAAAAATCTCTTGTTTATTCCATTTGGACAAAAACAATTTAACATCTAGAATCCACAGATTTCCTCAAAGACTTACGAAAATCCTCTAACTCTAGATTTAAGTGTTATAAATAAAGTCATATTCACAATTAATAAATAAAACAAATAAAACCACACACAGATGCCAGTTGAAAAGGCACAAAGAACATTCTTGAGTTATGAATACCTTAGAAAGTTTAACACTAACTATAAAGAGAAGAAATAACATTTAAAAAAAAAAAAATCTGTTCTTGAATAAGTGTAGCTAATAGTGCTTAAAATTAGAGTTCCTGCTAAATACTATGCTTCTTGAAGCGCATACACTGAAAGCCAGGCCAGAACAGTAGGGCAGAGGGAAGGAAGTCAGTCTACTTACCTCTCCTCCTGCTGACCTGTGACACTGGGACCCAGAAGAGGTTGTTTGTTTCCTAGCTAATTTGGCTTTAAAGATTATTCTTACTATTAGACATCACTGAAATTAGCACTGTTTTTCCCAGCCAACTGCTTTTATTAATTGTTACAAGCACATTTTTTTCTATCAAGACAGCTGGGAAGTTTATTTCTCCTGTCATTACATCAGATTATTATTTTACAGTTACAGACAGATTGTTATCAGCCTTCAGAGGCTTTAAAAATAATACAATATGGTTCCTAGCACTCCGAAGCAGACTGAGAAATGCCACCCACACAATTAGCAATCCTTTCCCCACGCCCCCCTCTAAACACAGTGTGCAAGAAGATTTGTTCTACAGATGTTTTGGAGTTAATTCTACAGTAAAGAACTGGCACAGAACATAATCACTAACGCATGAAACTTCTGTACTGAAATGTACAGAAAATCTGCAATGCTTTTGCCACTTACTGGAGAGAAATAGAATGACTTCAAATATCTCTCAGGATATCTAATTTAGGACACTTCACTAGTATGTTACTACAGCTATGCTTAACAAAATTATTGAGGTTAGGCATTACAGAATATCGCAAAGCTATACCCTACTGGTGAAGAGCCTAGATGTATAACCATACAGCGTTACTAAGACAGTTGCACACGCTCAATAGCTCTCCACTTAGAGAGCTGTAAAGAGAAGCAAAATATCTCACTTCTAAATCACTATGGCATGTGCAGAGGGTCTGGAAGTTGTTAGTGACAGGCAGAGGGGACATGATTTTCCAATTAAAAAAAAAAAATAATCAATTTTAACAGCTGAAGAATCATCAGCATTATACCCAAGGGACATAGTAAATGTTCCTCATTTATAAATAAACAGGACTTCTAGAGGGAAAGCTTTTGGCTTTTTTGTCTGTGACCGTACTTTTGGCTGACATTTGAGTTGCTGTCAGATTAGTAGAGCAAATGTATTTATGTATTTAACATGTTCAGCTCTGGGGCCCCCAAGTATAAGAAGGACATGGACCTATTAGAGCAAGCCCAGAGAAGGGCCATGGGGATGATCAGAGTAATGGCTTTAAACTGAAAGAGGGTCGATTTAGAATAGGTATAAGGAAGGAATTCTTAATTCTAATAGTGGTGAGGCAATGGAACAGGAACCTGCAGAGATTTCTCACCACAAGATTTTGTAGCAAAGAGTTAAAGCAAACTCAGAGATAGGTATGTCTGAAGACTTGAATGCCAAAAGACATGCACATGCATTCTGCCTTCCTGGCACATCTGACATAGATCTTTAACATGGGCAGAATGTGACCATTTAGAAGCACTGCAGTTACATGGCAGAAGCGGGGCAGGGAAGAACCCAATACCGCGCATCGTATGTAATATGAGTGTGTCAGTGGAGCAACAAAAAGGAAGGTACTTCTGAAAGAACCATGCAAGGAATAGCTGAGGAAGAGGGGAAACCTGGAGCTTGTCCTACGTGGATCTGAGGTAACTCTAGTGACTGAGAGTTACTAACTCCTATGCCTTCAACAATAACAAAATACTGCAGTCTTGTGTCACATAAGCAGTAGTGACTTTTATAGTAGCTATAACAAAAATTAAAAATGATTACAAAATATATATATTCTTAATGCTATTTCCCCCCATTAAGTAACTTTGGTTTATCTTGTTAGAAGATAATAAAATCCCTGGTTCAATTTTGTCTAGCTTGATTAGGCAGAACAGTGATACCAGCTTTGATTTTTCTATGAGAATTGCCTGGTTATCCTTTGGGATCCTACTGCTTTCTAAACTATAGAAATTTTGCTAAAGAATGAGAAGAGATGTGATATTGACTAAATGAGACTTAACTTTCACTGTCAGTCAAAACAGCTCTTTTTCCCATCCAAAATGGCAATGGATCATCAAATGCTTGAACTGCCTCTGTTAAACTTGAGGAACACACCATTGGTGAATACTATGAATGAACAGACATGGAGAAGACATGCAAAAGGAATGGACCATCACTTCACCATGCATGGTACATTTTGCATATATATTCATTTAACAGGACTATAATCCACGTTTTGATACAGCATTTAGACATCTGTGGAGGGGCAACGACAGCACTTTTTTCCTGGATTGCACTGCTGTAATGCAAAAAAGTACAGTGTGTTCCAATACGTGCATAACATAGGAAGAAAGTGCTCTTAATAACAAAATTGTTTTCTTCGGTTAGAAGTTTATAATAAGAGATCATATATATAGCTGAAAAGAGGCAGAAAAAAAGTCTATGTACTCAAGAGCTCTACACTGATCCTCCATGATGCTGGATTCTGCAGTTGAGTGTCCTCAAAATGAGTTTGGGTACCATCAGACATTTTATATTTTCACATGAAATTATATAATCCAAAATAAAACACTTGCTCTGTCATCATCTGTGCTGCACACAGTCCCCAGAGCTCTATTTCATGCAGTGTGATTGTCCACATCACCTTACCTTCTGCCTATTCTGGAAGTAAGCCAGAAGTAGTTTTGTTTTCCATTCTACTATTTAATTCAGTGCACAATAAATACAAAAGCAAGACTCATTTTCACCACTTTAAATAGGGAGGAATTATGCCAGCAAATGCTAATCATTTCACATTACAAATGTATTGTCTTGGTCCTGCCTTCCTCATGTGCCAACACTTTTACCTACCATTGCAGCCATCTGCTGGCTATCCTGCTAACTTGAGGCAAAGCACACCATCAACCTTAGCTCTGCCGCATGGCATGGCACTTAGTGCGTGCTCACTGCCGGAGGTGGCTGTAGTTCCGAGAGCAGTACAGGTTGGTGGGGCTAACGTTACGCATCCTGGTTTTATTGTGTAAGACTCCTGCTTCCACATGCACACGTCCAGATTTCTAGAGAGACTCCGTGACAGGTAAGTTGCAGATGTTTAAAAGGTTCCATCTCAGACCCTAAAATTCTACTGCCTTACAGTGAGTTTCTCACAAGATGCTATCACAAAATCCCAGAGCACATATGACACAATAATAACCAAGTATAACAATGTTCATGGTGACAATGCTGCACTTGTGCTCCAAATATATCACTGTCATGTACAACAGATCTGGAGATGCAGGTCATAGAAAATAATTGTGTCCAAGTGGACAGCTGAGATCTTTATTCTGGTACAAGTTACCATACAAAAGAATAGAAAGAAATTAACTTACCATGTACTTTGCCTTTCCTGAACTTGGCTTTTCTGGCTCTAGGATCGCTATCCATACTCCTCTGAGAATTATTAGCACATTGTTTGTAGCCTGAAGAGCATGAAAAACCTGGCACAGGAGAAACAAATCAAACACACTTTACACAATATTCTAACACAATGGCTCAGAGGCTGGGTGTGTGGGGAGGTCCAGGTGAAGGTTTTTGTTAGTTTGGCTTTACCATTTAGCTGCTTAACCAGCCATCTCAACTGGATCTCCCAAGATAAATGGAGAAGCTAAATGTGACATTATTTCAGGCTAGCTTGTAATGATCTACCAGCCTTGCCAGGCAGTCTGTGTACAGAGTAAATCAACTCTGCATGGAGTATGGCACATTAAGATGTATTCAGTGAGCTGTTGCTTTGTTGCTAAGTTCTGTGTTACGTTCACACCCTTCAAAATTAAACTACAATGCCTGAACAGGTGGCAAAATAAATTGCAAGCATCTTTAGAGGAAAAAAATCTAATTTAAAACAAAACAAAACCCAACCATCCATTTCTCCTTTCCCACACTAGCCCTAAATATAAGCAGTACTTCCACAGTACAGTATCTGACAATACTACAGAACCCAGATTTTTCAGATGGCACTTTGCTGTAAATAAATACATACATAGAGAGAAAAAAGGAAAAAGTACCATTCAAAGTCACCCTGATTTGCCTCTACATTTACAAGTGTTGTAATATCAAAGGTGAACGTGTTGAACCCTCCTATTTCTTTTTAGAATGGGTTAAAAACTGTGTGCTAGTAGTAGGCAAATCTGTATTTGACCATACTGCTTTTATCCTGTGGTAAGTTAAAGAAGATCCTTCTAGACATTTCTCAGGCCTCCACTGGGAAGTCCAGACCATTATGTAAGGCAAAAACTGATGGCAAAATAAAGTCTCTCATTTTTATTTATTATTTTTAAACTCCTATTTTTGATTTGAGTTTTCTTAAGGAGAAGTGGCCGTATCTTCCAGAAGCAGCCCAAAGGTTCTGATAATCACTGGCCCTTCTAAAGCAGTTTCACAACAGGCATCTTTGCTGAATGCTACACTTCTCTTGACACCAAAATTAAAACCTGCCCGGGCATAAATACAGATAACTGCTTCTATCATCCTTAGTCCATTTTACATATGCCATTTCACAGATAACATTCCAGAAATCACAGAATAACAGAAAATTTTTGATTGGAAAGAGGGTCTCTAGTCCAGTTTGCTAATGAAAGCAGATCTAACTTTGAAGTTACTATGTGATAGCTTTGTTTTATGCTAGAGTTACCAGAGACCGTAAGGCAAATGAAGCACGTGCCAATGGCCATGTTTTTCATTTCTTGAGCAAAACCATGAAGTGAGATGTATTCCTTGAGAGTAATTCCTATGGAAGTTTATAACACAAATTCAGGGGTGGAGAAAGGGCTTTATATACTCCTCCCGTCCCTCCTGACCTAAAACATTCCCTGTGGATAGCCATGGGTTCTGACTTGATGCCATCTTGGTCTCCAGCCAATGCTAAGAGTGGAAACTCTGCTCATCCAACTTTACTGTTGACTTAGAGCATTTTGGCCTTGGTTGGGTCAGATGCTGTACCTTGCTTTTCTTGGCTTAAGATGCTAGAAATCAGTCCAGCTGAGAATGAGCTCCAAGTGCTTGATTTTACCTCTACCCTTTGCCTCCTGTCAAAAAGTTGCAAAGAGGTAAATGAATAGAATATTGCTAACAGGTCTCCAGGTTGTTTTCTTTGAAACCAGCTGGCAATGAGAACCTTCAAATGAAACCATACTCACTTTCAAGGATGCCATGAACACCATGATCAATACAGAATCAAAACCTGGAAGTACTCGAAGGAGGAGTACTTTGAGACAGGCATCCAAGGGGACACCCTGTAAAGGAAGAGGGGTTTACAGAGTATATTCTTTGGGAAGGGAAATACAGCTACAAACTTTCTCCATCCTGATGGGGAATGCAGTATCACCACGTGGGAAGTTCCTCAAAAACTGCATTACAAGCGTAGTTTATGGATAGATGCATTATCTCCATGAATAAAACTTAAAATGCTAGCCTGACTCCCCTGCAATTTACTGATGCTGAGAAGAAAATTGGAATGACTGTAGAACACTTACAAGGCCGTTATAAAGGTCAGAACCATATATTTCACCATCAGTTTTCATGGGTATTATGCAACTCATCTCAAATCTCAAATCAAAAGACTACAGTGATGTTTTATCAAGTGTTGCCTTCTTTCCAGTAACAATTGCACTGAATGAGTTCTGACTCATTATAGGAGGCTTTTTAAGAGTCAATGAAACAGTATTTACTTATTATAGCTCAACATCTCAAAAAAATGCAACCTCCTGGGTATGCCAGCTGCACTGTTTCTCAAAAGCCACCCTCTGCTCTCACAGGGATCATCACCGCTAGCTCCATCTCATTCATTTTACAAGCTTTCATTGAAAGCAGAACATTAGGAAGCAGTAACATTTTATAACAATCTGTTGCCAACTATCCACGTTACACTTCTCTATGTAACATGAGTTTACCTTTCTGAATGAGAAAGATTGAAACTTCCATTAATAAATAACCTACCCCAAAATTATCAAGCAAAATAGAACCATCACCAAAACACTACAGACGTACTTGGGAAGAGAACAGATGCAGTAATTATCTGATCCCCTGTGAGCTTCCTGTACAACACTTTCATTCTCTCTGCATCATCCCCATAAACCAGAAGTAGCGTTAATCTGTGAAGGGAGTTTGTTCTCTGAGGTTAATTATGAAGGAGTAAGACTTATTACTTTTATTTATTTAATTATTTAAAACAATACATATATTCATTTTCCAACCTGAAACAGATCCTAATAATGAACTTATTGCAGCTATTTACTGCATTTCTATATATTTTTAGAGAACTTCCTAATGAGATATTCCAACTGTCTTAAATCAAACATTTACTTCAGCAGGCCTTTCTTTGCAATCTGCAGACTGCTGAAATATATCAAAATAAACATTAGGCTTTTGTACACTGCAGATCTTTTTCTTTTCGACTACAGTGGAGATTCAAAGAGAAAATAAACTTCATTGATCTACATACACAGTATACAATAAACCTACTGCCAAACCGAGGACAGTAATTTCTAGAGTTGTACAGAAGCTCAAGTCCAATTGACAAAACAATACTTTGGATATATATTGATATGACTCAGTGACTTGAAAATTTAGTAAAGGAATCAACACCAAGTCAGAACACATATAGCCTATTCCACAGTATCATCAAGGCTGGCCATCTCTTGGTGTTGACACCAGAGATACATAGAACAGATCATGAAGTTACTTTACCAAAGTGAGGCTTGAGTTTTAAAGCAGGTGATAAGTACCATATTATATATATATTTATATATATATATGATCATTAGAAAGACATGACTATCCCTATTTCTTCTACTCCAATTGTATTCTTTCTTTATTAACTGGTCTAAGCTTCAGCCACCTGAAGCTAGCCATAGCAACATTAGCTCTTAATAGTTTATTTTACTTTGTTAATCCACTGTTTTCTCACATGTCCAAAACACTTCCCATCATTCTTTGGCTTATTTTAATTTACTTTACTGAAAATTTAGTTAAGAGTTAAAAAGTAAAGGAAATAATACAGATTGCTCTACGTCTCCATTCAATCATTTCTGTGCAGTGATGCGCCTGCAGTCCCTCAGCATATACATTATTCTAGCTTGAAATATGTTTCCCAATGGTTTTTGAAGCTGCTGGTATCTTGCACAGGATAATACAAAGAAGACATTACCCAGCAAGAGAAAAAAGTTTAGGAATAAAACTATTCATATATAGACAACTGGAGGGGAACCATCACTTCCCACCTTCCCTTGTGTTCACAGTACTACATGCAAACACCTCTCAACTCAAAAGCAGTATTTGTTAAGCATTCAAGAAAATTACAGCTGAGGAAAGGAAGAGAAGTTATTTAACTGAGAAGGCGGTTCACATAGGCTGACTGCTACCCAAGTTGTCTTTGTCCAGGATACAGGGATGTCTAGGAAGTTTCATGCTCACCAACTGAAACAATGAGCACTTCGAACACGGGTGATCAGAACTGCAACCCTCTGCCAGGATCAAAGACTTCCATGAAGCAAAAAGAAGAAGAGCAAGAAATAGAAGGGTGTTCTGCCAGTTGGGACTGCTTCAGGGACATGCTGTTCTGTAGCGAGCCAATAACTACGTATTCATCTGTGGGGGAGACTCCTGTGTCATCTCTAAGATGGCTGAAAACACTAGGAGGGAAGTTATTATTAGCAAATAAGAAACAAAAGAGCTATTGTTATTGAACAGGAATATTTTAAAATGTACACGGCTTGTGAGTGTTCTCCCAGTGAAGGATTTTCATTCCAGCACCTTTTCAGAACGAAAACACTTCAGCCAGTGTCGGTATGAGCTGGCTCAGGACCTAACAGGTGCACTATGTGCTATATCTGAGGAACCAAATACCCTTCCCAGCCAACAGACTTACTTCAGACCTCCACATTTGCAGGTATTTCAGTAGAAGACCTTGTGCTTCACTTCACATGCACAGCATTTGATGAAGTAAAGAAATAGCCAATCTGCCTTCCTTGGAAAAAGGGGACCTTTGTGACCCAATAGAGAGATCCATTGGATAGTAGGCTAGTTTCTTAAGCACATTTTGCAACAGAACAACAAACAACTGGCTAAAACAGTTGCATTTGAAGAAAAATAGATGGAAGAGAGATCATCATCCAAAGGAAGTTACTAAAATGTTATTTTATCTCATGTTGCTCAGTCCAACTTTTCTGACAGACATTGGACAGCAATAGCTAAAAATACCACAGGTTTTCCCACAGAAAACCCTACCACTGACTAATACTGACTGCTACATCCAGTACTGCATGCTAATTTGATGATTCACATCTCTTAATTCATTTTAGTCTATTTTCCTTCCATGTTGAGGACCTGAAGTTTTGTACTTTCCTTACAGCCTGCTGCTTTGCCTCTCTCACATTATCTAAGACCACACAGGGCACATGGGAGAAGCCCACAATGGCTGTCACTAGCAACATTTGTGCTTTGTGATAGCAAGCTTTAAAAATCTAGTTTCTCTAGAGTTTAAGCAAAAGGAACACAGAGACAGGAACAATTCTCAGTAATGCCACTCTGCTTGCCACAGGGTAGTAAGATTCTAGAAGGATGTATCTGGTTTCCTCTTTTCTCCTATATCCTTCCCTAGAATGCTGAAGTCCGTGGAAACTGAAGAGGAATAGGCAATTTATTCATTTTAAGCTGCGTTAAGCAGAATTAAAACAGAAATTCAAATCCACAACTCCAATACTTGACACTGTGGTTTTTGAGCTTCCTGCTCAAACACAATGATTACACTTACTGTGCCTATGATTAAGGATGCTCAGGAAAGCATAAAGATAACCATACTGGTGTTTTCTCATTAATGTGTTTAAATCAAGTTATCTAAAGGTAAGACCCGTTTATCTTGTCATGCGTTTTAGTAGACTGGAACTCAACCTGGACAGAGAAAAGACATTTTCATAAACATTTACATCCGCCTCAGGCTGGTTTGGGGTACTTGAACATAGACATATGAACTCCAGCATGCAAACAGGCCTCCCATATAGCTAGTCTTAAAAAAAAAAACAAAAAACAACAACAACAACAACAAAAAAAACTGGAAATTCTGGTAATTCTTTCACGACTAACAGTGCTAAACCAATTACTATGCAGAGTTACCATTTTGAGAGATGGTGGGGCCTAAAATTTACTCTCAAACTTGTTGATATTTTATTGCCATTTGGGGACTTACACCTACAAACATGCAAGTCTAGAGTTGTAACATGAACCCAGTTCTCTTTTCATTCATCCAAATAAATGTGACAAGGGAAAACTGAGCATATGATATACTAGCGTATGGCATGTGTTTTTCAAAAGCAAAGCAAAGCTAGTTGCTGTAGACACTGTGACATTTATGAATATAGTATACTTCCTCCTGCAAGCCCTTAACTCAATGATCTGTATCATACAGCCACCTACAGCAACCAGGTCACCAGTGAACAGAGAGATAAGAGCAGCATTTCTTCACAGAAAATTGGTTTTTGTTTTGCAAAAGCTTGTGTATGATATAATTAGCTTCTGATGCTGAAATGAATTCCTGTCTCATTTCTTACTACGTTGTAACAAAAAACAGCTTAAATGCTGAAAATATCAGGTAACTGTCAAGCTATATTTAACCACCACAAGTTTCACCTGTGAGGAAACATCACCACAAACAGATGGTGTTGATATGGGGTTGCCATCATTAGTAGAAACACACATTTGATTCTGAAAGTGGCAGCAATAAAGGCCAAGAAAACTAGATTTCTTATTGGGTATTTCTTGAAGCAAACCCACACCTATATTACATCTTAATTTGCTTCATTCCTCCCTTCAGTAACATAATTTTACTGTTAGGGTTGGTTCAGTTCCTGAGAACTAAACAGAAACTGAATCCTGCTACCCAATTCTCTCTGAATTTTAAGAGTATTTGCACTCCTAACTTCTTTGCTCCTTTCCCCTGAAATCCCTGTGAAAGTGAAGCACAATTTGCGTTACTTCACCAAATCATTTAGGTAGCTGGGAGTCTACTGCAAATAGCTTGTCATGCTATTTCAGGAGCATGAATACCACTAGCCAGTTAATGTTTTTAGTCAATGTTATTTTAAAAAGCTAGTATGGAGTAATAATAATTTTAAAAGTTATGTAGGATGCAGGAGTATTCTAATTCATCCAAATATATATAGGTCTACAAAGATGTTTATGATACGTATTATTACTTGTCTTAGGCGTTGAGCTTCACTAAAAATGGACTAATTCACTAAAAAGAGAGAGGCTTTGTCCTGGTACCAGGAATTGTTATAAAAGTCTAACAGTTAGAAATTATCCAAATAGCAACAGAATTCTCAACTGCTTAAGCACTCAGGCCAGTAACATTTCAAATTCCAAATTCATACAAAGACGGAACAAATATATAACCATAGATAATATTCCATCAGCTGGTGAAATAATCATTATTCACAAACTCTGAAAATAATTATGCTACTACACTTGTGGGTTACTTTAGAGTTTAAAAAGTGGTTGGTTAGATTCCATTTTGATCTTGCTTGTTTCTCACTCTTGTGCATGTAGGAAAACCAGTCAATTTAGCAACACTTAAAGGAGGATTTCCATGAGACTAATTCTGATATGAAGGAAGGACTGTGATTATTACTTATTTCCAAATTTCTCAGTGTATTAACAAAAGGATGGACCTGCAGGAAAAGCCTTAATTTCCTTGAAAATTTTGAACTAAATGAGGGCACAAAAAAAACCTGTGGCAAGTTAATGAACTTATTAAAACAAACAAACAAACAACAACAACAACAAAAAACATAAAAGTTTGGGTGTGAACCATCTTCCTCCCATAATACAGTGAAATACAAATGTGAAAGGTCATGCATTACATTGGACTGAGGTAAATATGCCTTCTTCTTTAGCAATAAATGTATACTTTAAGGAATTTTACTTCTCTCACTGAAGACACCACCAAAAACAACAGTCTTCAAAACCTTAAATTTTGATACAGATATAGACATATACACATTGTTATTATGACTAGCCTATTTTTACTTTTTTTTTTATGTAGAGCAGAAGTTTCCATGCATTACAGCCTGAAAAATTTCTTTGTGGTTACTAAACATCTGTCACTAATGGCAAGTAGATCCACTGTTATTGTTGCAATACAAAGTATCATAACCTTTGAAGCAGACATTTCCCCTTTTCAAGGGTATTTCTTTTATAAGGTGCAACCACTTCACATATGCTGTTAACCCGAGAAAGCGTCATAACAAAACGTTCCAACTCTCAAGTAAAAAGGACTTGGCTCGGTCCTCAGCCTTACACAGCTGACATCCCTCAGGTGGAAGAAATTCTCCAATCTACACATTGCTGGCTAAACTTATTTCCAAATCTTCTTTTAGGTTGTTTTGTAGATTTTTGAGAATGCCCATGTCCTCCTACCCTCAAAGTGAGCTGTAAAGGCATTTTATTTGCCTAACACCTGGCAGTGATCATAAAGGTTTTATAACTCTTTAACACAAGTAGACGTACACTTTGCTGCTTGTAAGTAGAACCTGCTTGCAAGATACAAACCCACTATTCTCTACACAGCAGCCCTACTGACATCTTTTTAAACTGTAGGAATTAGGACAAAGCAACACAATCATTAATTCCAGTAACATCATAGTGCCTAGCAGGCAGGTGTCTTTCCAACATGCTCCAGATCGTTACCACTAAGAGATTAGCACCTGCAGCATATTACCACACAAATGAGCATGCTAAAAGTTTCAAGCTACCTGCAAAAACAAAGCCATCCAGGAAAGTATTAATAATCTGAATTACAAGTTAGAACTCCAGTAATAAATTGTAAATAGCAAATTATTGTTATGGTTATAAATCACCTGTTCGCATTCAGCTAGCAGTTGGTTTGTGAATTGTTTTTATAATTCTGTCAGCAATGAAAGAAGCAGCACCATAAAAGAAGCCTAACTACAGAAGCCAAGTTAATGAATGCAAACAAATTGAGATTCCTCCCCACCCCTCTCAGGGGCAACGTTTCCTGCTCTCACAGTTTCAACATGAATCTTACTATTTTTAGTGCTTTTCTTAAAAGTTTCTACTGCTGGAATCATGTCTAAGAGTCTTAGTGTTAATATTAAAAGAAAAGATTTCCAACCCCTTGCATCTGAAATTTGAAAGTGGGTAACAAGCACACCCTACAGGCTAAAAAACAAACAAACAAACAAAAAAAAACACCACAAGAAATTCAAGGTGGAACATTTTTGTGTTTGGTTTAATAAATTAATAACTCATTATTTCTAAGCTGATTCCTTGAGTGGCAGGAGCCAGACAGCACATTTACTCCTCAGAACTGACTGTCCACTAGAATGTCACCTGAGCAGATGGAGACAAATCAGCACTTTTACACAGAAGAAATATGCAATGTTACTTCACTGTTCTTTTTGTCCAGCAAATATTCTTACATTTCAGAATATTAATCCAGCTTCTCTTACAAGCCATACTTCTAAAGAGAATGCTTCACCTTTTGATCTATGAAGGAATGTTATTTCATGCACAAACTATTTTTCATGCACAAAGTTATAAATTTTTTCCCTGAAAAGCTAACTCCTCTGCAACTATGAGCATACTGTTTGAGAAGATATAACTAAGAGCTATGTTACCTGCAAGAGAGGTGTAAATGCATACAAAGCAGCAACGTAACATCAGTCTTCTTTAAGGGCAAGGTAATGCCTTTACATTTTCCTTAAGATAGCTACTTGTTTGAAAGAGAAAGTTAAATAAATTATTTGCCAATATATTGTTATAGGATTGGGCTGTTGTTTTTTTTTAAAGCCACCACTAGATGGTGAAACAACTTCAGCAATTTGTAAATCTACAGCACCTCTCTGAGCCCCTTTCTTCCACTTGAGTCTCCCCCTTCCCTGCCTCCAATAAAGTGCACTCAGAGACATCGGGAGGACAACAAAAACCTGGAAAGCAAGCTTATTTCCTGTAATTAGAATTTGTCAAAACAGCATTGTCAAAGCTAGCATTCCCTTCAACGTCATAATTCGTTTTACACAGGAGGGAACGATGAAATTGCTCTGACTCGCTATGGCTCTCTGTATGACTGAGAGCTACAGGAGGAAGTGACTGGCCACTGCAGATCAGGGTGTCCAAAACACCAGTCGTGGACTTCTGAAACCCAAACTTAACTCCCTTTTCTGCTAGGCAGACCAACTCAGCAACCCAAATGCAAGTCTCTTAACATCACTGCACCTCATTTCTTGTCTGGAAGCAAAATTGTAGTTGTTAGTACTTACAACCTCATATGGATGCTGGAAAGACAAGTACATTTAAAAGTTATGTCATATTCCAGAACTGTGAAGTATTTTAGTGTATTGTATATTGCTCTGAGAGGTCAATAACAGCTTTGGCATTCACTTTCCCCTGTCCTCTAGTATCTTAAAAAGATTAATTTTGCTTAGTTTTAGAAAGAGCTATGACGACTTCCATCAGTATTTTACTTGCTACTGCAAGAGATCAGACTCATGAGATGCTTCTACTATGTGCCCACCTCTTGTTTTACGGCCTCCTATTTCATCCCCCTGAAGTATTGTGTTGGGTCTGTTTGGGATGGAGTCACTTCTCCCTGCTGCAGCCCACACAGTGCTGCACTCGTAGCTGGAACAGCACTGGTATCACTCCAGTGTTGTGTCTACTGCTGCATAGTGCTGGCACAGAATCAGGACTCCCTCCAAGCCCCAGGAGCCAGCAGGCTGGGGGTGGGCAATTGATGGGGAGGGGACATCACCAGGGCAGCTGACCTAAACCGACCAAAGGGATATTCCATAACACCTGATGTCACACTCAGCAATAAAGGGGGCTCTTGTGGGGGAGGGATCTCTCTCTCTCTGGCTCTCTCCTGAACAACCAGTATGCGTTTTGAGGCCCTGCTTCCCAGGACGTGGCCGAACATCGCTTGTTGATGGGAAGTAGAGAATAATTTTTTTTCCTTTCTCTCTGTGCTTCCACGCGGCCTTGTTGTTTCTTTTGTTACATTCTCTCCCCATTCCCTTTCCCTTTAATTAAATCATTCTCATCTCAAACCTCGAGCTCTTTTTGTTGACTTTTTTTTCTCTCCCCCTCCTCTTTGAGGAGGCGGGGAGTGAGAGAGCGGTTGTGGTGGAGCTCGGCTGCCCATCTGAGTAAAACCACCACTTTGATGAAAGCCTGGTATGATAGATGTACTACTGTCCTGGTTTTGGCTGGGATAGAGTTAATTTTCTTCCTAGTGGCTGGTGTGGTGCTGTGTTTTGGATTCAGGATAAGAACAACGCTGATAGCACACCAGCTGTTGCTGAGCAGCGCTTGCACAGAGCTAAGACCTTTCCTGCTCCTGGTGCTGCCCTGCCAGCAAAGGCCTGGGGATGCCCCAGCAGCCAGGAGGGGACAGACCCAGGACAGCTGACCCAGGCTGCCAAAGGGACGGCCCATGGCATGGGCGTCCTGCTCTGCTATACAACGGGGGGAGTTGGCACTGCTCGGGGACGGGCTGGGCATCAGGCCGCAGGTGGTGAGCAATCGCATTGTGCATCACCTGCTTTGTCCATTTTCTTCCTTCTCTTCTCTTTCCTTTCTTTCATATTAAACTGTCATTATCTCAACCCACAAGTTTTACTTGTTGTTCCCCCTCTTCTCTCTCCTGTCCTGCTGGTGGGCAGGGAGCAAACCAATGTGTGGTGCTTAGCTGCCTGCTGTGTTAAACCACAATAATTACTGTGCAGCTACAATTCTTATTCATTAGTTGTGCCTATCCTGGTGGTAAAACATGTCTGGATTTTTATTTTTGTCATTTTGTTTTAATATTTATCAAGAGTTCCAGGAACCGCTTATTACAAATTAAGTAAACTGATAAATAAAAGAACAAATCTTCCCCAGAGCTAAATGAACAGCTGAGGAAGTTCTGAGCTTACTTTGCTCACAACCAACAGAACCAGAAGCCTGAAGTGTATCTCACTGCAAAATACTTTCTTGTTTTTTAAATGATCATCAGTAAACAGATCATAACCAAAGTTATGAGTAATGTGGATTTAAGCCTATATGAAAAGGGAAAGCATTTGATAGGTTACATTGAAAATAAGTTGTGTAGACAAGGTAAATTTTCTATCAGCTAGTAGACGTCAAACAGACTATTTAATTAACCAGGTACTTCAGATAACACACAGAAGCACACACCTTCATTTCACAGAGGAGAAGCCTCCACCCAGCCATAGCTACCCTCCACATGAACGTTAGAAAAAAATGTTGAGTAACACACTTCTATGAAATAAACCAGGAACTGCTACAGGAACTAAGGAAACCCCTAGAGCACATTCAACCGGGAGGAAGAACAATAGGTTAGAAAACAGGTTTCAAAAGAAAGGGGACTATGCCTATTGCATTGACCTAGGACTTGAAAACCAAGACAACTGAGAAGACCCTTCCCACTCTGCATGCATTATGGGATCAAATTCCTCCAGGAGATGACAGGGCCTCCCCTAAGCCAAGCCAAAAAAATTTCTCGAAGTATCATCAGGGGGCTCATGTGGGATGCAAGGGATTCAGGCCTGTGACTTCCACCACAGAAAAGAATATTCTCTGGCTATACAAGGTACATTTACCTGTTAGGCCTTTTACTACTCTGAACACATTTACTCTGCTTCTAAGACTCAACTAAGCCCAGAACTCTTTGCCAGACTGTCAGAGGAATACAGAACTGGCCACCTCAGAAAGGTAACACAGGATTTACCAAGAATTAAACTTCCCAAAAGGGATCATAAGCATGCCCTTTCTGCTGTACTGCACTAAGCAGAAGTGTCTAATAAAAACGTCAATAGCAGACACAAATACAGCTGCTATGCTATAGAATGAAAGACCAACAGTAATTAAGCAGCTTGATTATTCTTGGAGGAAAATGTACCTCAGGGACCTGAGGTTGAATTATATCTGCATTCCAAGCTAACACCAGAATGATATTACCATCACAAGTCTTGGTTTCAATACAATCTGACCAAAAGAACATTTACTGGAAACAGCGTCAATGAATCTAGTTGTTATTCCATCATAAACAAAATCTGGGGTGACTCCTTGGGAATTGGTTTGAACTAGCTGTTCATTTGGTTAATTTCTTAGCAAATGGGAAAATCATATTATCAAGATCTTGCATGGAATCATTCAGTTAGAGCCAATTCCATTTTCATATACAACAAATTATTTATACAATGGAGTAATGCAGCTATACAGATACTACGTTATTTTACTGTATAACATTGAGAAATAGCTGCAGCCTCTTTTCATTCATACTATTCCATTGAAAGTAGAAAAGAATCTCCTTTTCATTTAAGCATGATCAGAAAACAATGCAAATAAATATTAATTGAGGGCACATCTACACTACAAGGCCTTTTTCTAGCATAGCAAGTGATCTATGTCACCACTATTATATAAAGAATGGCCTATATCACTAAATCAAATAGCTGCTGGCCAACCCCTGTACCGAGAAGCAGTTTATCCTGAAAGGAACTATTATGCCACCTCCTTAAGTCCCATAAGCAGGGCTGATTTAATCAGACAGCTTTTATACTGGCAAAATCATGTTTACGCTGGAGGGTGTGCTAAGATGCAGATTTTGCCAGACCAAGCCTAGGCTTAAGATCACACAAATGCAGTTGTTACCTATGTTGTTGACTTTCAGCAAGCTAAACAACATACTACAGTTTATGAGAAGCCTCCTTGACTATCTTCATCCCGAAGTACTGCTAGGGCACTTTCCTCACACAGTACACTTCATTTCCTCCAAGATGGAGGTGAAGCCATTTCAGCAAGAATTGCCCGTGGTGAGATGTGAGATACTTCTAACATCTAAACTGGATGAGAAACCTGTTCTCTTTAGTATTTTTCCTAGCAAAGCTGTTGCCTTGCAGTTGGAAATTTGGCCTCAATTCCTTCTTTGTTCTAAAACTATCAGGGGAAAAAAAGAAAGGTAATAGGGCAATACAGTCTTATTGCAGGCACAGTTGCAGTTCTCTTTTGATGCCAGGCTGTTGCTTTCAAGATCAGCCTCCAGCTAGCAGATCTTCACCTACAAAAGCCCCACCATATGCAGGATGACACTTGTGGCCATTCTGGGCAGCAGCTGTGATTGAGTCTTGCTACCTCACACAAGCTGTACCAGAAAGCATTTCACGATCCCCCACTCCAGGTCAAACCATAATGACATGCAGCACTTGGATTAAGTGGAGATCACAGACTGGCCCTTCCCAGACCCTCCCATCTCCACAGCGCGTGCACAGCATAGCAGGAAAATAGTTGTCAACTTCGTTTCATGTAAGTCACTCCTGATAAATCTGCTGACTGCCAACCAGTTGTCACAAAAGCAAAGGAGGAGACTCCAGATAAGAGAGGGGATTTCTGTGGAGGTTTGTGTGGTGGTTTTACTTGGGTAGACGGCCAAGCTCCACCACAACCTCTCTCTCACTCCCCCTCCTCAAAGAGGAACGGGGAGAAAATACAATGAAAGGGGCTCAAGGGTTGAGATAAGGACAGGGAGATTGCGCAGTAATTATCGTGATGGGCAAAACAGACTCAGCATAGGGAGATAGTAAGATTTATCGCCTATTGCTAACAAGCTAGAGAAGTGAGAAACAAAGGAAAGAAACCAAAAGCATCTTCTCCCCCCATCCACCCTCTTCTACCTCCTCCCCCCGAGCGGCGCAGAGGAACGGGGGAATGGGGGTTATGGTCAGTCTGTAGCGCTTCTTTGCCGCCACTCCTTCTCGGTCACTCTCGTCCCCTGTGCTGTGGGGTCCCACCCACGGGATGCAGTCCTTGCCGAACTGATCCGGCGTGGGCTGTCCACAGGCAGCAGCTCTCCAAGAACTGCTCCAGATATGGGTCCGTACCACGGGGTCCATCCCCTGGGAGCAAATTGCTCCAACCTGGGTCCCCCACAGGCAGCAGCTCCTGCCGGGTCACCTGCTCCTGCGTGGTCTCCTCTCCACGGCCTGCAGGTCTGGCCCGGAATCTGCTCCGGCAGGGGTCTTCCACAGGCCGCAGCCTCCGTCGGGGCAGGTCCACCTGCTCCACCGTGGTCTCCTCCACGGGCTGCAGCGTGGAACCCTGCTCCACTGTAGTACTCCATGGGCTGCAGGGGGGCAGCCTGCTTCACCATGGTCCTCACCACAGGCCGCAGGGGACTTCTGCTCCGGCGCCTGGAGCACCTCTCCCCCTCCTTTGCTGACCTTGGCACCTGTGAGGCTGTTCCTCACTCCTCTCACTCTCCCAGCTGCTGTGTGGCACAGCATTTTTTTTCCTGTGTTAAATACGCTCTCACAGAGGCGCAAACGACATCACTTCTTGGCTCAGCTCTTGTCAGCAGTGGGGCCCTTACCAAACATGGGGCAGCTTCTAGATCCTTCTCACAGAAGCCACCCCTGTGGCCCCCGGCTACCAAAACCTTGCCACGTAAACCCAGTACAATATGCAACATTGCTAGAATTTCGGACTTTAGCCCAGTGTATCTGCACACTTGTTTTGCTGGTCGTAAATATGGAATTTTAACTGCTATCCACACAGACTTCAGAGGCAGCAATTGAAAAGCTTTTCTTATCTCCCCCACCCTCCCCATCCCCAGAACCTTTTCTGTTTTATTTTAATCCAAAAGATTTCTATTTCCTAATAACAACAACAAAAAGATAGAAATAATTGAAGGGAAGCTTGATTTGTCTGATGCCACTCTCTACATCAGGTTGCTCAGGGCCTCACCCAACCCAATCTTGAACACTTCCACCAGGGATGGGGCACCCACAGCTTCTCGGGACAACCTGTTCCTGTGCCTCACCAAGTGAAGAACTTCCTTCATCATTTAACAAAGGTGTGAGTGGGCTTGTTTTGTCCAGCTAAGTGCTATGCTAAAAGCTACAGTGTTCTTTAGAAAACAGAGACCACCAAGTTATTGTATCATTGCCAAGCAGGCACTTTCCCTAGAACATGATATTCGCACATTTTAAAACAAAAAAAAGCTTGTTCAGCAATAATTTATGAATCTGCACAGTGACAAAAAACAGTCTGTTCACTCATTTCAGAGAATGAATCAGAAATCTGTAGAAGAGAAAATACATCTGCTTTTACCTGAACCACATGTTTATAGTCAACAATAGTCCTTAAATTTGAAAAAGAAGTCATATTTTGTGATTTGTTTCACAATTTGTATTTGTATCAAAAATGGTGCTGCCCAAAGCAAATAATCCACCCAGAACCTGCAGCATTTCAAAAGAGTTTTGACACAGAGTTGTTCTTCCTCTCTAGCCAGCAGTGCAGATCTTAATGATTATTTTAGTTACGGGTTGTTTCTTCTTTTTTTCTTTTGAAACTTAGAACTTTGTTTTCATTTTGTTTTCAGTAGATGTAACTCCTAAACTCATAAATTGCTCTGCACTAAAAGCAAACTAGAGTCCTGTGTCTCAGTAGAACAGAGCTTTGGAGAGATGGGAGTGCACGTATACAGAAAAAGTAGTACCTAGGTGCAGGAGAAAATTCAAGGATATGCACAGGCAGCGCCAAAAGGCAACAGACAATACGCTGTACAGTACTTCTATGTCTGAGGCAGTGTCTAAGTTAAAATATTTATTGAGAGACAGAATAGGATTTGTTGATTATAGTTGCAAGTTCTCTCGTAATACTTTGTGCTCATGCTATTCAACAGCATATTGGAAAACCTTTACAGGCTACAAATGAATGTAGCAAATAACTAGATTACATTTATATAAACTAATCAGACACACAGCTTTTTCACCATGACAGAGTGTAATATTATTGACTATTACATCTGACACTGCTCTGAAGAGGCCTATTACCTTTATGTTAAGTATATTTATATGTACACTAAATAAATTATTTAAGTGAAGTTCAGAATTAGCAACTGGCAGAATGCCTCACGCTCATTATTTGAATCATCTACCAGAAACAATAAAGGAATTTCAGCTACAGTTGAACTCTTCACCTACAGCTGAAGAACAGGGCTAGTTAAGGGAAGGTAGCCAGTTCCCTGAGCTATAAATTAACTTTGGTTTAATTAGAAACATGGGTTAGGAGCGGAGATGTATTAGCAGTAGATCCTGCAATATGTACTTGATCTGCCAGACTCCCTAACTCAGCTGGCAGACAGAACACCTGATGATAAAGCTAAAACAGGAAATGCAATGCCTACTTTAAAGTGGTCTTTGTCGAAGTTAGTCTCAGCCTCGGCCCATCCACTTGGTGTTGAGGGTTGCAGAGAAATCCACCCACACCACCAATCTTCTGTGGATCCTGATGTTGAAAGGAAAAGCAAATAATGCTGAAATTACTCAGAAATATCTAGAAATTGCAAGTGTGATATGCTTCAAGAATATTTTCTTGGAACATCTGAAATCTTTTTTTTTTCTTTTTTTTTTTTTTAAGATTTGCACTATTTTAAGATTTTTTCACTATTTCTTGCACTAAAAAAAAGCTAAAGAAAGAGTTGTAAAATATGAAAAACACACTTTGCAGGTATTTTTTGTAAATACATTTGTAACTTGTCACTCCACCCAAGTCTTGTGAAAACATCTGCAGTTTTAAAATCAGTAGCACTCAGAACGCTGATGACGTTCAGGTGATCCCTAAGCATTTGGGCAAGCAATTTACTCTGATCCATGTATGAAGGAAAGAAAGGAAAATGGAATTCTGCTTAGGAAAATCTCATGCTCAGCCTTACTGAGAAAGCTCCATAGATTTCTGACACTTTAGTTCTGTTATGGGTTTAGTACCTTTAGAGCTAAGCAAATTGTTTCAAGCGAAGTACATCTTGTGAGGATGTACTTCGCAGGAATGCTATCCCCATCTCAGAAACTCCCTCAACTGAAAACTAGGAGAGCATGCCACAGAAGAACCACAATACATGCATTATGCTACTCTAAACACCTGTTAACATTACAGACAAGAGACTTGTATCCTCACACAAATCCCCATGGGAATTCGTTGATCTTTCTACTGAAAGGTCACTGGATTTTAAACAATACAAGAGGAAAAGTTTTTCTAGTGCAGAAGTCCTACCTTCAGAGGATGTCTCTCTCAAGAACAGAATCTCTAATACATGCCTGTGACATTCTTTCTAGTCATGGAAAGCATTTACTACTTATTTCCTGGGAAAGGGGCTTATGTCGAGACATCCTTCTGGACCTGAAGCATATTAAAAAAAAGGATAGTGACAACGGACATTCTCCCTTCCCTCTTGTCCACTAGCTTTTCCAGTGGCTAATACTGTGTGTCAGCTGCACATAGACAAGGATATTCTGTTCTGCAGTGGCATGGCAGAGGGCATCAAGTCATAGCATCAGTCAGTATTGACACATCAGCACTATGATCTCTCCATTTTGAGTGCAGAACACTGTAGCCCTTTTTGCTATACTATTTTCAAGCAGTTACTAGATCATGAACCATAACCTTCCTGAAATAAAGGAACATTAGTACTCTTACTGAACACGTTGTTTCAGTATGTAATCTATTGTTTGCTAAAACATACCCTTGCAAAGGGTGGCGGTGGTAGTTCTTTGTTGGTTTTGGACTAACCACCAAAAAAAAAAAAAAAAAAAAAAAATCAAACTCACCACCTTGGATGAACTCAGTCTTTATTGCCCAAGAATTGCTGTATGATTAGTCATAAAGGGTCCCAAACATCCTCATCTTTTATGTGCTTACATACTGCGAAATGCTACTTACAAACCAAAAGTCTTCTTTTTTTTTTTTAAACATATGTTCCTCAGGAATCATTTTTGGGAAAAAAAAGCAGGGGGTGAGGAGTATGGCTTTAAAGTCTATTTTAGCAGCTCTTTTCTGAAACAATCTGCAAAGTTTCATCTCACTTGTGACAAAGACGTTAATCAGCTAGCTCAGTTAACTCATATGAATCAATTTTTTACTGAAAAATAAATCTTACAGTATTTATGTCATACAACAAGCTACCTAATAACTAGAGCTGCAGATATTTATTGGAACAAATATTTTAATTTCAAAACCTAAAGATCTTGGCTCTACAGTAGGACTTTCAGTGACCAGGATGCAATCCAGAGAGAAAGTGATTAATTGCTCATCATGACAACAGTACAATTGTTTGAAATAGATGAGTGAAGTGACCTGGAAATACTATTCATTGCTTGCACTAGACATACTAAAATGATCCAAAAACCAGCAGAAATGCCTAAGCACTGAAACTCTCACTCACGTACATGAGCAGACCAATTTCTCCATTCATCCGCTGCCCTCCACTGCCTGTCTTCATTTAAAAAGAGTTCTTAGATTCATGTACCTTAGCTCAGATTTATTGGTACTACTTTATGTATTGGTGACTAAAACTGTCACCACTGAACAGAGAAGAAACAAGTACACCAAATATACAGGAAATTTTTTAAAGGGGTGGGGATAAAAGAGCTTTATAGGAAGCAAATCGATCACCTGAAATAAGGAAAAAGTAGCACAACGCTCTCCTACAAATGCTTTCCCCCCACTACATATCAATTTTATAGTTGACAGTTCCAGTGTAGCAGGAGGCAGGAGCACTCAAGCTCCTCTGAAATGTTGGTGTCTCTTTGCAGAATAGCAGTCTAAGTACAGCACGCTGCAGTAACCTCTGTTGCAACTGAATAGCCCACAATAGTCCTAGCGTTAACAATCACCTTTCCCTTGCTGATTTCTCTTCCAGCTTTGCTTATACTGCAATTCTACAGACATTCAATTAAAATTTACTGAACTCACTAAGCCCAAGACACACGACCCTATTCAACAATTGGACAAACTCCTGGTGTAGCTCTAAACATATTCAGATGTGTTTCTGGGCAGCCACAGAGATGTAAAGAAAATGTATCACATTAACAAAAACTTTGGACAGAATCTGTACATTAACCCTCACTCTGTACATCGATACCATGATGTTTATGACATCATGCAGTTTTATCACAGAAGTTCAAAGAACTATTTAGCTGTCAACACAGCAAGAAACAAAGTTAACATGCTTCTATGAGTATTTTTGTTAAGATACAAACTCTCTCAGTAACACTTCTGTCTTGTTCAGGAACTCATTTATCCTTTATTAAGAAATAGTCTCTGCAATAGGTTAGTTGTCTTGGTTTCTTAATTGTGAGAAATGTACAAAATTATTTTCCTTCTTTTTGATTCTTTATTCCTATGTCTCTGAATGCCTTTATCTTCTATCTAAGAGAGTTTTGTTTGCTGTTTTGTTTATATTTCCTACACTGTATGAAGCAATCCTTTTCTAAAAACAATGAGGCATGAGCTAATGTATTTATTATTCCCAGTATCACTGTGTTTTCCTTGTGTTATACCCTTCGGGGAAAAAAAACAGGTTCTTTTTTTCCCCCCACAGGACCAGTTTCCAGTGTTAGACACCACAGTCAGAAATAGTGACAGTTTTAAAAGTTGATTAAAAGATTTATTTTTTAAACACTTTTACCAGCATCTTCCCACTATTTCCCCGTCTCTTCAGCAATCTGCATATGGTGAGTAATGATTTACCCCCCTATTTTGCTGTATTATACGCAATGTGATTTAGGATTATACCTTATCATGACAGTTCAGTTTTTGGTTAAATCTTAAGCTGACAGGAAAAATTCTGCTGATTATATGTTGATTATGACTACCTGCTTAATCTTACTTCAAAGCCATACTCACTGTTATTCCATACAGTCCAGCTATGTTGCCTTGGATGAAAGCCAAAATTCTTCCCCTCCAGTAAGAGTTCCAGAGAGGTCAAAAAATAACGGAGCATGGAGCCTGTAATTGTAAGGTGATAAACATTTGCAGTTACAAAACAGAAACCACTAGGCATATTACGAAGATGATGCATTTTGATTTTCACTTAGTTTATGCTGCTTTTTCAGGCTCTGACTTACATCCATGTAGTGATTGAGTCAGTATTGCATATGCGTTCATGCTTGTCACAAACCTTCAGTGAAGTAAAACTCTAAAAAAATGAATTTTTAACAGCTTCCTCAAAGATTGACTTAATCGTTAATTAGTCATCAAAACAACCAAAGATGATGCTACTGCAGATACAGTATTAGCAGCTACTGAAGATACAGGTGGGCTTGTTAGAGAGTAGAGGACTGAGCCACGTAATTCAGTCAAGATTAAACAAAAAGAAAACACAAGCTAAAATCTGTAAGGACAGGTTTGAATTTCAAAAAGCAAAACCTGTCTAAGACTATCCAAATGTCATCATGTTAAAGTCTACCACATAGTAAAGCATACACATATAATACTTACATATTTACATAAGCTTTACTAGATTTACTTTTATACCAAAGGACTTCCTTGTTCACTTTTTCTCTCACAGAAAAAAAGCAAGATGTGTCAGAATCCAGAGGAAAAAAACACCAAACTTTTGCCCCCTGAAGACATACACTGGGAAGGTTATCACAAGGTTTTCCGAAAGCTTGTCATTAATTTATAAAACTTTAAACACTGAAGTATGATTCTATCATTTTGTATATAAAATATCGCAAGAGCGCAGTGAGTAAAAAAAAAAAGGTCTGAACGCTCAATAAAATAGCAATATAACTCCTAATTAGCATTGTTCAAAGGAAGCATTGATTAAATAAAAGAACAGTCCTTTTAGGAAATATCAATTTCTAGTTGACACAAATAAACAAATTCACTTAGGCCAACACACAAAAAAAGTGGAATGCAGCACTTCACAGCAGAATGACTACTATATTTTAAAACATGGCAAACTTAACAGCAAATTATGCACGGAGTACATTTAGGAACAATTTTGCTCAGTCAGTGGGAATATCACTAATTTTCTTTAGTGGCACTTCATTACCTAACTAAAGTTACTGCAATATCAGAACCAGCCTTAAGTACTTCTAGGTGGGTCTGCAAAACCATTTTTCAGGCCTCATGCAGGTAGACATTTGTCACATAACTAATCCATACAACCTTGGAGAGAAACAGCACGCTGATCTTTATGTTTTAGGTGGTGTGTTACGTGTCAGCATGGATAATACTTACATACTTACTTGTCTTTGACAAGTTAACTATATCATAAATCATCTTACAGCTGTGAAATATCCCATCGCACACCAAGATAACAAGAGCCATCAGCCTCTCTTTGCAAATACATAGTCAGCTGAGGGTGGGAAGAGGAATAAGGGGAAGACAAGAACAAGAAAAATTATACACAACCTTTTCCTTATATAAGTCATGCCTTTATCACTGATCTCTGCCCTCTCTCTAGCTCCCTCCCAGCCATTCGTAAAAGAGGATCAATTTACAAACAAAGGATAATCTATTTGTTTTAGGTGGCAATGTTTTGGAAGGGAGGCAGATGGGGCCTAGATAACATACCCAGGGCTGTCCCATGCCAGGCAGAAAAAGCTGAGCCAGTCAGTGAAACTGGTGGTGCCCCTGTGAAGAGGGAAAAAAAAAAAAAAAAAAAAGGGGGGGGAAAATGAAGAAAAAAAAAAGCTGCCCAGTAGTGCATGAGAGAGGAATAAGGGCTTGGAGTGAAGTGAGAGAAATCCTGTGGACATCAAGACCAGTGAAGGAGAGAGGAGAGTTGCTCCAGGCAGCAGAGCAGGCATTTCACTGCAGCTCATGGAGGACTGCTCGCCGAGCCCGCAGGTATCCTATGAACAAAGCTGCAGCCTGGGGAAAAAGACCCAGCATTCCCCCTAAGACAATAGATTTGTGAATGAAGGAGTGAATCATAGAATCACAGAATATCCCAAGTTGGATGGGACCCACAAGGATCATCAAGTCCAACTCCTGGCACCACACAGGTCTACCCAAAAATTCAGACCAATGTGACTAAGTGCACAGTCCAAACGCTTCTTAAACTCTGACAGAAGTTGAGTTGAGGAGTGAAGTTGAGCCTGCAAAAAAATGGGTGGGGTGGGGGGAAGGTGTTTTAGTTTTAGTCTTTTCTCTACACTCAAATATATTTTAAATAAGAACTAAAGGAATCTTCCCCAAGTCAAGTCTGTTCAGCCTCTAATTGTAATTTGTAAAAGCTCCTCATCTTTGTCTCAACCCACAATTTTTTCCATCTTATTTTCTCCCTCTGTCCTGTTGAGGAAGGGGAGTGGGAGTGCAGCTGGAAGCCAGGCACAAAGGTAACTTCCTGGTATCCCTTGGTGCACTTTCACTTGGAATGACTAATTCATTCTTCTGAGCTCCAGGAAAACTTTTAACCTCTAACTGTCTGTCCATCCATCCCTATGTAGATACCAGTGAGGTATTTCTGCAGGATGAAGGCCCTGATCATCTTCCACTGCCAAGAACAGAACAATCAAAACCAAGGAATGACAGCCTTACACAAAAAACAGTTTGGTGGTCTCTCTGTCCTCCAGTCAAATACTTGTTCTGTAGCCCAGTCCACTATTAGCTTTCAAAGACCTCCAGTCAGCCAGAAGCACTGAACATTCTCAATGCAGCTTTCCCAAATGATCTGACTGAAAAAGAAAACCAAAACTGAATAAAATTGTCCAGGTTGTCAACACTGAGTGAATTTGTAGACTTTCTTCATAGGAGGTAGCAACTTTTCCAGCCAAAAAAGTAGTACTGAATCTGTCACAGCAATGTAGGTCATTCTATGGACAACACTGGTTCTGATTATGGATTAATTTCTGTGGATTATATGAACAGTGGAATCTTTGATTTTTTTTAGCTTCAATGACTTCAGTATTGTACATAGCTGCTAAATACACATATTCTGACAAAATAATTTCAAAAAAAAAAACTTTAATTAGTCATAACTACTTTTCTGCAAGTATCTAAGTTAGTTTTGAACACCTGAGTTACTTAATTCAGAGCCAAAGAAGCCTACGGATCAGTGAGCAGGACACCACTCAAAGTACCACAAGGATGAGGAGAAAAAAACAGGGAAAAAAAAGGGGGGGGGAGGGGGGAGGGGAGTAGCAGTCAGCCAGAGAGGCCCGCACTCCAAACTTCTCTTGGTCTCAGTGGACAGCAACTTGATAAGCTGTTCCATAAGACAGAGCACAATGTAAAATGATGTGGAAACCAGCTGGGTGCCCACTTCTTTCAGGCAAGAAGTGTGACCCTGCAAAGAAATGGCACTTTGGAAGAAGGACCACCTCTACAGACAGCCTCTGTCCTTGCTCGACAGATTTAAGCAAGATTAAAAAAAAAAAAAAAATGGAAGACATTTCCTGCTTCTTTGATAAAGGATCAGAACATACAGAAACAGTGATTTAGTAGTGCTTTTCATTGATATTTTACACTTTAAACTCTTACTTCTTAACATGTGTTGCTTTCTGCTTACAATTATACCTCATGCAGGTATTTCCTTCTATTTAGCTCTTCACTATCTAGCTGACACAAAACCCTACACACTTGTCAGGCACAAAGGTTAGATGAGAGTCACTGTGCTGTGAATATCAGATTCCTTCTACGGAGACCAAGGTTACAGAGAGCACAGGAGTTACCCATGAAGTAGTAATGCCTATGAAGTAGTTATCCAGCACAGAGAAACCACACCACAATGCACACTACACCTCCAAATTAATCAGCAGCAAACAAGGCTGTCTCCTGTGAATTTACAGGATAAAAAATACTAAACCAGCAGAATGACAAAGACAACAATGCCCTGATAGTTTGAAAGTGACATTACAGCTTAGAGGTGGAGTCCTTCAAAATCTCTGCAACCTAGTCTGTTACAGACTGAACAGATTCTAACTTTCAAAAACAAACAAACAAAAAAAATCTCATACCTTTTGTGACCAAGAAGCTAAAACCAAAACCCTCAGTGCGCACAAGCAATAGAGTGTAACACACAAGATTTTTTTGTAGTATTTACAAGCTTGGCCTCAGATGACCTCTTTATTAGGTTATCAGAATTTACTACTCCTACATATTTCTTAAAAGTCATACTAAAGCAGCTGAACTAGCCTACATGCATAAAAATTCTTTCATTATATATTTTGGTAACCATCACTTCAGGCTAATTCCTCCAAATTCCAAACCAGTTCCATGTTCCTCTCTTCATTAATTCTGCTTTCCCAGGGAAAACCCTATATCCTTCTACAAGATGTGTGCAGGTGAACCCATTGAGACAATGAGCCTTGCCATCACTATCTAAAAGTCCACCATGTCCTTCACCAGGTGTGGCACAATCAGCAAACAACCACATAATTTATTTTTTTTTCTTCCCTTCGATAAGCAAGCAGAATGCATATTTCTTCTTCACGCTCCAATGCACTTATCTGTACCAAACCCTCAAAACTATATAATTAGAAAGGTAACAGGTCACCTTGTGATGATTTTTGTATACCATAACAGGAAAGTTAGAAAAGCACTAACTTCTGACTTGATATTGGTTATTAAAATGGAAGCAGGTATTTGAAGGCACTACACAGATGTGGCAACTAGACTTACCAGAACTGTTTTATCTCAGAGTCTTCACGGTTATGTAGAAACCCTTGCTCCTTTATATCAACAGAGGAATTCTGGAAATAAATAGACACACTTCTCTGTCTTATGACACCACAGTGACCTTAAACCCACAGACACCACTGCCAAACACTTCAACTCCCTTCTGTGTTATTCCTTCACTATTTCAAGTACAAACAACTTTCGGCCTGCAGTACGTTTCTGCAAAAAGCATACCACGAGAATCTTAGGTTAGGTAACTTCTCACAGATAGTGCTGCAAAAGATCTAATGGAGTATCAATACCATTAAATCATCGTTTTCTTACATTGTAAGCTACCCTCATATCTCCAGGCTGTTGTCCTCTTTATGTAAATAATCACGTGGCCGCAGGTTACCCTGTGGACATTACTTGTACACTAGCATAGTATCCTTACTATACTATTGTATTATAGTATTTTATCATACAACAGTTGTTTTACACTCACTTTTAAACAGTCACTTTTGTACTCAGAAGATGTACATCATCACGAAACAAAGCCAAAGCTTTAATTTTTAAAATTTTTTTTTAGCTTACAGTTTAGAAGTTTTATTTAAACCTGAGAGCATAAGTATCAATAGACTTTAAATATTAAATTAATATTAATAGGTTTCAATAGCTATTTAGGATGAAAACAAGTTCTTATATCTTGGACTTTACCTACAAAATATTATTTTGTGTAGGCTATCATTTCTCCCTTAAAAAAAAAAAAAAAAAAAAAAAGCAGCTTTGCAGAAAGCATGATGTTAATTAAGTTTTATTTAATTCATTTTTAATGTGTCTTTAAGTTTGGGGATTTATTTATTTATTAAGCCTTTGACACTGTTTGGAGACCAAAGACACTATTGGCTTTAAGATTATAGCTAAGAAGACTGAAAACACATTTTTCAAGTCTCAGGATAGACTTAGCAGTTGTTGACTTTTAACAAGGGATGGTTGTTTTCATGTAAAAATGTGATTGAAGAGTCTTTCCAAGTTTCTGAAAAAACAGCTTCTCATTTCTGAATCGCAAGACCATAATTAAAATAAAAAATACACAAAAATGCACATGACAGGAATTAACCACAAAAAAACACTTAAGAACTCTTATGTGGAGTCATATTTTTTCCAGCATTTCCCATGGGACTAACAATTGGAGGATTTTGACCCCAACACTATGCCATTTAAAGGTACAATGCATATAGATCAGCTATACGTTAACGTTAAACCAGGTGAGACTGTTTATGGTGTTTTACAATATGCTCTTGTTTTCCTACTCCACAAGCAGTGGCCGTATGAAAGAGGACGTTTGCATACTGAAATCAGAATATAGAATCAATAGAAAAACATTGCTATAGATAGAGAAAACCCCAAGTCTACAAGGACTTGCCACTGCCCTACACAAGACTGCAGGGATACAGCCTAGCAGAGATGACCTGAATTGGAAGAGCTGCATTGAAATGCAAAAGCTGCACTGAGATAATTATTATCGCCCTAGTGGAAAGTACTTTGTTCAGGTGAACCAACTCTCTACTGCAAGCTGAAGATAACTTAGAAGATAACTTAGAATCGAACTGCAGGATCAAAGAACACACACAAAATAGGAGTGACTTCTTCTGTGCCCTAAGAAAGCAATTCGCCCATAGGGTGTCTTGTTTACATTTCCCACACCTTTTCTCCCAAGAACTTCAACTTTGGTACTTAGCACAAGAAAACTGACATACGGCAAATACTTCATGCATCACATTAGTGCATTTCACAATGCCTAACAGAATTTCTGGACTGCAGACATCTAAGAGTACTTCCTGAACTAGCTAAACAAGTAATTCAACCAATAGACTTTGTGTTCATATTGGGGAAGTAACACCTACAGTTTTCTAAAACCTGTGCAGAATTACACTTACATAATGGTTGTCAGTCCTGATACAAGTTCTGTGTTTGATTTCTTGACGTATCTGGACCTAAATAAACACAGATAAAACCAAACTTTTATTTGTATTTTAGAAAAATTGTCTTCCTCTGTTCAACTATGCAAATCCACCAATATTCTATCACTCCTTCATTAAAGTGCACATTTTGTGACCCATTATTTATAAACAGGGCCCTCTTTCTTCACCCTCTGCTCCCACTGTCGAAGCAGAACTTCCACTTTGCCAAGCTACCCAACTTCTTTTGCACCAATCCTTCACTAAAGTCCCAAATGCTCCAGATCAGCAGAAAGCATACTGCAGCTAGTCTTCCAGACCACAGTGCTGTTGCTCTCACTCCCTTGACCTGTAAATTTGCGTGATGTAAATGCTGGATAAGCAGTATAGATCCAAACTCATCTAGTAATGTGTTTTTTTTTTAAAGTGTGTTGCACAGGACTGCATTCTTGGGGGATTTTCCTTGCTTTGCACACTGGACAGGGGTAAGATAAAATATATTTTTTTTTATACAGACATAAAAGATAGACAAGAACCTCCTGTACTGATAAAAACCAAACAGCTACGCAACAAGGAGGGAGGAGACTTCCTTTTATTCACCTGTGGTTACGCTGAGAACGCCCAGCCACTATTTCACCCTTCCCAGGAACCTGGCACCCAGGCTGTCAGGTTACTCTGCACAGGTGGCACTGACTGAACAACTGCACCCTCCAGCAAGTTCTCGCAGGAGGTCAGCCTGGGCGAGGCAAGGCGAGGTATGGGCTGGTGGCTGTGGCCGTGCAGCGCGTCGCCCCTGAGCCGCACGTGTTGGAGCGGTGGGGGCATTCGGCTGTGCAACGGGAAGCCCCTAGCAGCACGGCGGCGCTGCGTGCTGCTGCTCGGCTCCCTGCTGCTGGTCACTGCCCTGGCACTGCGCAGTGTCACCTGGCCCTGCCGTGACGGCCACCCCCGCTGCCGAGACCACCTCCGCTGGGCTCTGGAGCTGCCCTCCAGCCAAAAGATCAGCTGCTCGGGGGTTGTCAGCGGGGACGAGGAAGCAATCCAGCAGGCACTCCTCAGCAACCTGGAGACTAGAAACAAAAGGGCATCCCTGACACCCGAAGAGTACCTTAACATGACGAAGGACTGCAGCAGCTTCAAGGCGAGCCGGCGCTTCATTGAGTTCCCACTGAGCGCGGAGGAGGCCGAGTTCCCCATCGCCTACTCCATGGTCATCCATGACAAAATCGAGATGTTCGAGCGGCTCCTGAGATCCATCTACATGCCACAGAATGTCTACTGTGTCCACATAGACAGCAAGTCGCCGGCCACCTTCCAGGAGGCCGTGAGGGCCATCGCCGCCTGCTTCCCCAACGTCTTTGTGGCCAGCCGCCTGGAGAGGGTGGTCTATGCCTCCTGGTCACGCCTGCAGGCTGACCTCAACTGCATGCAGGACCTGCTGCGGAGTCCTGTGCCGTGGCGTTACGTCCTCAACACCTGCGGCACCGACTTCCCCATCAAGACCAATGCGGAGATGGTCCGCGCCCTCCAGATGCTGCAGGAGCAGAACAGCATGGAGTCGGAGAAGCCGTCGTCCTACAAGCAGCTGCGGTGGAAGTACCACCACGAAGTGGGGGAGGCCATCTCCCAGACGGCCACCGAGAAGCAGCCGTCGCCGCTCAGCTCCCCCATGTTCACGGGCAGCGCGTACATCGCGGTGACGCGGGCCTTCGTGCAGCACATCTTCGAGGACCCCAAGGTGCTGCAGTTTCTCGAGTGGGCCAAGGACACCTACAGCCCCGACGAGCACGTCTGGGCCACCCTCTCCCGCATGCCCGGCGTGCCGGGCGCCCTGCCCCAAAACGACAAGTTCCAGCTCTCGGACATGAACGCCCTGCCCCGCCTGGTCAAATGGCAGTACCTGGTGGGCGACACCAGCAAGGGAGCGCCCTACCCGCCCTGCACCGGCCGGTACCAGCGCGCCATCTGCATCTACGGGGTCGGAGACCTGCCCTGGATGCTCCGCCAGCACCACCTCTTGGCCAACAAGTTCGACCCCCAGGTGGACGATGCCGCCATCCAGTGCCTCGAGGAGCACCTGCGCCACAGGGCCCTGCGCGGCGCGGGGCTCTGAGGGGAGCTGCCGCACAGCCCGCCCCGGCGGCGCCTGAGGGGCGGCGGGGGAGGAGCCGCGGGGCGCCTCACGGACCGGGGGCTCCTTCCGCGGCCCTGAGGAGAAACGGCGGAGCCCCGGGGTAAGCGGAGGCCGAGGGGTGGCACCGGGCTCGGTGGGGGAAACGGGGGTGCTGGGGTGGGAGGGCGCAGTCCCCTCCCGTCTTCCCCCCCTCCTCTCCCCCCTCTGCCGGCGGGCGTCTCCTCAGGCAGGGCGCGCATCCCCGGCGGCTGCCCCCCGGCCGCCCTGAAGAACCGGGGCCGGTGTTTTTCCCGTTCTCCATCCACTGACTGTTGGCAAAAGCGACGCCAGAGCCCCTTTTTGTTTTAGAAAAGCACGGCCAGGTCACAGGCCAGAGTGACTCCGCGTCCTGGTACGAGCACAGGTGAAACCCTGCAGTTGATTGCTTTTTTGTAAAGCACCTGGCACCTGCCACACCGCTCGGCTCGGCGTCGGTTTGCTTTTGTTTCAGGCACTTTAGAGTTGTTTAACTGCTGTCAATAGCTGCTGGCCATAAAAAATGGTTTGTCCATAAAATCAAACATAACAAAATAGGTGGCTTATTGGTGTTCTGTGTACTGTAGTCACCTGAGGAGAACTAACTGCTCCCAGGCAGAGCCATTAAACTATTTCATCCATCTGGACCCCACTTCTCCATCTGTAATACACGCGGAGGGACGCTTAAGTAGTTAACTGTGTGCTAACCTACATTTTCTAACATCTTCCTCTCTATCCCTCCTCCCAGGAAAGGGAATATTATAAGGAGTGCTCTCAGTAATGTAATGGCCACATCCAGTAGTGTGTTGGGCCTTTTAAATGAACAAAACATCTGACTTGCTCTTTTTTTCCTAAAGTTTCTCTTAGTTGAAAGATCTGTGAAGATCTGTATTTCACCTACTTTGCCCACCTCACATTAAAGCTGGCTACTTCCTGTGGATCCTACAGTGCTTCACTACCTAAGATGGTGAGGATTTAATTCAGTTGCCTTTATTTTTCCTAGTAATTTTCTTACCAGTAAGCACTCTTGCTTTTATAAATTCAGTCTCCTGTGGAGAACAACCATTATCCAAAGAACATCTGAAGCAGTTCCACAGCTTTATACAGTAATGACTGAAACTACAGTTATTTAAAACATTGATTTAAATAGGATGAGGAGATTAAATAACTGACTTGAAAAGGTGTGCCACTGCAGTTTTGTTGGACATTTTAAAACAAGTTCCCTTGTAAATGCTGATTTTTAAAACAACACTGATTTCACAGCAATTGTTAAAGGCAAAACAACAACAAAAACAACTATCAGCAAGACAAGCTGCCAATTAAACAACTATCTAACATATCATTGGGCATTTATCTACCCAAAAAGACTGAATAATAATATTATTACTGGTCCCTCTAGGAAGCTTTTTCCAAGTACTGTAAATAGAAATCAGCTGCAATAGAGATTTAAGCTTTATGCTAATCTGTTAATAGCATACAAAACTTAAAATGGTTTCAGCAGCCAATTCAGCATTAAATAACAAATATTCACCTTTGCAGTACATTCATTTAGAACAGAACTTCTATGCTAACTCATGGTGCGAACTCAAGTTTCCCAACACGCCTGCTACCAAGCCATAGCTGCCTATTTTGATTTTGACAGTTGGAGCTCTTTCTTTTACTGTAGATTATATATATTTACCTAAAGTGGTTAACTACTGCCATTGGCTCACTGGTGGGATTGGGATACATTCACATTTCTAGGCTAAATCAGGCAGAGTGGGGTCCATGTGTTTGTAATTATGTGAAGGTAGTCTGTATGTTGTCTTTTTCCCTTGGAAAATAGAAAACAAACATCCATAGTCATGGAGAAAAAACAACAACAACAAAAAACAACAACAAAACAGCTCACTTGTCTATTCTAAGGAATTTTATCAAAACCAATCCCATCCATCAAACAAACGTCTCTAGGAAATACATTTAGTTTTTCTCCAAGAATCTTCTGAGCACCTACAAAGAATGAAAGGGTGCTTGGGGTAGGAGGGACCTCAGCCTGAAATGGTGACAGATTCCCAAAGAAGGGATCTCTGAAGTATTTTGCAAAGAAAGATTTATACTCACAGGTTACTTACAGATTTATTGCAGTAATTTTTATCCCTGTCAGTCTGTAAATATGTATAATTTCTTCGGTTTTCTTCTCTCAGAAATGCAAGGTATTGCTTGTATAGACTAAATAACAGTAGATGTTTTATCTATCGACAAACTGTCAAAAAAAAAAAAAAAAGAGAAAAAAAACCACAAACATTTGAGATGGAGGGAGAGCAACAAGTACCTAGATCTGAAAAATACAAAATAAGCCACTTCAGATCAGTTCCACAGTAAGTCTCTTGGCAGAGTCACAATGACTTTTCTTTTAATATTACTTACTACAATCTATGCTCTTCCTGGTTAGAACTGGAAACAGATAATTTAACATTTGTCCACAGTTGAAAGAGCTTGCCCATTAAATATGAAGGCCTCAGTGGAACCAGCATATATACAAGTTTTACCTCTTCTCAGGGAACTAGTCAAACCACATACACAAAGCATTTTTGTGCTGTAAACATACACCTATTACATCATAAAAGCAATGCCTTACAGAGTAACAAAAATGAATGAAAGGTAATTACATCAAAAGGGTTTAAAATATATTTGGCCTTTAAATACAGTCCATCTGCCCAACCCACCAAAAAGTTTGTTTTTTATTTAAGCATGTCTAGCTTGAAAAGTTGGTTCTCAGGAATTTCTAAGTCACTCTTTTCTATTTCTATTGTGAAGCTTTGCTCCCAAACCTTTATATATGGCTTATGCCATCATATTTTGAGGCAGTTGACTATCTTTGGTGCATTTGGTCAGACAGAAACGGTCATTGGGTGGAAACGGTCATTGAGTAGCTGGACTCTCATTTGACACCTCATGGGCTGTATGGAGTCTCTGACAAAATATTTACTTTTCCAACATGATTATACTATTTTACCATCACCACCAGCATTCAGAATTTTGGATTACTCACAATTTATCTCAGATAATTTGGTTCCAAAAACAAAGGCATATCTTGTGCAAATTTATTTTCAACTCACCGTTCTCCTTTTAGTAGTGACCTAATTTCTTCTGGAGGAACATGAGGCTACTCCCAAATTGAGAATGTGAACTAAGATAATAAGATTCTGACAGAGGAATATTCACAGCATTTCCTTTTCACAGACATTAGAAATGTCATATTTATGAGTTCAGTCATATGTCAAAGCAGTGATACAGGAAAAAAAATGATTTATAGGTCTCCTTATCATTACAAATGACAATAAAAAATATCACTCAATGCCCATATAGAACTATGTATTCCAGTGATCTCGAAGTATCTCAGAAATAAAATAAATAGCATCTTGGAAAATCAGCGATGGTGCACAAAGAAACGATGCATCTTGCTTGGCAAGGTTAGTTGCAGAACTGAAAAAAAGAATAAACTTGAAATAGAGCAGGACAAACCCTAGCCCAAAGTAGTATTGGCATATCCAGAATACAGGTCGGTCTTTAAAAAAGAGGTTAAATGCCATATGAACTTAGTCAATAAAATCCTTGGCTATCTAAATTAGAAATATAATCATATCAGAAATAGCAGAGTTAACTTGGTCTAGTAAGAGGATGAAACATCTACTTACAATGCTTCTGTCTACAGTCTGTTGTTAACTAACAACCTGATTTTTAAATAAACCACCAGTTGTTTAAGGAGGAAGTATGTTGCACATTGCCATTTGCCTTTCAAGATACTCACAGGAGGAAGGTGAAACTAATTCTGATGTCGAGTAACAGATGTATTCTTTTTATACTCACCTGGTATTAATTCAAGTTTTTTTCACTTTCTTTTTACAAGAACAACCTAATGTGAGCTGAAACTGGCATAATATATATTTAAACAGAAGGTCCGTGAACAGCTCTTCTTAACTATATTGAGGAGGATCTACTTCCTTCTTGCTTTGCATTTCTTTCATATTTTATATGGTCTTCGCCTAAGCATTCTATAATAAAGAAATGGGTCGATGGAAATAAATTCAGAGTAAAACAGAGTAAAACAAAAAAATTCTGAAAAAACAGAAGCAAACATGACCTATAGAAACAAAGTATTGGTAAAATATTTTCTGTTGTACATAAAGTTGATTCAGCCATTGATTACTATACCATAATATGTCTAATTTATACACTAAGTTCGTCTCTGAGCAAAGCTATTTTCCTAATGAAGGATTCCCTCTAAATCATTGAGGCTGAAATCCAGATCTCCCAGTGCTCTTACTGAAGTTAACATGTTCTTTACCATGCTCCTACTTGTCTTCTTTTTTTCCCCAACCATTTTCCCCAGGAACTTTTAGAGCACTGAAAACCAAAACGAAGTCACTAGTACTTTAACTGAACTACTACTTCCTGTGCCACTGAGGATCCTCAAAAGCAAATATCCACGTATTGCCAGTACCTCTTATCTACTTCACTGTACCTAATAGTCATTGTGTCACATTACAAAATGACCCTGACTGAACTTGTCTTCTGGAAATTTGTCATAAATCCTTCCTGCTCTGTACTTACTGTTCTTCCTTGATTTGTCTTTCGTAACGTTTGAAGTGAGATATCCACATCCCTGACTGAGTAAACAGCTTGCTTTAGCTAACATCCGGTTTTATGCTCTTTAGAAATTAACATAATCCCTTTTTCTCATAGAAGCCATGTTTATACAGGCAGTGACCCATAGCCACTTTTGTTTACGGATTTATTTCCTTTTTCTCACTTTTTTTTTTTTTCCTTCTTTCCTTTTATTTCTAAATAAAACATCCACTGCAGCTCAAGGTCAAGATGCAAAGGTATCTTTTGTTTTTTCTCCACTAGGTGGAAGTGACTGTGACCTTTATAAAATAAATTGACCAAAAACAACAAATAAGCAAACAAATCCGTAACAACAGGAAGAACTGAACAGGTAGCAGCATGCAAACTGATGCTGTAGCCAATGAGATAGGTTGTCTTCTGCATCTTAATGTCTTGGACATTAAGATAGCTTAGTACAACAAATGTTCAGTTAATACTTTAAGGTAAAAGTTCAACGAATCTCCTGAGATCACAAAGCACATCAATCATATGGACAAGGAGGGATTAGCAGAAATTCAAACAGAGGAAACAGCAAGCGGCCAGAAAGGTATGAAGGAGAGTACAGTAATAAAAAGCAGGAAGAATACTGGCACCAAAACCCTTTACCTTCTCTTTCTCCCACTCTCCATCAGTGAACTGAAATAGCCTCCACAGAAACAGCAAATCAGAGGCCTGGACAAACACCATCCCAGAAATGTAGTTAGAGCTGAGAACTGTGCTGCCAAGCCAGTGTCAGGGCTTATCTTGGCAGCTGTGAGGTTTAGCAGGAATTAACTCCTCCAGAGGTACAGGCAAGCTTCTCTTCTGCAGTGAGCAGGCAGCAGTCTTCATGCCATAGGCAGGTACTCTTTAAGGCATTCCTGAAGCAATTCAGGAAATCACAAAGGTTATTTCCAGTAATTATTTATGCCTCAGTATGCCTCAGCTGTTTTCTAAAGAGATAGCAGAGTTAACAGGGTAAAAAGCTTATGCTGCTTGGGGAGTTCAAGAAAATTAGCCTACAAAAAAGGGGTGGGAGGTATATACCCTTATGCATGTTCTTCCTTCACATACACAAAATCAACACTAACATCTGCAGCTTTCAAAAGTATATTCACTGAACAGACAGACATCAAAGAGTGGCAGCTGCAGCTCTTGCACTGTAACTTAACCATGCAAGGAACAAGGGTGCCAAATGCTTCTCCACTGCATATGCAGATTGCCTTTTGGCTCTCAAGGAAAACAGACCACAAGAGTGAACTAGAGGACTGATTACAAAAAGCTGAAGTATGCAGTAGTCTGTATACATCCAGATTTGATCCATGTCACAGAAAATGCCCCGCAGATGCAAGAACATCAGATACCTGCATTGCCTAATGGTGCACTGTCACGAAGCAAAAATATGAGGATTATGTAAGTTAATTTTAGGAACAGTAAGTAGTCGAGCTTAAAACAAACTGTTTGCAAGCTAAATTCAGAATACTTGGAAAACAAGAATTCCACTGTGAGAGTGGAAAACAAGTGGTTTTCAGAACAACTTGATGCATTTGCAGTAACCAGAACTATCCTATGTCATCAGACAATTTTAAACAGAGATACTAAAACAGAATCCAAATGTCAAAGAAAGCTTCTAATACCACTGATAACTGGCCAGGCAGCAAAAATATAAACATCAAGGTACATTTGCCTTGCCTTCCTTCAGTTTTTGTTTGGTAACTTCTCTTTTCCTGGCTTTCTGTACAAATGTGCCTTCAGACTTCCAGCTGCAGAGAGGAAAGGAGTGTCTTAGGTTATAGACGCACATGCTTGTTTGTCCATTTGGTCCCACTCATTTGTATGCTGTTTCATCTAAAATGTTCCTTTGCTCCCAATTTGTGTATGCTTTCTATCTTTTCACACTGATGAAATAACAGATCCTCGCAGTGCACAGTCCCTTCTTTACCACTGTGCCAGAAACAGATTCTTGTCCCCAGTCATTCCAGTTCCTCCAAAATTCCACCAGGCTAATTAAGAACATCAGTCGCACTTAAGCATTTGCACATTTTTCCACTACAGAAAAATTGGAGTGCTTTAAGCACAGTGCATTTAAATTAATTTCAGAATGCTCACCTCCTTTTCAAATGCTTCCTTGCTTTCAAAGGCAAGTCAACGTTCAAATCTCAGTATTCAAGCAAATGGGAACCACCAGATAAGTACGGTGTACTGTTCAGAGTCTTACTGTTATGTATCACTACAGAGGATACCAGATGACCATACCCTTCTCCAAAGAACCACGTCTAGATCTCTTGTGAAACTCTTGCCTCTTCTTGGTTCCTGTTTTTAAAAAAGTCAGTAAAATTGTCCTGAATTTATGAACTTTATCATTTCTGGTCCTGCTCGCATTGATTTGAATGTCAACAGTTACTAAGTAGCAGACATCTTTGCCATCAAAATTATTTCTCCTTTTGTTTGCCATTTTTCATAGCATATATATACATTAAACAATTTGCTTTTTCAGTTACATATTTCCTTTGAACTAGCAGCTAAAATAGCACTAAGCATGAGAGCGCTCACAGAGCAGTATTCAAGCAGTGAAAGGTAAGAGAAATCAGATGGAGTAGTATGAAGGAAATGCAAACAAATTTATTCCATACAAAAAAAATCACATCAGTGTAATGCTGCTTCTCTATTAAATTTGTTTTTAATGGAAAAATCCTACTAAGTATGCTAATGCAGACTTAATTGGAACAAAAGCTTATGTATATTTATTTGTACTAGGAGGGAGGCTACCAAGTCTTGGAGGTTGAGAAGTTTCTGTCCAGAGACAGGAAGACTGCAGAGTTGAAGGTAGGAACAGCAAACGCATTCAAGAGGGATGAAATTCATTTTCCAGATGATTATTAGAGGGGGAAAGACAAACAAACGAACAAACAAAACAGTTAAACCTAAAGATTGAGTATGATGGAGAAAAAAAACAGAAAACCATACCTTTGCATCCTTTGAGATAATGACCTCCGCACATACTGACTGTACTGCTCAAGTAAGAGCAATAGTCTGTTCTTTTGGTTTCAAAATGAGTTACTTACCAATCTGCAGCTCACAGAAGACATTTAGCAGAGATATAAGACAAAAAATTAGTCATAAATGTAATACTTGGAGCAGTCTACTAAGTAAGTCTGTGAAAGCTTTTCTCACTTGACAAGAAAAATCTCTTGCCTATAGAAGAGATTCCAGGCCTGGAGCATGGAAGGATCCTTGTTTTCCCTCAATGATCAGCACTTCTGATCAAGAGCACTAACCTTCATGTTTTAAACACCTTCTACATGTCATTTCCAGGTCACAGTGGGGTAAGGCAGGGCTTGCCACAGAGGCAACGGTTTCAAAACTAGCCTAGACTGTCTTGGCTGTACCTCAGGGAAAAATGTATCAGGGAAGGCAGCTTTCAGTCAAATGTTTGCTTCTCATTTCTGCTAATAGAAATAATAAGAGAGAATTTAACATTTTCACTTAATGCCATGATAAGGCAGGTGAGCTACTAGGCACAGTCTTAATATGTTCAGAAGATGTTAAAAGAGGGAGGCAGACATTATCCCAGCCCCCCTCCCCCAAACATACATCCTTTGAAGACCAAAGACAGGATTTAGAGATCTATAATAGACTGGAAAAATGTTAAAGGAAATACTAAAACTTTATTAGTTTAATTAACAGACTCAGCCACTGACATATGGAGGAATATTTCAACACACAAATTATGCTTCAGTTTTGGCACAAAGATTTAGACTGATTTGAAAAAAAATAATTACTCCATGACTTTTTTGTGTAATTCCCAGTTCCCAATAATCTGTAAGTAGTCTACTGTCAAAAATAAATCAATTTGACACAGCCGAAACAGCTGGAATTCCTACAACCACACTGGGACATGCTGTTAAGTCAGACATAGAAGCTGTACGTTGTATTAATACTTTTAGTGCAGTAACTATTTTAAGGGTCTCTTGATTGGAGTTACTTAGTGGCATATTTAAATCTGAAGAACACAGTTATCCATTTGAAATCTCTAATTTCATAGCTCTTGTTGAAATCCTGATTGCCAGGTGCTCAATTAAATGTATTCCACATAAAAATCTGTTAGATAAACATGAAAAAAAGCAGCACTAACATCTGTTGAGAATGTAGTGCAGTCTTAACAGTCTTTGACTCATGAGCTGTGCAATAATATTTTAATATTCTGGTTAATGTATTATTAGCATAGCGTACCATGATACTTACAGATACCTATTATCTATCTAACACATATAAGATATATGCAGATAGCTATTACCTATTTATGGATAGAAAGAGGCAGTAACAAACAGACAAGTGTACTGACCAGCAGGAGCTGCAAAGTTTTTGTTGATGTCCTCTAACATTATTTTTAAACAGCCATTTCTTGTGGTCCTAGTCAATGCAAACATATTCAGATGAGAACCCTGGAACTGAAAGCCTTTTACAACAGCCTTGCAACATTACGCAAAACACATTTAGACAATATTGGGAGAACATATTACTGTCTGTTCCTACACAAAGCTTTCCAATGATCACTCATTCATTCACAAGTTTTTAAATAAAAGTTTATTAGAGAAATTATTTTGAACAAAAAAAGGCAACAGTATCTGTTGTAATTTTTTTTAAAAAAGTAACATCGTGTTCTTCATGCCCCATGTGGTGAACTGAAGAAATGCTACAGGTATTTCTTCCACTGTTGTTCTGTGATGCTTTCTTAGTATGGATTAACTCACATTTGCATCACAAGAATCAAGTATGAATACAGTCCCTTCCCATGCTTCTCTCCAGAAAGTGCTGCATATTAACAGAAAATATTGCAGGCAAACCACAGATCTAATCATTCGGCAGTATTGGAACCAGTGTCTGGAAATGAAAAAAAGAAAGCGTGAGTTGTACATACCCACACTAGAGTAAAGCTAAAGAGAACCAGCACCATTCTCTAGTACCTTCCCCAAGCTCAACAGCATCCCCCAAGCATTTTGGAACAGAACATGCTCTGTACCTAAGTAGTTCCCTCCACTGTTACCAATGCGAGGCATGAACTGCTTGTGCTCTTCCACTTCATTTAGCAACACTGAAAAGAGCCAGCGCAAAACTTAAAGGTTGTACACGCACATCATTTGCTGTTCTGGCACCAAAAATCCAAGAAGCTTTGCTGTAACTCAGTGATACACACTTTACTGCAGTCACAAGCACATCTTGCTAAGTCACGTGATCTACTGAAGAGAAAACTTTTAGCAAATCCGGTAACATGAGCTCCTATAGAGTGTATGCTACTGTGTATGTCTTACGCATTCTTAAATATGAGAATCAGTATGACCTTCATTAAAACAACTGAGAGCAATTCTCTGTTCCAAACTTTAGTCAGAAGCACCAACTCACACCAATGCAATTTCTGGTATTACTACCAGTACTGCTTTCTTGTTCTTAGTGCTATAGCAAAAAAAATACTTATCTTTGGGTGTAGGGAAAGACAAGTCAATGTCTACTACAGTGTTTCTTTAGCAAGTCAACTCTTTGTGTAAAAATGGCTGAAATTGTAAGAGCAACTTTAAATCACCCAGTTCTTTAAATCTTATCTGCATCCTTCAGTAAGCATGAATATTATTAACAAATTGAAAATAAGGGAACATTATTAACAAATTGAAAATAAGGGAACATTATTAACAAATTGAAAATAAGGTTTCCTCTACTAGCTAAAGTGAGCGCACAAAAATTGAGTATGACTGTATGCTTGCCTAATACCAGAAGTTGAGAAAACAAATTCTGTCAGCTGTTTAGAACTACAACTCAACATGACCAACACAATCATGCCAGGATCCAAGAAGCCATGAGGAACTTGTGTCAGAAGACTAGGGTATGCCTAATTAAAGTCTTTTCCATTCTCATATTTTCCTTTTAGCATCCCTTCACTCCTCCCCGTGAAACAACCTGCACCTTTTCACACATCATTAGTGACATTCTCCCACATGGATGGTTAAAAGTTATAAGGAAGCTTGCCACAAAAGTCACTAAATGATTTTTTTCCAGTAAAGAATTTCAAGCAACATCAACAAAAAGTAATGTTGTCGATGGTACGGAACAAACTCCTATGTGCAGTGTACATACAGTGGGCCTCTTGAGCAATACATGTTACATAGCATGATCTGCAGTGCCAGCATAAGCTTCTCATATGCTTTGGTCCCCACTACCAAATCCAGCAAGCAATTGCTTCAACAGTTTTCTCAGACAACTGCTTGCTCAGACTCACGAAGCAGTCTTTGATTCAGATAAAATATGGTGCTGTTCTAACAGGTTAATACTACAGAAATCACCACACAGGAATTCAAGCCAGATTACTTCTGACTCTGTAACTGCTGTAGCGGTAGTGGTTCAACAACAGATATCCAGCAGTCTCACATATTCCTATTTCAGTGTTTGGCAATAAGAGAAGCACTCAGCTTGCTTTTGTTTCATTTCTCATTATATGTAAAATGAAGCTCAGAGCCCTACTTCTTGCCTAAAAATAGTGTCTTGCCTTAACTGGGCATTTGGTCAAATCTTTCTATAAACGATCAAGTCTTGTGTCTCAGCTTAATTATATCATAGTCCATACTTACTTTTTCCATCACATGCTACAATTTTCACTTTATCCACTTTCACAAGTTCAGTGACCTCCCTAAACTCAACATCATTCAGTACAAATGTCCACACGTTGTCACAGAACCTGTATGTATTCAGAGACCCCTTTAAAAAGACAAGAGACATTTTCTATAGGAAGCATACCAAAAATATAAGAAAATACGATGTTTACTGTTTACAGAACTACATATCTTCTAGAGCTATGAATCAGTTAACCATAAAGCCAACTGTTACCATGAATGCATGCAAACATAGCAAACAAGCAACTGAGGAAAACTGTAATTTAAATGCCCTCCAGTGGCCGAAGTTTTCAAGACCACATTGTGATGTTACACCTATGCAGAGGAGGGAAGCTTCATAGGCATGCTAAGAAGGCTTGTACCTTTTCTAACGTGTATAAAGGATCTGTATAACTTACTTCAGTATCAGAAAACATTTTTAAAAATATGGGATATAAAAAAAATCAGTAATAGCAGTGATCGTAACAACATGCAAATTCTGCAACAGCATAAATACAAAAAATAATGACAAAATGTAGGTATGTGGCATAAAGGGGTATCCCCCTACATTTCATGCTGATACACACACCTTCTGGCCTTCATCTTCCCCTATTTTAAATTGATTCTCTTGGAACTTAAGTTCCACATCAAATTTTTAGTTCTCTACCTAATGCATCCTTAACACTTTTCTACACCACATTACGTATACAAAAAAGTATACAAGGAAAAAAAATCTCTGACATGTCTATATGGAGAAATAATTTAAAATCCTAAAAGCACACTTTGTTACTATCTTCTGCATAGACTGCAGAAGTATTAGGACAACAGTATTTTTTCAAAATTGTCATCAAATTGACATAAAACAATTTGCTGGCTATCTGACATTAATTAGGGTGGGTGGCTGAAAAAAACAAACTTATTTTTCTGTGACATTTACAGAATACAGAAGCAAAATCATTCAGTGATTTGCATAAGGGTAAACTTGCAACTCTTTTCATATCAGAGCAGAAGGTGAAAATCTGGCTTTATCTCACTTCTGCAAGGTATAACTGAGAGAAGCAAAAGCCTCTCCATTTACAAGACACTGAGGATGGCAAATGCCACCCATCAAAGCATTGCCCTCTTCTCCTTCCTCTGTTTTCATCTGACCAAATCTCTGGTTTTGATTTTTGCGTTCCTCCAAAAGTTTCCCAGTTTAATAGCAAGAGAATAAGCTTTACGATCACATATACAACATGCGTGTAGGTAGTCCTATTTCAGAGTCAAAAAGAACCTTTGCAAGTTTCCACTTACAGCACAGTTTTTGCCAACATTCTGCATTGACACGCAATTGCTGTAGCTCACCAAGAACTTTGATGTGAAGTTGTCTTACCCTGAAATTGACTCTGTTCCGCACTCGTTGTGCCAGTGCTGAATTGATAGCTTTGTCAAACTGAAGGAGCACCTGAAGGGCCAGCTGAGGAGTGATCTGCTGCGACTGCAGTGGTTTAAAAAAAGAGTTTTGAGTTGCTTCAAAGTTAACTCAAAAAACACACTAAAAGTTAAAAACATCACTACAAAGTTTACACGAAGCAGTTCTCTGAAAGAATGCTTTATGGAAATACTACGTTCTTGTATTTATTTCATTTTTCCCATTTATGTTTGGGAGAGGAAGCAATGTGCTAAGAGAATGCATTGTGCTATACAAAGATTTCGACTGAGAAATGATCATCGGAAACAAGCGCAAGAGCAGGACACGGCAGTGTTCTGCATCCATCTGGCTGTCCATTTAGTGGGATGAGCGACAGGGGAAAACGCCGCTTTAAAAACATGCACACACACACTTTCCTTTGTCTGGAGCGTTCAGCTGAAGCCTCCCCACGCGACCAGCGCTCTAAGAGCGGCCGATCTCCGCCGTAAGCCTTCCAGCACGGCTCACCAGCACCCCCAGCACCAGCCTCCGGGCCGCAGAGCCGCCCCGGGCCTCTCCCCCCAGCCCAGCGCGCAGCCCCCGCGGCCCGGCTGGCCCGCACCTGTATGAGCTCGTCCAGGCTCTCCTGCAGGCTGTTCCCCAGCGTGGTGTTCCTGTACAGCTGGTACGCCATGCTTCCCTGCGGCGGGCCGGCCTCTCTCCTGCTCAGCCGCGGCTCCGGGCGCCTGCTGCGTCCTCGCTCTCATCAAAAAACCGAGGGGAAGCGCACCTGGAAAACACAGCGCGGCCCTCACTGCGCCGAGCGCCCACCGACCACGGAGGGAGCCCCGGAGCCCGGCACCGCGTCCGGCTCCCCCCGGGACCCCTCCGGGCCCCCCACGCCCCCCGAGCGGCCCCTGCCTCACCCGCCGCGAGCGGCCGGACGAGGAGCGGCGCGGCCCGGAAGCGGAAGGCCGAGGGAGGAGCCCGGCCCCAGGGGCTTGGGGAGGGGAAAGGCGGCGATCGGCGGGCTGCGGAGCGGGAAGGGCGCGGGCCGTGACGGGAAACAGCCAGAGCTCTGTCAGAAGCATCTATTGCGGTCAGGTTTCCCCACGAAACGGTTGCGGTGAGGGCTAGCAGCCAGCACGCTCAGACATGGTTACCGCAGCACACCACGGGAAGCTGAAAAGAGACGCTAATTTAAGAGGGAATTATAATACATGAAGAGGTAGGCGAAGAGCCGTGTGCTTGCGTGGTTTTGTATTCAAGGGGCAAAGGAAAATACCATCAAAGCTTCAAAGAGTGCATGTGGTCAGTTATTTAAGCCAGTTACAACATCTGTGGTTCATAAACTGTTTTATTTAGAAACTGTTTTGGCACGACTGCTGCAGGTGCATTTTGTTAAAAACCACAACTTTCCCAGTGCATACAGATTGGAGTTTATTGGTATTAACAGACAGCGTTTCAGCCCTTCCATTTACCATTCAGATGGCAGAGTGCCCTCCTATACTAGGGCATTTCATTTCACCAAAAAATGCTTGGAGATGACAGAGTAACTACAGAACCATGGGGAAATTAAGCATCCAATACAGGGAACAACAACAGGTGACAGAAGAAAGTATAGTCAACTTAATTCTGAAGTTGGGAAACCTGCAAGATTTGTCCTTCAAAAAATACTTAAGTATCCCTTATGTTTCAGAAAACTATTGAATAAAATCAGGTATCCTTGAAAAGTATCATTAAAGCACATTTGTTCAAATACCTCCAACAACCAGGCTGTGAAACAAATCCTCTAGAGAATGACCAGCATCCATGAGGACTGAGTAAGAACCTTCACCCAAACCAGTAAAAAACTTCCCCAGTTAAAAAAAAAAAAAAAAAAAAAAAAAAAAAAAAAAAAAAAGCATGCAAGCTATTCACTCTCTCCCTGTTCTTCATATGAAATTTCTGAGGGAAACTTAGTGAGGGAGACTGGAATGATTTAAATAAGTGTCAGCAGCTTATACTAAGAGCTGTGTGTAAGCCGTCTTTCTACATCAATACTATACAAGTCAGTAGAATACATAGAAAGTGGAAGAAATACACCTTTCAGCAAGAAGCTTAATACTCTATGACAGATTCAGTCCTATTCAACCTACTCAGTGTACTTTTTTTTTTTTTTTTTTTTTTTTTAAAGATCCTACAGTCTTTTCAGTGGATGACAGTGAGGCTGTAACATGACTAGGCACTGGTGCCCTCTCCTTATGAGACAGTGAGGTAATTTCACAAAAGATTCCATCACCACCACCCTTTAATCTAACTTTGAAGTCTGGCAAATTCACCATTGAAAGGTTCTAATACATCATTGCAGCGTTTAAGTGTATGATGTGTACAGCATTTAAGTGTATGAGACTTGCCAAAACATGCTAACACATCGCAGGCTATATGCTTAGTTGTGTGCAATTCAGAATCTAACTACTGTTTTTCACTACACAGCTCCTCGCAGCAACAAGTACTGTTCTTTACTTTCAATGAACAATACACTAAGCCGCAAAAATTTAGGAACAAGGTTACAGATTATTCTAACTAGTTCTAAGCTTTTGGAACCAAAAAGTGTGTATTTTAAATTCCAGAACTTCAAAGACTCCCATATGCCTCAAAACTAAATCCTTATACATCCCTCTTCGTTACTTTCTAACAGAACATAGTTTTGCCATACTACATAAAACCATCAAGAACATTCATATAATCGTCTATTCACACCATTTTTACTTTCTCCAAAATACTTCTACCACTTTTGAACATCTCTCCTGTTGCATAACTCAGTTCACAGAATCTCACATCTGCACCTGCAGAGGCTGCTATGCCAAACAACTCAATTTGTGTCACCCCATAATACCCAAAATTACTTATAAGCACATACACATATATACATTCTCACACACAAACTGATTAAAATCTCCAAATTGAAGGTGAATTAGTGACTCAAACTTACATTGACAGAGCTCAAATTGTGTTCTAGCAACACAAATTTTACCTCTAGGAAGAAGTGCCAAAGGTGAACTCCCTATAATACTGTAACTTACCACAAAGTGATTCAGGTTCTGAAATAACTTTATTAGTATGACATTCTGACTCTAATGTTTTTAAATATTAAAATATATTATAGTTTTTTAAGTATATAGAATAATTTAAGCTTTACAAGAAGTTAATTTGTGTTCAAGATAACTGGGACCTCTGCTTTTTGTAAACATCCCCCTCACCATTAAATGATGAGCTGGAAAATGTCAGAGGGGCATCGCTCTTTAGTACACAAATTTCTCATGCTGTTTATCTTTCAGGGACAGAACAACTGTTATGTTGGATATCCAATTACAAAAACTTATATTAAAGAAACTGTTAGGTGAGCATACATACATTTCCAAAAGAAATAGAACTACTGCAACATGAAGCCGTTGAACCAGCCAGCCACCATGAAAAACAAAGCTAATAATCCCATAATTTGAGATTACAGCCTATACAGAGCACTTTATACTGCACTATATACATGAGGAAAAGGACATACAGAAGGGCAATCCTCCCACTAAGAATGTGATTTTACTGAGAAGGATGCTTTTTTAAAACTAGGAAGAATTTGAAGCAAGATTACTGGAATGCTTAACATATACCTTAGGGCCCACAGGAAGATTTCCAGGCTTGCACTGCATTGTGGAAGTACTAGAGTTAAAATTAACAGGTTGTGAAAGTGTCCATTTTACTAACTGTAAACTAGGTCGACATCAAAATTGAAACAGGAGATAAGACAGCCCTAAAGAAATTGTTCAAGTGTTCTGCTTTCAAAGGATCCAAATAGATGTAAGGCAACTTGAAATTAACATTGCCTGTTGAATAAGAACATCCTATATATTAATCTCTTTGAAACCATCACACAGAAGCTAGCATAACAGAAGTACCTAGATCTTGAGATGAAAGTCTCTGAATTGCAGGCAAACTCCAAGAGACATGGGCAATCTGTCCTCATCTGACATCAACCTCCTCTCAGTTTATTATGTGTATCATTAAATATACTACGTTAAGTAGTCATTAGTAATAAATCTGGATCACAGAATTAGCTCTTGACTGATACAGATCAGTGACAGGTAGTAATCTAGTTGAACACTTTAATTCCCAAGAAAACTGTGTAACACTTAACATTAAGAACAGATATTTTTGCTGTTAAGATAAAAATACGAGCAGACTAAAAACCAAAGTGAAGAAAGATTTAATATTTGCTACAATATTAAGTTGCTCAGCTCCTGAATGGATTAATTTCCATGTATCTGCCCTTCTAGGGAAACAGCTATCAGATACATGACAAACATTTACAGCCTACCAACCAGTGCATAATTGCTACCCTGATAAGCCTATAAACCTCAGTTATAGATCCAATACCTCTCACAGAGGAGTTTAATACCAGTGTGGTATTGTTGCCTTCTTTGTAAGTGAAGTTAGTGCTGTATCTGGTGCCAAACAAAGAGCTTTAGAAAGGGGTACTTCATCTACAAGGATGACAGTTATTCTAAGACTCCCCCTACTTCTGTGAACAACTGATATTATGGCTAAGATATCTGAGCGATGCCCCAGCTCTACTGAAAATAACTAGAGTTTCTGGTGGTGGTATCCTGGAAGAAGGAAGAACTAGAATGAACTCATTTCAGCAGGGCAGCTGAACTGTCCTTGATTTCCTGAAACCATCCAAACCTTCAACTTAAATTTACAATGGTCTGATTAAGAGGTCTGGTGTCCTATTAGTTACTCAAACAGTTCAGTTTCCATTGTGGCAGAGGCTTAAACCCTTTGTCCAACAGATTCAGAGAACTCTAGATGTGAACTTTGAGAAGTAGATTAAGACAAAGCTCAAGCTCACTCTAATGAGTTAAATAGGTGCTGCTTGTGTGAGATGTGAACAGAAATAAGGATCTCCACACGAGAGACTACATTGTGACTGTTAATATTCAAACAAATTATGGTTTCTATGACAACCAAGAAATGCACTAGACCATTTACAGCAACAGATCATGCACTTTATACAATAAAAATGTAATCTATGGCCTTGCCTACCTGCAAATGAATTCCTTCAGCAGGTACACAATATATTGCTCAAAGTCATAAAAATATATATTATCTTTCCTTTAGCATTTAGATACATAAATATTTTACTGAAGAACATGCATCATTTAGATAAACAATTGCAAGAACATCCTCTAAACACAAGGTTCTTTGACATTTGGCAGTATAAAAGGATTACATAAAGGTAACTACTAAAGTCAAGACAAAACAATACAGCAGTGAACAGTCCATTGTGCTAGTCCGAAGAAGTTAAGCACCTCTTGCAACAAGTTACATAATATATACACACACATTGTAAATGAAGAAAAAAAGCATCGTTCCATCTGTGTATTCTTCAGTCTTGTTTGGACTCCAAAACTTATTGTTCACTTTTCTGCTCTTGCTTTCCATTCAGCTCTTGGTCAACTCTGCTTAGTAAAGAAAGCAGTAAAATTAAAACTATCTTAAGAACAAATTGAGTCTGTAAGCTCATATTAAGCAAAACTATTAACAAGAAAATGCTGAAAGCTCTTACATGGAAAAAGTTTTAGTAAATAAATATTGAAGTGTTAAGATTTTTATTGAATGCAGTCACAACAAGGCTTTAAAATATTTACGTAGTTCCCCCTAGAAATGGATTAAAATTAAGAAACCATTTAAGTAAGGATAGCATTTGAAAGGTGCAAGTGAAATTTGACTGCACAGCAAGGAAAATAAGCAAGTTTTGTGCTCTTATTAATGAACGTAAGCAGGAATACAAGTTTACAGGTAACACAGTATCATCAAGCACTTCTACTTTAATGAATTCATACACAGCAGTATTAGCACAAAATTATCTTTAACATTACAGCAATTAAGCCAAGAAAGTAAGAGCATAAGTTAAATCAAAAAAAAAAAAAAGGTGGCTCCTTAAACTGCGATACTTCTATTAAGTTCTCAGACTCCTATGGAAAAGTTCCAAGAAACTCCAGGAAAAGTTCACCATCATACCACTACAGCTGTTTTTTTGTTTTTGTTTTGCTGTCTGCCTTCGGACTGGCAAACGAAGTAGCTTTGCAGAAACCAAGGGATGGTTCACATTCCTCTGAGATGTACTTTTCATCTTTATTGTAAGAACAAGCTACAATTTTAACCCTATCTTCTGGAAAAGAAGTTGTACGTGGAGATAATTTTAGAATCAACAGTGGTTCCAAACCACGAGGCTCAGGATGAGTTTGTCTAACAACCATGTTGTCTAATCCACCTGTTTGGTCTCTTAAACTGTAACGAGCCAGTTTCTCCAAAACGTTAAAAAAAAAAAAAGGGGAAGTTCTAAGCCAAACCAATAAAAAGGAGCAGCAAATATTCTGTTTTGCAGTTTTAAGAACTGTACCTAGTACATACAAATCCAACAAATCTGGAGCAGTGTTGTCAGTGTTGTACTCTGTTTACCTCCACAGTATGAAGCTGCAACTCACCCCTGTCCTCATTGCAGTATCTTAAGGAAAACATGTTGACGTGACTTGTAAGACTAATTATAGAAAGTGTATGAATCTTTAAGCTAATGTGAACAGGCTGTGCATAGACCTTATAGCTGACAAATCCACAGAAGGACATCATACTCTAGCTTCCAAAGAGACTAAAATATGTATAGCTGAATAATTTCTACTGCCATCCTCAACAAGTTTAGTAACCGTTCTTCAACACATTTCCCTTTCCCTATAGTTGCTTTCAACCTGATTAATGACTCACAACCAATTAGCGCCTGTGATCTTGCCTCTACAAGTAAGTTTTTACTTTGGAAGTGGCAATATTGATAGTGTATTTAAAAGTTTCCAGCATAAAACACTTTTACACATTACTGTTTGAATGCTTCAGTTTTACAACCTGAATACAATGGGCCTTGCAATACAATTGGGCCAAATTATGCACACTGGAGAAAAAAGCAAAAAAGTCTTGTTCAATATGTACTGAAAGGGTTTCTTATATCGAAGTCTTAGAACTTCAGGTTACAACACTGCAAGATTATCACTTAATTGCAGTAATTGCTAGCTCAGTAGCTTTAGGTGCTAGCTTTCAGAGAATTTAAATTCCTTTTCATCTCAGTGTTCCTGTGTTTATTACCCAATTTTGGCAATAAGCCTCCCTCAACAGTTATGCACATACACAGCAAGAGTTGTTAAAAAAAAAAAAGGTAAAGTTAATAGCAAAACCTTTCAGTACATTTGTTAGTTAGACATTGAAAAAAGTAACAGCAACTGAAAAAAAAATATCACAGCTGCTAGGGTAACTTGAATGGTTAGCAGAGACTGAAAGTTAAAATCAAAACCCAGTGTTTATTAGCAAGGAATGTAGGCACTGCAAATACAAACAGCACTAAAAATACTAAATCGCATCTGTGCAAGTTAATAACTGAAGTGAATCTCAAACAAAAATACAGCATTAGAACTTGTTCCATAGTTGCATCTCTGCTGACTAGTTTAACTCTAGCTTAGCACCTGAAAACAGCTCTTCAGACATTACTTGTTAGAAAAAGCAAAATGATTAAATCACTTTGTACAGAAGCATGCTTTTGCCTCTTGAAGATGTGGTTGAAAATCCACATACTTACACCAGGAATCTCATTTAATACTAGAGACTACCTAGAAACGTACTTAAAACATCCAGGGTGAGGTTTCAGATGTTACATTACTTCCATGCATAAAAATTAAGTCACTAGTGCATGTTTATATTTACAAATGCTTATTCCTTTACACAAGCCAATCAACTGGGAGTTAGTTGCAGTGCAAGTGATCTTATCTAGATGCAACCCTAATCAAAACACAAATATACCTTTTTTGTTTCTTTCTAAACTTTTCTTCTTCATACCTTGGTGAAGAAAAGTTTGATTTCAGTAAAAATAAGATACGAAGACCAAATTCAACAGAAGCTGTAAACTAGCATTAGCATCAATATAGTTTCTGGAAACATACCAGGTTTTGAAGTAAGAAAACATTTTGCTCCTCCAACATCTTTAAGTTGAGATCTAATTACTATGACATAATGTATTAACCCAACACAACTTCTTACACAGTACTTACCCATCACTAAAATTGAAAGCCTGTATTCCTAACAGTTTAAAGCCTGACGGTCACCAGAGAAGTCTAAGATTAACTCCTGTAAAGACTGAACTTGGGCTGACTTCATAGTTCCTTAGTACAGAAAATAGTCTTGCAAGACTTGGAATGACAGCCTGCATTTCCATAACTCATCCTTAAAAATCCCATAAAACACTCTAAAAGTAGCACAAGGCCTTGTCACATCTTTCTTCCCCAACAGAAAAACCTGTATCTGCTCTATGGGATACAAAAATTTTACAACCGAAAACAAGCGGATGGTTTACTCCAGTAAGCAGCAGTATTTTTTTCCCCAACATCTATGTGCCTTCTTCCAACACCTACGTGCCACTCTGTCTACAGTGATACTACACCATCTTTCCTTAGAGTTCCCAGTTTCTATTACACTTACGATCCCTTACTGTGATACGTACTCTATAGGCTGCATGTTACAGCTTCCAATAATTTGATAGAATTACTAGTATTGCTGTCTAGCTCTTTGAAGATCTAGGTTTGACGATTTCTCTTTATTACTGCATCCATAAATTCAGTTGATGTGTCATCATTATACCTGATGTCAGAGTTGTGCTGACATTAGAATGGATACTATATGGCAAAAATCAGGAAAGACAGAAGAGTAGCAGGAAAAGACGACCAAGGACATTGATGCTGCCTTCCCCTCCCTGCCACAGTAGTTTTAGAAGTACTGTGGGTAGGGATTCAGCATTTTTCCACCATAGCTCTTCATTTACATTAAATCCCAACCCAAGTGATATTTCACTCTTTAAGCTGTTCTGCATTTTATCATGAACACTGAAGAAACCATAAATAACATCATTAACATGCAGAATTTCTCACTCAAGACCACTTAGCATACAATGGGTAGGACAACTGCCATGAGATCTTGTCTCCAGAAGACTAACTCACACACCATAATTTGGTAATCACATCGGACACTGTATATGAAAATCCCTATACGTTAGCATTCTGACTAACTGCTATTACATATTAAAATTGTAGCTCATCAATTGCTTCTAGAGATAGCAATGGTTTAAGTTAAATTGTATTAAATACAAAGTATTATGCTCAAACCAGCCACTGAATATAATATATTATATACCAGTTCCAAAACAGGGCCAACATAGAACACGTTTGGATAATAAAACGTACTGTTTTATGCATTCTGGGATGCCAACGTATTCCATGGGGATGAGTTCAGCTAGCTCTGCCAGGGTAAAGACATACCTGATTTTTTGGCTGAATTTTGAGCTGTGGAAGAACAAATGTAGGGTACAGTTACTACTTAAAGCATTCACTAAGTATTTAACAGTTTGACATTTAAAGTTTTAAGAAATAGCTTCCACAATATTACCTAATAAAGGGTTTTGTGATGGCCAGAAGTGTTCTGATGAACCAAGAAGGATGAACTATGATTAATGATTTCAGATTTTTCCTTAACCTGAAGGATTCAAACATTAGACATAATTACTAGAACAATAAAGGTAGCATGACAAAGTTCTTGTTTTTTAAGCAAAGGGTGTTTTTGCAGTTAAAACTGTGTCCATAAATCTAGCATTGACTTTCCATTATTAGAAATTACAGTCCACCAGAAAGAAGTATCAGAAAAATGCACAGCTGAAATCAGAAAGTTAATATCAGTTTGAAAACAATGAAATAACATTATAAAGAAGTTTCTTGGTATCTTTTTACAGGTCCACAATGAAGTGTTTAAGAAGAAACCCACCTTATCTTAATATAGTAAGATATGAATGTTCAATGAAATTCTAGGTAGTAACAGTATTCACCATTCTAACACTACTACTTTTACTAAAAAAGCATGCCTGCGGGCTTATTCCACAATGTTTTGGAAGAGCTTTTTGATACACTAAACAATTTGCTTATCAATTAATCTTAACCAGCAAGCACCAGAGACCACATTAAACAGCATTTTTTCCTAAACATGTATCACTAAACATGAATATTGTGACAAAACATTCCACAACTTCTTACCTCCTGTCAATCTGCTGGTAGCATTTCCTAAGCCAGCCTAAGCTTGGCATTTTTCTCCGTGTTGTTGCACCATTCAGGTAAACTATCATATAGTTCTCCGCTACTAGTAGCTCTAAAGTGCCAATGACATACCTGCAAACGCAAGGAAAGAAAACCTTCAAATGAAGATTTCTGCATTTTAAAGTAGTTTCTAGTACTGCTCAAATACTAAAAAAATAGAGTTGTCAGCACTGAGCAACATTTTTTTTCCTTCCTCAGGAAGCAGACAGTTGCTTCACTATTTGTTACCTTCCCCTCATCTGAAACAAAAAGCTTCAAAGATAACAGAACTTAAAAATACCCAGTTTTACAATGTGAAAGTAAGATCCTCTTCAGAGGCAGATGACTTACTTAAATAGATTGTCCATTAGGTATCTGTAGTTAGGCTGGCTGCTTTCAGGCATAAAGCAAACAGCAAACACAACAATGGCATTTAACCCATCACCATAATAACCTACAAAGAAAGAAGCAGCAGTAGTGACTAAGGTGACTATACCTTGACCACATTTACTCAAAGAAAAGTCAAGAACACACAGTAAGCTTTTTCATTATTTATCTTAAAGAGCTTTACAAACACCCATTCTATATAGACACATATATAAAGCACCTATCACCATAATGATAAACATCCTTTGGAATGGCTTTGATGGCATGGGTAAGAACAGGATTAATCCTTTTAGTACCTCAGCACTTTTTTTTCCAACCAATTTTTAGAAGGGGCACAGGACCTTGCTTATAATTACAGAAAACCTCAAGGTGATTTTTTTCAGGTTCATCTACTTTACTCAGCATGTTTAATAATGTTTCAGATAGCCAACTTTTCTTCCTACCTAAACTGCATAAACTGTCTGAAGAATCAGTAAATTGATTTTTGCCTTAGTAGACCTAAAGATAATGCTTTCAACACGCTTAAAACAAAACACTAATGAACAGCTAGCCTGTTACTATGTATGCTTGTGTCATTAGTAGCCTCATCTGAATATGGGTACCTTTTGGAACCTTAGTTTAATATGGAAGAAAAAAAAAAACATCAAAACAACCGTATGACATAATACTCCAACTGAGTAACCACAGGAGTCTTTACACTCAAAGTTCTTCCCATGCCACTGCAAACCAGCCGGAAGTAGTAGTTTCAGCAGTTCTCCTCAGCATAACGCTAATCCTTACCACCATGACTGATAACTTTTTTGTAGGGTTCAATTGCCTTCATGTCCACCCTGTGGTCCTGTTCTCCAATCCTAAACATACGCCAGCGTCGACCATCATCTTTCTCCTCTGCTGCTGTGTATTCAGTAAGTGATCCTTTTCTAATTACATCAGTAGTTTTTGGCTTTGGAAGATCATCTGCCAAAGTTAAAACACGTTTAAAACCCATTATGAATACCACATACAGTGGCAGTTAATAACAACACAGGTTAACCACTTTGCTATCTAATCTGTTTTAAGTCAGCTGACCTGTTCGGCTGAAAAATACTAGTTCCATCAGTCATTAAAAAATAAGATCTCACTGATATCAAATTAATCAAAATACTGTTAGTTCTGTTTTCCATAAACAGCATTTTTTTCTTTAAAATTGAATGACAAGCTTCTGGTCACATGGGAAGTCTGCTTAATTGTCAGCTTTCAGAAGACCAACCTTAATGAATTACACAATAGACAAAGTGGTTAACTCAGTGATAATTATACAGGTTACTAGATCACAGATTTACATAAAAGCGTAATTTAAGACATTGACACTATCTTGCAAGCAGACATGCAGGCAGATCTATTAGAAATTAAATCTAATTCATATGTGTGCAATCAATATATGAATTTTATGCTGACAGCAATGTGTGAAAAGAATTTGCTCCAATTAACTTATGATTCTTGACTTTGTTGCATAGACCTTACCCAAAGCGAGAAAAACCTACTGCAAGTTAGTTGTCTGTTCCCAAGACAAAGCTGTTAACTGAAACTATCCTTCCAGGAAAATGAGGGCAGCAGCATTAAAGGAAGAAAAGACAGAAACCCTTTTCAGCCACTTTTAAAAACAAAGCACAATTATCTGGAACATTTCCTTAGCAGCATTGCAAAGTTAATCTTAAGTACCAACTCTTCCAATGCATTAAGTCTCCTAATGTACTAAAATGAAAACTCTTTTATACAGGTAAACCCACAGTCTGTTAAGAGAACTTCTCCTGCAACATCTTAGTTCTTCAAAGTATGCATTTTTAATAATATTTTTCCTCCGTTTATAAGCTACCTTGGAAGGAAGAACATTTTTCATTTTTAACAATACAGAGCTTCCTGTTTACTCAGGAATTTGTTGTATTCACAGCATAAAATAATTGATGTTACATGTTTACAGATCACTTTAAAAACACTAAGTCATAATGTTTATAGAAGTTAGACTCCAACTGTTTGACTAAAGCAGTAGTTCTTAGCTTACATAAAAGGGCCCAAAACATAGTTAAACTGCAGGTTTGAAACTTGTGCTTCAACTCCTACCCAAGACTGTTACCTCAAGTAAAACGTGACTCACCAGGTTTTGCCTATAAAGACCAGATGAAGGGTCTACTCATTCCTTAAAATTAAGATAATTCACTTAACACCTCTGGCATGCCTACAGCAGTAACTTCAGAGTCATTTCAAAATTCCCTGACACAAAACATTTTTTTTTCTGCCACTTCCAACCAATACAGAAAGCATGCAAACTCTAAAGGCTTCTGACCTTCCCACATTTTTATTACAGTAAGATGAGATCAGAGGTGTTAGTCGTTTTTTAAAATAGACCTCTTTAAATACAAAGGCTTGCAATTGACAAATTTCAGATTAGCTAATCTATAATCTGTACCCCCTCCACGTCATTTAGCTCCATTTATAATAGATCCATAATACACGTAAAACATGTATACATTTTGTCAGTTGGTTCTTAAAAACATATTACGAGAGAGCAGGATTCTCCATAACTGAGTTTAAGAAGTGTTCAATGCTATTCATGCAAGTTTATTTGAGTTATGGCTATTATGCTTGTCTGTTGTTTACTAGTCATGTTCTGATTTGCTCTTGAAGAATTCTTTGTCTTTCAAATCTAATCTCTCCCATTACCATTACAAGAGTAGAAACCACGGCAGTTATTTACCACCTGAAGAACCGCAGACCTGCACATAAAAAAAGATAAATACTTTATGGCATTAGATAAAAGTAACAAAACACTTACCTTCCCATTCAAACTCATTGCTGTTCTCTGAAGGAGTATCTAAGTCATCCAAATCAATGTCTCCACTCTCATCCAAGTCAGACAAAACAGATTCCTCACTACGATCTAAAGTTAAACTGATATCTGGTGCCATTAGTTTCTTCCTCACTTTGATTCCATTAACCTCTGCATTTGGAAAAAGCAAATTATTTTCAAAGCCAAGCAAGTTTAGACAAGCAAATTAACAAGACAACAACACAGCGCTTCCTCGGAGTGCACAACAAATTAATGCCCACCACATCAAAAATACATCTTTAGAATACGAATTAAAATAAACAAAGGGTGAAAAACAAAACTTCAGAGACTTAAGTTCAAGTTCTTAAGTAGAACCAGCTGCATACACATTACGATCACAGAGGAAGACCACCACACTACCAGCAGAAGAAAAATCTGAAGTGCTGCTGCCACTTAAGTGACTGTTACTTCTGACAGCTGTATCAAAGCTGCACCAAAGCTGCTCTAGACATTATCCCAAGTGCTGCAGACAGTGCAGTAGATTCATGTTCTAGCACCTTTTTTTTTTTTTTTTTTAGGTATTGGTAACATCATAACCGTCTTTGAAATAAGTAATGTACAAGGTGCAAAGAGAAAATAAGTGAGGCCAACAGCACTAAGGCCAGAGGATTAAAATAAAATGTTAGGTAAATAACACACAGCATGCTTTTAGACAAGGCAAATACTTGCTTGATTTAGACAGCAGTTGAAAGCAGGAAACAAAATAAACAGCTTGATCCAGCACTGGAAATGCCAAAGCTAAAGCAGACAGACAAGATCCAAAAAAATTTAAGAACGTAGGAAGAGCACTGGGATTATTTCCCTTCTGACTTTTTGGACTGCCAACAATATTAGAAGAACACAAAGGCCTGAAATTTGGAGCAAGACTAAGGTAGGCCCTATCTGATGAAAAGTAGCTAAATAATGAACAAAGATTTAAAGTCAGTCACAAACTGAGTGCAATAATTTATTTTTGTCCAATATTATCTGGATAGTTCTGTTCGCAGATAAACACGTCATTTAAAATGCTGTTCCCTCAGGTCTCACTCAAAAAAAAAAAAAAAAGAGCTTCAGAACAGCCATTTATACAGGAGAACATAAGCTTTACTGCAGTGAAGTATTCTTACCAGCTTCACCTTCTGTTCCAGCTGCAGCCAACACATCTGAGTCAACAGGATCATCCTCTGGCAGGGGCCTAGTACACAAAAAGGTTTTTAATACTTTCTACTTTTTTCTACTCTTTTTTTTTTTTTTTTTTTTTAAATAATCAGCTGAACACCAAAAACCTAGGCTCATGCACTACTAAAAACCCACTGTGGGATAGCACTGAATTAAAATGTACTTACTGGCAGTAAACTAAGCACCAAAGCAGCAGAAACCTCTTTGATATCATTCATATTACCAACTGCTCACATGAGCAGTGTCAAAATACTGATTTCTACAGGTGTCATCTTTAGGATAACTTGCTGTATTCTTGCTTGAGAAACTCTGACATTAAACACATCACAGAAGTAGTACTCACAGGATGTCTTGGAAGTCAGATTTTTTTGGTTTCTTTTTAGATCTACGCATCAATAGTACTCTTAAAAGTTGGAATTCTGCTCAGAAGCATTGCTTAGTGAAGTATTTAGGGTGACAACAAGCAAACAACATTTGCAAAAAGCTACTACATGAAAATAAAAACAAAGTCAAACTTGCATTTTCACTTCAGTAACACTGGAAAGTTCAACAGTGGCATTCTTGTACTACAAATTAACATAAAGCCCTTGCCAGACAAAAAAAATGCCACAAAACACTCACAAGACCACTTCGTTAGTGGAAAACACTGCAAGACTGAGTATTAATCTATCAGGAAGACATAGACAGCTTATTTGGGATGTTATGCATTTGATCTGAACTTAAATTAAAAAACCTTGGAAAATCTTCATCTTGCCATTCTTCCTTAAACTCGACACCTTCCATTCTCCAGCCAACTTGAATTACTAGTAGGTAGTCCTGATCAGCCAGAACCTCTTGTCTTCAGGAGAGTGGGCTAAAGAGCACCTGCAGGAACGTAACACAGTTCAGTACTATTGCAACTCCGGTATTTACAACACATTTTCATTTAATCACCAAGTTGAGATATTACGTGAAAGAAACCACAAGGGAACAGTTTACAGTTTGCTTTTTTTTTTTTTTCTTAAATAAAAAACCACTCATGGACCACTATCATCATATAATTTAGGATGGAAGGGTTTTCTTAAGGTTATCTAATCCATCATCCCGCTCAAGCAGAATCAACCTTTAAGTTATAACCAGCCCCCGAGCAACCTCATCTTTCATTTGGAATTACACCACTTCACTTCGAACTGGGAGAAACCTGACAACTCCACATTCTATCGGAGACATTGAATCAATATATATTAAAAAAAAAAAAAGATGATCAGATCTAAAATACAATTAAATTATTTTTTAGAAAAAAAAAGACTTGAAAGATAAACACATTCTGAAATAGCGTTTTGTTTATAAGAGAACTCACCCTGGGATGTGCAAGTCAAGCTGCGTTTTTTCAGACTCACCCATCACCAGCAACAAGGAATCCCCAATAATGGAACAAAATAAACCATTCTGCTGACACGCAAGTCCAATACAGTTGAAAATCTTGGCTGGCTTGGCTCTAAAGATTGACAGGAACAGGTAAACTTATCAGTGATAAGAAAATAAGAAAAATTGTAAGAAAAACACTAACAAAAACAAGAAACCAAATACGATTTTTAAACGCAAAGACACAATCAACACAGGACACCAGTAAGTAAAAGCTGGAATACAATCACTCCGAATTAAGCTAGAGAAAGTTTATTTTTCACACAGGTAAAAAGAAGTTGAACATACTGTTCTGTAGAACTGTTTATTATGCAAAACCTGAATTTCTCTTCTCCTGACCTGATTACAACCACAGACTAAGTGTAAGACCTGTAATGCTTAACACAAGCTGCTGAATACAATTTTAGAAGACTTTTTTTTTTAAATGACATTACCAGAGACAAATAAAACACTAATGTCAAAATTCATCTTATTTTACTGAAGCTTCCTTCCTTCCCACACCCAGGAAATCAGAATACATCTAGAAGGTTGTAGCCCACTTCTCCTTATGCAGAAGCCTTTTGTTGTTTGAGTTGCTCGGCCCCTGCACAGCCCAGCTGCTGGCAGGACGTGCCTTCACACACGCTCTCCAATAAGTTGTTCTCAGCTCTTCCTCTTTTTAATTTGTCCTTTTTGAATAATACACTTTTGGGAAGACTTTCCTGCTGCTTGAATCATGCCCCTTTCCTCACAAAATATGTCCTCTTTCATTAAGATGTCAACATTCTCTGAATCATTTCTCCTGAGCACTAACCTGCTGAGTGTTTGCAAAAATGAATTTTAAGTATTTGCTTGGAGATAAAACCCTATTTTGATCAGTAGGAACACGGAATTGGTAAGTAGCTCTCCACACATGTGTTCTGGGACACTGAGATGAAGCACGGGAAGTTTCACAAGATATCCCATGTGGTCAAGTTAAGAGAATGCAGTGGTTACGATCAGCGTGGAATAGACCATCCGAGGCTAACACAGTTCACTGAAAAGAGACTCTAAACCTCAAAGCCTCAGCTGATTACTTCACTCTTAAAGGGCAGATAGAAAAGAAAACTGACAGAAAAAAGAAACCAACCCTGCCACTGTGCTGGTGGCTGCAAGATGCTACTTTGGAGCTTGCCTGCACTGCATTCAAACTAGACAGTTCCCCCAGGAGTTTAAAGAGTTTTTCCCTAAGACCTGAAGTTGTATCACCACACTTCTGGTTCATGCTGAACACCAAGTGGTATCCACTCATTTCACATGCACCACGTTTCAGTGTGGAAACGATTCCTACCTGCCTCCACTGCGTTACGTTGAAATAAGCTTGAGGCACTAAGACAGGCACAAGGTTTAGAAGTTACTGAGACCACCATCAAATTTGAAGATACGTTTAGAAAACACTTCCCATGTGACGAGAAGCTGCTAATGAGAATTCTTTAGAGGTCGATTTAAAGCAATCATCCACTGAATACGGCATAGCATAACTGCAAACTACTTACAGCCAAGTTCCAAGCCCGACACCAGAAGAGCAGAAGCCTAGGGTATTTCAATTCCCTGTCCCACTTAACAGGCAGACTAAGTAGCTGGTTTGGAAGTTTTGTCTTAAGAACTCGACCACAAAAGCGCTTGTCTACCAGAAGAATGAGAGATTAAGGAGAAAAGTAGTCTTCAGTTTCAGGAAAGTTAGCGAGGTGCTGCCTTTCTAGTTGGCTACTGAATTATTTTTAACGTAATATCAATGCTTACAAAGCAGGAGAGTTCTATTTCTGCTCATACGAAGTAAAGCGGAGTTTAAAACAGTATTCCTACCGCTGCTGTGGTAGTACTGACTTCTTGTTTTTAATCTAAAGGTTAAATTTGAGAAGTGCAGTGCTAGTAACGCAAGTCTCTGTTAGTCATGTAGAAGAAAACGAGTTAATTTCTGCCTGGTCCTAGAACCCTTCACATCCAGTTCAATGCTGTGGTTCCTCAACAGCAAATTTGTCATTTTACTCTCCGTTGCTCACTACTCTCCACTTAACTTACAGGGATGAAAGAAATCAGAAGACTGGGAGATATCTAAAGGTCAGAAACTTCAACAAAGAACATCTGGATGCAGGACTGCCATGCAGCTCTGCTCCCTTCCTGCAGCCACTGGACTTTGGTGATCACCAACGCCTTCTATACTTGCAAGCATCTCACCAGGTAAGCTACAGCATGACACACGGGACCACAACACAACGTTACAGTCCCTGGTACTTATGAGTAGGAGAGATAACAGAACGCATAGATTCATTTTTGGTTAAGCCTTCTGCATTTTTTTTAGTAGTTTTCACCTTTGAATTCACAGCAAAATACACAAATAGGAGGTAAGCATTAATATCGTCACATGTACTTATCGAACACAGAAACCCACGTCCAGCCCTTGGCTAGCACAATGGCGTTGGAAGTAGGATTAACACAGTGTTTACTCTGCAAGACAACTACGGTGATACGTATGTAACATATTTTTGCACGCAGTCACACTGTGCAGAAGCCTGTAATTTCTACCTATTTCCATAATCCCGCTGGCTTTCAGAACGCAGCCACGCTCACCACAAGCTAAGCCCCATTTCCCAGATGTGAAGACAGACATCCAAACCTTGTAACTTGCAAGCCTGCGTGACGAGGGGATGCAAAGACCTTCACTGACAGCAGGCCAGCGGTTCACCTGCATTCACTCCCCGCCACCAGCACCACCCAGGGCACAGAAGTGAGTCAGCTGAGCGCGGAAGTTTCGGGCTCACGCCGCCAGCTCCCAGCACAGCACGGAGCCGCGTTTCGGAAGGCACCGCGCCGCGTTTCCGGGCGCGCAGGCCCCGCGGGGAGGCAGTCCGGCCGCCCAGGGCGCTACGCGACCCCACGGGGCCGGCACCGGGCGGCTCCGGGGAGCCGCGCCCACAGCTCCGGCTGCCCTCGAGCCCTACCGCGCGGACGGGAAGGGAAAGCCCCGGCCCCACCGACACAGCTCAGCCGGCGGCTCCCGGCCCGGCCCGGCTCTCGGGCCCACCGCCCCCCGCGCCCGCCGCCACAGCCCCCCCCCGGCACTTGGCGCATGCGCGCTCGTTAGGCGGGGCGGGGCAGGGCGGGGCCAGGCGGGCGGCCGTTGGCGGCGCGCGGGAGGGGGCGGGGCCGGGCGAGCGGGCGCTGGGTGCGCGCGAGGCGGGCTGAGGCGGGCTGAGGCGGACGGCGGCGCGCGAGAGGTTCCTGTGAGGGCTCCTGTGGGGGCGGCTCCTCCGTGAGGCTGGCGTCGTGTGGTGCGGCGTGTCACAGCAGCACGGGCAAAACGCGTTCCATGATGTTCGCGCCCCTAATAATGGTTAACAGCAGAGAGTTTTTGTCAGTGTCACCGGAAGGTGGAGATGGAGGTGGCGGAGGGAAGGTTTTTCCCTCAGAATGCCATCTGAAAAAAGAGATTTCGCACCACCAGCGAGCGCGTGTTCGGGACGCGTCAGCAAGAAAGCAGAACGGTTGTGTCAGGGAGACTTTAAGAAGCGTGGGGTGAAATTTCCTAGTTTTAATCAGGATGAACACTAGTTGATTTCTACAGTTGGCGGAATGAATACGCACATCTGTAGCACCACGCAATCATTCAGCTACACACAGCTGGCAACTGCCGCTAACCGCCACAGTCAGGGCTACTCGCTCGGTGTGCGTCCCTCACAGCAAGCGCCTTGCCCCATGGTGAAAGCAGCAACAACAGCAGCAATGCTTGTTTTGTTGTGGGGTACAGAAGGAACTTCGAATAAATGCGACATACGGAGGACTGTAAAAATGTGATATAAAGGTGCATGCAAAAAATGAAGAAAAAGATGAGAAAGGAAAATATTCCTAAAGAAGAATAGGAAGCAGAGGACCCTCCCTTACCCCTGCAAAGGTAAAATCTAAGGATAACAGGAAATAAAGCAATTAAGGTAAATTGGTTAGAATATTTTTAAGGAATTAATATAATTCACAGCAAACAGCCAGAGGCATGTAGGCATTGTTGTAACATAAACTTACCAGCTAATAGTTACACATACAAAGCAAGAGGCTGGCTTAAACATAAAGAAGGATTATGTAACTACGGGTATGAGAAATACAGTAAAACAGTAATGGGAGACAGCAAAAGGTAAACAGTATTTTATTCTTCCCCTTCTGTTATGTCCCTTTTTTTTTTGCGTTTATGGAAGTAACTGCCACAGAAGATGACCAAGCAGCATTATTTGGTGCTTAAGGATGTTACATTTTTCTGTCCCTGGTTGCAAACTTATTAGTAGTGTACTTACTTTGGAATATCCCATGGCCATAGCATCTCGGTTTTTACTAGCACAGATCTGATTACAGGAATTTCATGAACAGTTTGTACTTAAGACTGAATAGCTAGAGATCTCAGTCTGCTGAATCAGACTGTTTGTGAACAGTTGGAATTATTCCAACCTGAGCTGGGTTTAACTGAGCTCTGAAGATCAAGGGTATCTGTGACAATCTTCCTTGTCCTTCATCAGACCAGTAGTATATAAAGGGCCACTATTACTTATTAAGTCAAAAGGTTTAAAGTCTTCCAGCAAATGAAAGTTTTAAGAAAAAAAAAAAAAAAAAAAAAAAAAGTTTCATTCTACATCTCTGCGTGCTTTTCTAAATGTGATGCAATCGCTGATAAACTCAAACCTGTGTTCAGAATGCACAGAGGGTGATCGCCTGCAGGACACCTCCAAGCTCGTGTCGTGATGGTCAGCAGAGTTGTGCAGTTTCTCATTTCTTACACGGGGTGGCACAGTGTAGCTGGAAATCTGTCGGGTGTTCCGGCATAACCTAGAAAACAAGCAAACAAGGGGTCAGAGACAACTACTAGGGGATGTTGAATAATTCTATTTTTAAACATCAGACAATTGCAAATATAAGCAGATTCTTAGTGAAAGCTTTACCAAAGACAACAGGCTTGTGAACATAATGCTCTGTCACATGAATTTTGTCCTGTACATGGGAAAAATCAGCTGTTACACAGCTTCGGGTCTGGAATAGTTCACAATCTTTAAATAGAAAATAGCCATCAAAAGCTACAAAATACAAAAATCTTCACATTTTCCTGATCTTTTCCTATTTTTTTTTATTTTTTTTTTTTAAATTTAGTAATATTAAACAAACAGGTTAAAGATGCCCCCTTTTCAGGTGCTTCAAGCAACAGCTCAGAAATGTTGGAATTCAAAACCATACATTTGAAATTCCTTCTCGTGTGGCTCTGGACACATAGACTGCATTTGTATATAATTCCTCCTGGCTGTTTTACCTGTAGAGAAAGTATGAAAACATTTCTTTTTCAACTTCTTTTTTGACCATTTTTGATAATAAGGGCTTTGAGCTGCAGTTCATCTCTGCTTCTGTAGTCTATGCACATAATTTGGCTCCTGTCTTAGACACCTGTGATACACCATGACAAAAGCAATGTATTCTTTAGTCATAACTTTCAGATATGTGGATGGGAACTAGGTAGTGTGTAATATTTTGAGATTCCTTTGATATTCCTGTAGGGTGCATCATTATCATCTTTTTTAAGCCATGTATAATACTGTAATCAGTTGTCGTGCTGATGTAACTAGCTAAATGTGAGAGCTGCATCCTGTTTGCATATCATGGAGTAAACGGTTGAGCAGAAAGTGACCCTCATCACGGTCCTCCTGTGTCCAGTGCATTTTATCCCAAACCTCCCAGAGCTACTTCAGGTAGAAACCACAGTGCTGTAGTGGATTCATCCCTCATAGTCAGGATTGCACTTCACATGTCTGCAAGCACTGGATTTCCTCTCATTTTGCCTTTTTCCATCTCTGAACAAATATGTTGTTGTTAATAAGTAGTTAAGGTAGAAATCAGGTGCAAGTGAAGATCTTGTGGAATTCAGCTAGGGAAGTACAAAAACATGAAGAATGTGCACCTTTAATAAGTCAAACCAAACCTCAGACCTTTGCCATTTCAAGGATACAGCTATTGCCTCCACTCAGAAGAGAGTCTGTTTATCTGTTTGTGTTTCATTTTTTTAACACATTTTTCTTAGCAGAGAGCACCACAGTTTGTTGGCTACAAATAGTAACAACACTGTGAGACAAAGCAAGATTCAGCTTACTAGCCGTGAGAATTTTAATACCTGCATCTATGGGAGAGGATAATGGTTATGTTGTTCACAGAAGTTACTGATATTCTTCATTAGCATTTAAATAAGCTTTCTGCATCTGCAGGTGGACAGTACCAAATACATTGCTATTAATACCGTATTTGCTAACTGCTGTGTCCTCAAGAAAAATAGTTAATTCCAAGTTTCACTTCAGCTGAAAACTGAGGGACCTATAAACTATGGGAATAATGTGGGAGAATAAAAGCAGGAGATCTCTTGGATCTGCCTTTTCCATATAAATACCACTTGACAATTACAGTGCACCAGTATAAGCGCAAGAAAAGATGTGGCTGTTTGCTGTTAACTTATGTTTCCTAATCTGTATTGGAAATTCTGTCTCAGAAAAAAAAAAAAAAAAAAACCAACTACAAATAGACGCAGGTAACTTCTGCTTTCTGAGTATTTTGTGCATAATTATTTTTGCCATGATATACCTTATATTGTTGTGCCTTGTAAAAAATGTGATCTTTGCCATTTTGCAGTATCAACCTGATGGCTGCCATAAAGCCATGTTAATAACATATCTTTGTAATATTATGGTCAGAATCCAGTATCAGATGTGGATGAACCACATGAGGAAAACATTTATGTATAATCAAAAATCTGCAACTTCCTTCATTTAAAACTGTTGAGTTTTTCGTGCACTTTTCTGATGGTCAGGCTGTTATTCATACTTGCATGCGGTGTGAATTCAGTGATTCTTGGTTAAGATCACTTCTTTCAGTTTCTGAAAAAAATATGAAGTACCCTGTTACATGGACAGAAGATATCTTCGCTGGTTGAGCTTGAGGGGAAAACTGGGTACAATTATATATTCTTTTAATTATTCATGACTTGGGTCTGAAGTGAATGTGTATACGTTTTTCACTTATTCACTTTATAAAATTCAAAACTAAGCCCAGAAGCAGTTTTATTCTTGGCAGCATGACAAGTTTCCTTTCCTCAACGAAACAGTCAAAGGAATTGTTCCTCAGAGAGTTTGTCATCCCCGCATATCCCAGAGAGTCGAGAGGGTAGCTGGCATTCATTACACCCCCATCACACACATGCCTGTGCGCTCTCTCCCCACCCCCACTCCCCCACCTTCCTTCTCCCTCTCTGACTGTGACAACAAGCACATCTCAGAGGACGGGGTTTATATCTAGCATGTGGTTTCATTTGTGTGTCTGATTTGCAGTTCATTAATCTAGAAAGCATTGCCCACTTTTGGCAAGGACAATGTATCCATGCACGTTCTGCCTATTCCACCTCCTGTGCCCTGTGCGACAGAGTTTGAAGAGAGGGAATTGGCTCTGTTTTGGGGAACAACTAGAACAAGAGCAGCTCAGGAGCCAAAACTGATGTAAACATACATTAGGAAATTGTTTTGATCTGGCCTGTCAGGCTGCTGGCAATGCACTGTGCTTCCTTGGGAGACATGCAAATTTATGGGACACAACTTGACATGATTAAGGCAATGCATACAGAGGAGGTTATTGCCCTTCAGCAAAAGAATGATGTCAAGAAGCAATGATTCTTTACATTCTTGGCAGTGCAAGTAGGACCGTAAATTTAGGGTTCTCTTGCAGATTCATTATAAATAAGGTGTTTTTTTGTTGTTGTTGTTGTTTTTTTTTTTTTAATTACGTTTTTTCCAGCTTTTATGATTGTAGTAGTATTAGCTGTTTGTCTTTCAGCGGTGCCATTCAATGTGTAGTCTTCAGAATCTAAATCTTTATCTGCTGATATCGTGATAGCTTGTTGAGTCTCACGACAAAAAAGAAAAAGCTAAAGTGATTCTCCAGGGAAGCATCAACTTCTCCTATTCACTCACAGCACTGGGGGACTTCATTTTGAAATTTAATTGTCAGAGACAGTGACTCTCCTTGTTGACAGACGTGCTTAAAAGTCATCCACATGCCTGAGTGGAGTCAGATTCATTTTGTGCCAGGGTTAATGAGGAATTACTGATCACTGCCTGGGAATTTGGGGGTAAAAACTGCTGAACTTAAAGTGAAAGACTCCATCTCCTATTACCACTCCCCTGAGCCAGCCTAGCAAATAGCTAACTGTAATATCTTAATTAACCATGTGTTAGCATCAACCTCATTCTCCCTTGCAAGCTGTACATATTGCTAATTACATTAGGTAGGCACACGAGCACAGACGTTAGTGCTGCGGTGGGGCAGTTAGGAGTCCCACTGTACTGCAGAGCAAAGCAAGTCTCTGGTGACGCTGGGCTGGTGTTGACATGGCACCCTTACATTTAATGCAGAAATAACGAGAAGGGAAAACAGCAGTGGACCGTTTGTGTGATGGAGACCACTGCCCTTCCAACTTCCCGGACCAAACATAGGCAAACCTCTCTTTGTGTTTAGTTTTTGCCTGAAGAAACTAGTAGGAAGAGCACAAAGTGTGTGTCTCTGGAAGCTGTCATTTTTCTTATGCCTGCTATGGACAACACAGAGACAACACATTTCTGCTGCTTTGAGTGCTCGTAAGCCTGAGTATGGAAATAGCCTCGCTGTGCTGGGCGCACGGAGAGAGGAAAGAAGCGGTGCAGTTGGGGAGTTGTGTTCTGGCTGCAGCTGGCGCGTGATTCATCAGGGACTTGTACCATCTGGTGTAGATGAGAGTCTATCACATTACAGTGTCTTTATCAGAAATAGGGACCGCGAAGAATATCACAAAGCTATGATCAGTTTGACAGTGCAAATTTCACTTTTGCACTACAAAACCTCACAAGGAGAGGCTGGCAACTTCCAGAATCATTCTTCAGATTGTCCAATGCACAGTCAACAAATACTTGATTTTCTGGGTCCTTCTAGTTGGATAAAACTTGGGGGAAAATTATTATTTTAAGATTTAACAAAATACAATCCTAAAGTCCTTGTTTTTTTCCACTCATCTCTGTCAGTACACAATTTCTTTGAAATGTCCTCCACTGGTACCTGCCATGTTTTCTTGAAATTCACTGTTAGTTCCCTGTCTCTTTATGTATTAAATGTGATTTTTTTTGAGGTAATTCTCATCTAAGCTTTCTCCTTCAGCCCATGGCCCCTCCTCTCAAAAGCTTTTTTTCAGTCAGAATACTTAGATTTTATCCTAGCCATTAATTTTAATGTTCAGATAGTTTTTGAAGATTAGCTAAATTATATCATTTTTGCAATTAGTGTCAAATTAACCCATAATGGAAGGTAGATAATGGCAGAGATCTTAGATTTTGACAGATATCCTCATTGGGTTTAATGTTTTGTATAATATCTCCTCAAATGAGTAAAAAGCTCACCTTGCTGATTCCCCCCACCCCCTCAGGCTTCTGGCCATGTAGAAATACTATATTTGATTATGGGAAAAACAACGTCTCGTTTTACATTTCTGATTTCTGACAGTGTGTTGTTAACCTCGACAATATTACACTTTTTTTCTCCAATATCAGGCCTTATCTCGGGTATTTGCTAGCTGATTGTTGATAAACCTCTGTGGGTCATAACATACAAAATCTACCACACACAAATATATATATATACACATATATATATATCTATAAAAACTTTGATTTCATACAGAGACGTGAAAAAGTAGCCAAATGTTTTGGTTAACCACTGTAAATCAGGGAATGGTAATCTCCAGCAGACCGGCTGGAGAGATTGGGTTGGGTAACAAGAGGAGTCACCTTAGGATCACTTCTGGATCAACACGAACTGACCTGGACATACCTCAGTAACTTCAGACTTTGTTATTTGGACTGGTTAAAATAAGAGGAGACAAACATAGTGTTAATTCTATTGTGCTCATTTCTGTGTTTGCTTACAGACATACCTGTGTAAAAATACTTTGAACATACCTGGCTCTGGATAGACCTCCAGCTCCAACCTGTGGTTGTACTCAGCATGTCTCTCTTGGATGCTTGGTCTTGCTTATTCTTGGGTCTTAAAACATTTTCATTTTCTAAAGCAACTTTTTGTTTGTTTGTTTGTTTTAAAATAAGGAAGGGCATGACTAGGCTATAATCAGTCATTTATTTGTTTTTCAAATAAGAATGGACGTGGCTATAGTTGTTCATTTATTCTGGCAGCATATGGCATCTCTTAAAATTAAGTGATTGGTATAAACCAAAGCTTCTGTGTGTGCCTGATCTGGCCTCCCTGAATTCAGTGACAGTTTTACTTTAGGTAGTAGTGTGTGAAGTATTCCTGGGATGCAGGGATACAGGAACAACTTCTAAAATTGATCTCTGAAGTTTGAGAAGACAAGTGAGCAGTTCTATTGTGGTTTTGCTGGGATAAAATTATTTAGTCATTGTCTACTGATTCTGGATGAGCTTTCTTTATATACTCTCTGAATGCACCGAAGTGATGAAAGGAAATTTTCAAAACCATTACATAATAAATGCTTTGGGCTTGGTCACATCCTACTAGTTCAGGAAAGTTCTCACGGAATACTAGTAGAGCTGATGACAAAACAAAGCAAAACAAGCCCCAGACTCTTAAAAAGCACTGCTGTCATCACAAGTAAACACAGACACCTTGAGAATCTAGGACTAAACACAGAATATGTGCGTGGGTAAAAGTAATGAACAGAAGGCCTTAAAGCAGGGGTAGTGAAACCATCAGCAAGCAAACAGGATTTACCTTTCTGCATGTACAAGGGCCCCAGTTTATGATGCATCTCAGCTGTTGCTCCACTGGCCATTGAAGTTAGCAGGCCTAGCTGCATCTTCCTGGCAGAGGACGATGCCGTGCTCTGATGCAGGCAGCAAAAAAAAAAAAAAAAAAAAAAACCAACAATTTTCCTGCTTACTTTCTCCTGCAATTTACGGTCTGGCTTACCAGCACAAATTGAAAGCTGTAGCAATTTAAACTAAATGATTACTTTATTAGGTTAATGAGTAAAAGCTCTATTTGCTGTCTCTGCCTTGGAAGGTGTAACAGAACAAGTGGGCCTGATGACCACTCCTGAATTGGAGATAATGATTCAAAACCTTTGGGATGCTTTTGAAATTAAGATTGAAATATAGAAATTCTGTGTGTAACTTTGGTTCTATTCTCTTCGTGACCTTGGCCAATGAAGATCACAATAAAAGGTGTGAATCCCTATCACCCCTATTCATTTAGTAAGCTGTGTAGACTCTTAAGTTCTTCTGAACAAGGAGGATGTTAAGCTGCTAGTTTTATACAGAGAGACCTTGGCATTGTCTGGAGCTTAATGTTACTTTAATCAAAATCAGCAAGACTAAACGATTGATTCAGGAATCATTTGAATTTATTGCTAATACGCGATCAGCTGCACTCCACACATGAACCTCAGAAATAAGAAGTACTTCCAAGTCACTGAAACTCCTAAGAATATGCTCTATAATATTTAAGCTTTTCAATTTATGTAATGTTGAGCTGAATGTGTGAGCTCTGCAACCAGCTCTGAGAATGGGGAAGGGGGGGGGGGGGGTCCTACCTCAAATACTGTCTTGTAAAGTTTGTACCTCAGCACTTCCAGAAACTTAACTGTCATTTGTGGGTAACAGTCTTGTTCTCTAACTGACAGACTGTGGATCTCAAGTTTAATAGAAATAGGGAAGATAAGGAATGGAAATACAAGCACAGCATTTTGCAGCTTAGTGGTCACATACGAAATTAAATCGGTTCTATTTTTGGCTAGAACATTGGAAAAGAGATTTTCCTGATTACAAAACTGAAAATCACTTGCATTTCTGTTATTCTCTCTAGGTAAGCAAAATTCAGTACAGCTTTGGCTAGAGGTGGAATTTGTTAGATACATGTTCAAATAAAATGTGAAATGCACTTCGGGCATGACAGCGTTGGGGCATCATAGGCACCATAAGAAAATTAAAGGCAATAAGAGATGTTTCTCTTGTGTCCCACAGTCTTTAATTTATGCCCCAAGCATGCAAGATAACTGATAAAATGAGAAAGAATCTTCTACAATGGTGCCCTCAATTTCCAGCACATTTACAAATTGTTGAACTAGCTATTACTAAAAATGACTCATCAAGATTAAAAAAAAGATAATTTAGTCAGAGCTGTTGTCAAGTCACTATTTAATGTTACTTTTTGTATTTGCTGTGATAAGCATTAAAATTTGCACATTCCCTGATAAATCATTGTTCAGCAGTGTCTAGAGGGTCCAGTAAATGGTTTGAAATTGCCACAGTGTAATAAATGGTTATTTGATAATGAATGAAATTGTTTGAAAATACTGTTAAAATGTCAAGTTTTAACACACAGAACATTACTCAAAAGGAGTACAAACACGGAAACCATAGTGACACTATAAATATACTGCAACAAATGCATTTATTTGTACAGGGCAAATAGTAGGTGCTGTATGCAAGCCAGTATAAATTGATATATGAAGTTAATTTCAATCTGTAAAAGTAATTGCATTGGTTTAACTTATTTAACTCTCCTTACAATACTATTTATAGCAGAGTAAAAAAGTAAAGAAATAAATGATGATAAATAGATAAAATACATAGGAAATGGGAATTGTTTTCCAGTTTAATTATGCTGTCACATAAAATTATCACAGAAATACACTATGCCGACAGGAAGAATACATTAAAACTCCATTATGCAGTACTAGAGTTGGCTAGCTTTTGTTGCTATTTATTCCATAAATAGCTTTTCATCTTTTCAACTATCATGAAAAGTTAGACTGTGTAAAAAACCATAGTGGTGTAAAAAGGACAATATGGGCTGTGCCGATTGATGGTTAGCCTGTAGCACCAAACTGGGAATGTGGTACCTTTCTCTTCAAGAACAAATCTGACTGCATCATAAATTTAGAAGGAAAAAAAAAAAAAGCCCACTAAGAATAAGTAATTTTCATTATTAATTTTTCTTCTCAGACACAACTCTAACTTCAGAGTTTTTGCATGTCTGTAGTTTATATATAACATGCTCACATTGTGGCAATGGGACAGTATTACAATTACACAAAGAACAGGACCAACAAGCAGGCAAAACATACTAAAAAAGCATTTTTTTTTAATTTTATTTTTTCCAATACAGATTTTTTTGTTGTTTTGTTTCAAACTGAAGGTCATCTAATTACTTATTTTCATGATAAACAGCACATTAATGTGTGTTGTATTTTTTATACTTCTTTCCATGTCCTGGGCTGAACACAGAATTACAACATCATTAGAAGCAAAAAAGTGCATATATTTCTCTGAAGGGGACTTCATTTTAATCTTTTTTTTTTTTTTTTCCCCTCAAAACAATTAAACATTATTTTGCTTAAAAATGGGCATCTGCTCAGATCATAGGTAAAGAACACTGTAATGTTACCGTTAGTGCTCATAATATGGCTGCATTATTTTGGCCTCTCAGCTATCTCACAGATCTTGTTATCTTTTTTAATTTGCAACTTCCAAAGCTGTGTGGTTAAGTAGGAGTTGGTGCTTTAATTAATTTAAAAAACTTTAAATATTACTCTTGAGGGTTCCAATAAAATCTGGAAAATATGATTCTTCAGAGACTCCAAATTCAGAGGCATGCAGACTTCATTAATTTTTAAATTATTATTTTTAAACCTACTTTATAAATCTTTAGTATCTGATTGATGAGATTTGATCAATGAGGATAAGCAGTAGTCTGAATTGAAAGGAAATACCTGCAAAGAGAGTCCTGTTGGCAAACTGAAACCCCAAAAGATAAGGCAGCTTCCTAAGATGAGAATTAGGTTAAAGATATTCCTAGTAATTGTCGTACTGAACAGATGAATGGACTTGCTCCAAAACTTTATTCCAGATCTCTAAAATTATGTGTATGCTGTAGAAATATTTTCTGTAAGCTGTCTGTTGCTAGAAGAAGGGCTATAACTAAACTAAGTTATTATTAGGCTTTGTAAGGGATCATTTATTATACTCCAAAATGGTCTGTTATTTACAGTTCTTATTGAAAAAAAATGAACGTGGAAGGCATTCAAGTTTCAGAAAAGTTTTAATACTGTTAACGTGCCTTCTAACAGTGAGAGCAGGTATTCTGGCTCACAAGCATGATTTATAACCTTTATACTGCATGTGAATTTTAAAAAGACAAAAATTGAAAGCATCATCTGAATGTCTATGCAAATCAGAGACAAGCACCTTAATTCTTTTCTTCTTGTTATTTTCTGATCTTAAGCCACAGTACCTTATGTGACACATCTACAGGTTTTTTACTGTTATGAAGAAGAAATAAAAAGATACTTAAAATACAGATACTACTAATGAACATTTTAGTTCTTGCCCTTTATAAATTTTGTCACTATACTTTTTGCTTAGAGTTGGGCTCTAACAAATTCAAAATTAAACTTTAACAGAATCACATCTCACCTATTTTCAGCCAGAACCATGAACTTACTATCTTCAATGGCTCAAAGTGGAATTTCTCTTTGACATTTGCATTGCTCATACTGTAAACATTTCACACAACAGTAAAGATAGTGTCAAAAAAAGTGATTTTGTGTCACAAAAGGACAATCCAGAATTGAGCGATGTCTTCACCTATTAAGTTGAAGTTATTTAAAACCTTTGAAATTTTATTCTCCCATTAAAGAGGGAAGAAATTCTGAATCTTTGCATCAATGTTTTCCAGCTTAATACTGGATCCACACCTCTCCGTTCCCTTCTGTAGTGAAGTGCTAATTACTAATAATTACTAATTATTACTAATAATTAACATAAGAAGTATCACAGTAACAAGTAACAACATGTGTTACAAACCCGCATGCACACCAGGCAGAGAGATAACTAATTACATCCATGCAATTGTGTTATTACTATCAGTATTTTAACTTCATGCAGGACAAGTTTTATCTTCAAAACTGTGCAGAAACACTCTACAGTAAAATCCTAAATTTGGAGTCTTCTTCACAGGCTCATTCATACTTCTTTCCTACTTAATTATGACTTCTTGGGCTCCAGTCTGTTCTCCATGAAGTCAATACAAATACAACTGGAACAGAATTCAGGCCGTTTGGTCACAGGTGGCACTCTAAAATTCACTAACTTCTAAGAATAAAGAGAGTTGAGGTTTCACTTAACATTCCAGCAGTGGCAATTTTGTGCCTCTTCAGTTGAGCAACTGTCTTGGCATAACAGATATAATGCTTCTCTTCGTAAACATTTTCTAACATCTGCATTTTTCACTCTTATATGGCATGCTTCTTTTCATCATACTTTATACGTTCATACCTCCAGCAAGAGCCTGGAGACCCTCTTACCTCTGAGCATCCTCTTCATACACTCTGAGGAGGACGTACACTAGAAGCTGTACTCAGATCTCCAGGGTTGTCCGTTCTAGACTTGAAGTCTTTACTACACCTAGGAGAAAGAAAAAAAGGCAAGTCAGAATATCTGTAAGTTACTGTGTTGCAGAATTTACATATAACATATATATATATATATATGAGTGTGTGTATATATATCTACAAATATATTATGTATATGCATTTTGCTGTAAAGTCTGTACGGGTGACGTCGATTGTACTATAGCTGAGCATTGCCTGTGAAGTCTGCGGCTTCCCTTTGCCACCGGCTGGCAAGGCAGATCGTGCCTATAATACTGTCCTCTGTGTTGTCAGCTGTGCATTGATTACGATACAAATGAGCCATATGGTAGTGAACTAAGCTGTTAAATGTTTTTTTTGGGGGGGGAAATTCAGCTGCAAAGAATTTTTACAAATGCCAGCTCAGATTTTCCTTTGAACTGCATTAGCCATAAATATGGATTATTCCTGTAGGTCCTGTATATGGAGAATTCAATCTGCTTTAAAGGTTCAGCAGCAAAATATAAACATAATTATTTCCCAGCCAGATAAATGAGTCACTTTAGTAGAGACATCTTGATCACATGACTTAGTCAAAGTGCAAAAAAAATTAAATATTTCCATCCCTGTCTCCATGCAACTTCTACCATTATATAAATATATACATAGACATACATTTACATAATATACACATACAAAAGCTTGCAAATGTTGACTGCTTCACTAGATTGTTTGAATACAAAAGCATCAAACAGGTTCCTAAATGAAAGGATAATCCAGTGCAAATTTACTGTTTCCTGCTATTTGTCAATACCTGCTATCTGAAAATATTAATTTATGAATTTTATTGAGCAGGTGAACTCAGTGCTTAATAGGAACTAGCAATTTGCACTAGCAATTAGTGTATGTAAATCAACTAAGACAGAAGTATCTCAATTGCTGTTCTGCATAGAGGAACAGTTAATTTGTAGGAATATATGTTTCCAGCCTATCTGATTTGAAAAAGTCACGTTTTCCACTGCTGACAATCTCAATACCTATAACATTTGTTGTTCATTTTATGATTATTCTTAATGCCCTTGCAAACACATGTAATAAAATGCTAACAAACCATCAGCCATTACTTAATTATGTTTGTCTAGACAGACGAAGTTGGGGCAGGGGAGCCTGTGGTAAAAAATATTGTTTCCCATTTGGCAAACAAAGATGAAATTTACAGCTTAATTATTCCTTGTAGTGCTGTAGACAGATTTTCCTGCTAATCATACTCAGGTCCAGAGCTGATTTAAAAAAAAAAAAAAAAAAAGTGTGGATTTTTATTATTATTATTATTATTATTATTTTGGAGTGAGGTTTACAGTTGTCTCAGCTTCCAGTTAAATCAACTTCCCCTCCAGTAGGGGAGTTACTAATGGGATTTGCATGTTTGTGAGGCTTCATTGGAAACTACACAGGGAGCTCTTGTGACAGTGATGAAACACCTTCTATAAGGCAAGGCAAATATCTCAGAAAATAACGTTATAGTTGCTTTCAGAAACTGCCTATGGAAAATAACAGAATAATTCATCTTAATTAATAAAAATACCTCTATGTTTCAGCAACCAAGTGCAAGAAAAACACAGGTCAGTTCCAGAAACCTTTATTCATGAGAGTATGCCACTACATTCATAAAATCTCACCTACTTGTACACTGATGCTCACGTGATTAAAGACCGTACTTCATCTCTAGATGTTTTTCAATACTACGTGAGATCTTCTTAGTTTGAAAGTTTTAAATAGTGTTTTCTCAAAGCCGAATGTGCCAATCACCACTAGACCCTGTAATATAAGGGCACTAAATATAAAAAGTGAAAGTATTGATTGCATTTTGAAACACGCTGTACTTGTAGTCTCTTGTATTGCCAAGATAGTGAGAAGAATCATCAGTTACTGTAATGTATTCTTCAGCAGTAACTGGGCAAGAGTATTCATTGCAGTGAATATTTGATATTAAACCAGTCCCATTACACTTGTACAGTAAAATACCTCCTTCTAATGCCACAGCTTACCATCTTCATAGTCCTAAGATAACTTTGTACGTCAATTAACTGCACGTGAAATGGAGAGGTGGTTAAAAAAAAAAAAAAAAAAAAAAAAAAAGTTTAGCATATCTGTCCTGGCTCTATCCAGGTCTAATTTGCTTAACTTCTATGTTAATTAGTTACTAAATTACTTTCTGCTAAGTATTTAGAAATATATGCTACATAGAGTTAAAATGTTCTGTTACAAACCTGTGATCAAGCTTGCCTTTGTTATGTGAACATTTTTTAAAAAAGGCATTTTAAAGGGTGTCTGAATTCTGGATATGTATTAATGACCTTTTTTCCTATTTTTTCCCTGATTTTTTATTGTTTTTTCTTGAAATCGGAATAAGTTGTAGAGGGCAGTGCCAGTAAGTGCCAGTAAGAAAAATAAGAAAAAGATACTTTCACTTATAAGGGTTAAAAATCTGTTCAAAGAAGATATGGTGGAAGTAGATAAAGCTTAATCCAAAAACCCCTACAAAGATATTGCTAAGATCTCATTTATCAGCCTCAGTAAAATACTAAATTAAACATTTCTGCATAGACTTGAACTGTACTCTCAGATCATTTATGTAAACTCAGAAATTTACTACTTGATTACTTGCCTTGCATTTTCTGGACATCAACATACCTCTTGGGCAGCCTGTTATGAAACACTGAACTATTACTTGTGTTAGTGGCTCTTGAAAACATATTTGTGTTGGAATGGAGTCTACTTTAAGAAAAATAGCTGGAAAAGTTTTGCTTTCTTCTTTAAAATAATCGTAAAAACACAATTTAAATCATTATTTCAGTGATTTTCTGTAGACCATTAAGTAGCAAAGCAGAATCTATACCAGCACAGAAGTAATAATCAATACTGAACAATCAATCACACCAATGTAATTACAGAAAAGGATATGAGTTGTTTTTTTTTCTGATGCTGTCATGCTAGCAAAAATCTTGACATACGTGAAGGTACCTCACTTTAAAAGGTACTTCTGAATTCTTAAAAAGACTTCTTTACAGGAATAAGCTTTATCAGTGTAAAAAAAAAAATCATATAGAACCATAGCCACACAAAGGGATTTTTTAAAATTATTTCCATTAATTAATTATAAAGTAGCAAAAGTTATTATTTTTTTTATTTTTTTAAGATAGATGCCTTATTTAAGATGCCTTAAATAAGAACTTTTTACGCTTTAAAATTGTTATAATTATTTTTCATTAAAAAAAAAAAAAACAAACAGGAAAAATAGGTATGCAATTTTTTAAAAAATCTGAAAAGTGAGTTTTGACAGTGACTGCTAATAATACTGGATGATAACATACGGGTAATTATGAAAGGTAAAAACAATAGAGACAGGGAAATACTGATTTAATTAATGCCTTGCATGGATTTAGTTTTTAAGACTGAATACAATGTACAGCAGTGTAAAACACAGAAGCAGTTTCATAGTCTTAAAAGCATTGCTAGGAAACAACCAACTTTCAGCAAGACGAAAAAAAAAGTCATTACTGATCATAAGTTCCCTTCAGACGAAAGCCTTTCCACACACTGATCAAATATTAAACAGAAGAACAGTCAGAACTGGCTGGTAGTAAACCTTATGCTTGAATAGAAAATTCAGAGACCTACAACTTAATACTTTTTAAGCCTGACCGGAGGGGAAAGAGGAGAAAAAAGCCAAAAGTCCCTGACAAACTGTTCAAAAATAGTTTAAAATATTTCTCATTCTCAAACAGAAGGAACTTAACGTATTACATGAGGAAAATACAAACCTTTAAGATGTTAATTTTGAAGCTGAATCCTTGTTCCCTGCATGGAGAAGGTGTGCAGATATAGCTGACCTTTTTTAAGTCATAAGAATGGTAATTAGGGTCGCTCTTCTGGAAAGCCCTTAATCACATGCTTACAGAAGTCAATAGCTTCAAATACCTGCCTAAGTGTTTTCCTGAAATGGGCCTTACTAGGTGAAAGTTGACATATGATCATACGGATAGCATCTGAAAAATGTCATGCTATTTGTAGTTCAGACAGACACAACTCTCAGTTTTTGCTCAATTTTCACATATATAGGAGTCCGTTCAACTATGGGTTTCCTGGGAACAGGTGGGATTTTTTTCACATCTTGATATTTGCATAAAAAAGCTAATGAAGCATCATTCATTACATGTGAAGTCTTAGAAAACCTGTTTTAAAAGGGCTATACAAGCCCAGAGTTATAGAGCATCTTTGATTGGAAAGTAGTTATTGGAAAATAAAATTAAAAATTGTCTTGTAGTGAACAGACTAGTTAATACCATCTAACTTAAAAACCAACCAACCACCAACACCAAAAACTTCCCCAACATTTAAGAATCCCATAAAAAATTATTCTGGTGGGTTTCAAAGGTAAAGGCTGTTATGTTTATATTAATGATAGGATCATTTTCATTTAGGACCAGGGATCAGCATTTAGCAAAAATAATAGCTATAGAATGCTATAGAAAATATAAATGTATAAAATGCCATACAATATACATCAGAGGATCTGCAACGTATTTTGTCAAAAACAAATTGGCTGTAGTCCAGGTAAGTTGTATTTGTTTGCACATTACCCATGCCCTGAAATATGAAGCAAATTCAGTCTTGGTTTTACAAATTGGTATTGTCCACATACTGTAGTTGTCTTCCTTTGAAAAGCCTCTTAATAATGGGGTCAGAGAGTGGGAACATCAGATAGATAACCACGGAACATTTCTAAAAACCCTTTAAAACAGTTCAATTAACAATCTTGTGAATAAGGCCTGCTTGTTAAATACCTCCTTGTGTAAATGCTACCTACCTAAAGGCAAATTTATCAGGCTTGAGATTATTTTGTCTTAATATCTGTGAAAAAGATTTGTTTGCCACACTGATCTGATAAACTCTACAGAGTACAGTAATACCATAAGGAAAATCCATCAAGAAACTTCTCAAAGAAAAGGTGATTGTGCATTTACAGACTTCAACCACTGTTCCATAAAATCACTGTAATCGCTGGTAAATCAAAACCACAAGCAAACAAAGGAATTTCCTTTAATAAAAATATCAGAGCCAATAGTTACAGAATTATTTGGGGTCTTTCCAAACTGCTCAGTATTGGCCTGACTTCTGTCCTAATGAAGTCAATAGCTGGCTCAAGGGCGAGAGAGGTGATAAGCTAGGTGCTACTACACAGTTTAGCACTGTATGCCCAGAGTGTTCAGAAGCGGTATTATTCCATTAGTAAATGCCAGCTTAATGGAACTGTACTGTTAGAAGCAGGCCAGCTAGACCTACCAGAAAGCAACTACAAACCCAGATCCTCCCCCTGGCTATTTCAAATGCCAGTGGTCGAGCTGCTGATGCTGAGGTGCAGCTGGAACATGAGGATACCAACTGAGGGTACATAACTTGTGAGCCCACAAAATTTCAAGCTATGAAACACTGATATGCTCCAACAATTCAGTTACTTCTCAACGGAGATTTAAAAAGAATCACCAGCCATGATTAAGAGAGCCATAAGTTCTCTGGTATTATCTGCAGCTACCTGATAATTTCTCTTCTGACCCACAGGTCAAGCCTGGTATCAAGTTTCTATTCAAATTGGCGCTCTCACCAGAATCCAAGCTACTATACAAGGTAAATGTTTGATGTTCTGGGTCTGACAGTAGGGTAAATGTTTTTATTAAGGTTTAGGATAAGACTCTCCACATAGGCCCAGAGATTAATCAAGTCTTCTATGTATCATTAGGTTTATCAGGTGCTCATCAGGTACTTTAACAGAATAAGCCTCCTGTACCTCAGGACTGCGTTCCTGTAAGAAGTGCTTGGAACAAAACAAACCACAACGACAGAAAACAAAACACATGCACGCACACAATCACACAAAGGATGGGGACTGTTAACAGCAGCAGCAAAGGCTACTGGTTCTCCTCCTTTCTCCCACCAGCAGAAAAGTCAGATAACAGATCTGATGTGTTCCAAACATGTTACAGCAGCAGAACAAATTTAATTCCAGCTATCATAGGAAACAAAACCAAAATAACGTTTAGGTGTAATGATATGTTCCTTATAGCAATTCACCTGATTTGTCATGTAGCTAGATTTGTTAGTCCATTTAAAGCAAACCAAAGCAGAATAAAACACTTCTATTACAACCTATATGACATAAAAGAAAGAGAACAAAGAAAAAGCCAGGTTATTACTCTTCATGAAATCCTGCAGCCTGCTTTCATTTTACATAACCATTTTAGTGGAATTATAGTTATACTTGAAGACACGCTTAGCCACATACACGTAAACTGATGAATCATTTTATCAGGTCAGGACCACTCAGTCACTGGGGGACTCCACAGTTACTGTCGTCATCATTTCATCCTTTGTCAGAAGCTGAAAATTAGTAAGATCTGAGGTACTTGTGGTAAGAAATGTGCATAGGTGACTAGCAGAGTTACTTGAAGCAATTACAAGGAATTCTGCCTTGTGCTTAGAAGGCAAAAAATCCAAGAGCTTTTCATGCAAGAAAGATTTGAAGTTCTTATTAATGGAATTTTAAGCCAAATTCAAATGGACCTCACTGGAAATGCTTGTTGAGAGCATGACGAAACTCAGAGCACAACACCCTCTACACCATCTGCACCATGTGCCTGGGGGCTTAGCAGGCAAGCAGGCAGCTTTCAGATATTAGAATGCATGAGACAGAATTCTTAAGAAAAAACAATGCTATGAAAATGTATACAAATATAAAGCTTTTCTCAATCACAGAAAGAATTGTTCTTTTGGAAGGTGACAACATTAAGCAAATTCATAGATTGCAGGCCAGGGCTCTCAGAGAAGCAATCCAGAATTTAAGTCACAGAAAAGCAAACATTTTAACATTTGTTTATTAAACATTTTGATTAGTATATGTATGTTTATAATTAGACATCTGGAATTACTAAATTCAAAGTCATATATATATAACAAGTCACATCCACTTCCTAAAGTTCTGTCAGTCTTCGATGTACAAACAATGCTTGTGCCATGCTTTTAGTGGCAGTGAATTTGGGCTTACCTGGATCTCTGGTGTGGTTTTAGTTTTTCATTGTCAAAGGATCGTTCATCAGGAGCACTCGTCCAACTGTATGTGCAGCAGAGCTGCTTCCTGAAGGGATTCTGGCCAGCCAAGGTGATGAACATAGTTGCTTTCAGGGCTTCTCCTCAGCCACCTGTCCAACAGGGTCTTTGTTAACACTAAAAGTAACGAAATGAAATGTTAGGTGATGCTGACACTAGGCTTCATAAACAGCCTCAAGAAGTGTGTTATGGTAGGCCAGCCTTCAACAGCTTAAGTAATGGTCACACTTGTGGACTAAACAAGTTATCCCTCCAGTTTAAGTACATCTATCCTGGAGGCAGTTTAGTAAAATACAAATATTGCTCTTCACTGTAGCTGCCATTTCTTTTCCTCAGAGGTGCATGTTAATTCTCAGCTGAATAGGTGGCTCCTTCCTCCCCAGGAAGGGATAAAGAAAATTCTCTTCCTTTATCAGTTCTAGGTTTATTAGTGGTTTATTACTACAAACTGTATCAGCTCTGGATAGCTAGTATAAATACAGTCTACTGAGCAAGCTTGCACATTTAAAGGCTAAGCTATACGCTTTTGGTAGAATTCAGTGGAGGATCGAGTTTGCAATCATTCTTTGTGTTATTTTCTATCGTTGATGAAATAAACATACATATATTTGGTAATAATCAGAATTCTTTAATTATTTCACATTAGTGTGTAGCCTAGAGGCTTACAAAGAAGTTACTGTGCTAAAGACTACAAGAACTTAAAAGGGCAAAACAACACCAGCAAAGCTTAATATTTAAAGCATCATCTTCCTTCAACTTTTTGTAAACAATTTCTGTTGGCAATCCTGGATGTTACGTGTTGTTTTTCCAGTCTTGCACTATATCCAGGAAAATTCTCCATGAATTCAATGGATATTTGACAATTAAAACACAAAATAAAACTTTAGGATTAAGTAATCGCTCTGTATAAATCCTAGTAAACTAAAGCAGTCTTGTTATTCTGTTCCAAGGAGATCTGGGTTAATGGCTGTTGCTATACTATATGGCAGCTTGGTGCTCTAGTTTAACCCTGCATTTACAGACATTTTTGCTAACCTAAAAGTGAACACCAATTACATACTAAGTCTAAAAGCAAGTTTTACTTATGGAATACCATAAATGGCTTTATCAAATTCTAGTCTCATTGCATTGATGGTACACAAAATGCAAACAGGCATGTAATTACATGCCTGTTCACTGTATTTCTATGTTTTCTTAGTCTGTGGAATGGTAATAATGGATACTAGTAAGAGTAAAGGCTGGCATAATGGGACCTTCTGCTTATAACACCTAATTGTATGTCATTAAAAAAACTTGAGTGGTGCAGCTGAACTCTCACAAGAGAGACTTAGTGGATTTTAATAACTAATGTCAATCTGTAATAATAGAAGGCATGACCCCAGTACTTGCAAATAGATGCAAATTATTTAACAGTAATCTTAAGGAAAAAATTAAATAATCAGAAAAAACATGGTAATGTTCTTCTAAGTCTATAGTAAGGTTTTTAAGTAATGTTTTCATTTATGTAAGTCTAGAATGTCTGTATTGGTGTTGTCTTGTCTCAGTCATTAACTCTTAAGACAGTTTACACAATCACTCTACACATAAAAGGATGACATTTGTGTTTTCCAGTACTTGCAGGAATTTGAAATTCTAAGGTCTCATTACCTTCGTATTTGACTCATGTGTTCCTGTGAACAGGGCAGGTGAGAAGAATACAGCTCATCAGTGGTGTTATAAGCTGGAATTTTGAATTTTGAGCTTGCCAAGGCCCTACATTAAAGACTGGATATAACTGGTTACTTCAGGTAGTGATTAATTTAGAATCAAAGCAGGGGAAAAAGATCATCTTAACTTAGATTAACTTCAAAGAAAAAATACCCCATCACTGTTGATGGAACGCATATTCTATCAAAACTGCAGTCACACTCTGCTTTATTGAGATTAACTTTACCTGCTGAACGTTGTTAAATTTATTCCAGTGGCCTATGACCACCATATATCAGCATCCGACCCCTATCTATATAAAACAATAAGCATAAGCTTAAGGCTGTCTTAAAGGCTGTCTGAGAGATGTATATTTACTGACATATAACCTGACTAAAGCCAAACATCATTACCCCCGTGACTGATTGGAGGGCAGCCGTAACTTAACAGTTTTATTTCCATTCTACAGCTGATCTCCTTGACCATGCTAGCTGAGCTGACATGGCATTTCAAGTCTTCTTACCAGCTCAGTGGTTCTATTATTTAAAACAAAACAAAACAAACAAAAAAACAAAACAAAACAAACAAAAAAAACACAAAACAACAGGAGTGGAGGGAGAAGAAAAGCCACCTCTTCATTTAGCCTCTCCATCTTGATCACTACTCATGGGCTATCAATAATTTCAACTTGGTTAAGCAGCTGGCTGAAGGTTAAATAAATCCTGACTGGTTGTTTGCATGATCATAGCTGAATACAGTAATTTTAATTGGAAGGATATTTCTTTTTGGCTATTCCCTGGGAGTACTTACAGAATCAAAATCAGGCTAGAAAAGAAGATATTTTAGTGGAGAAGATGATTCAGGTAATTCCTTACAGGTTTTCAAGATAAATCTGGATAAAGCCCAGAGTAACCTGGTCTGATCTCACAAGTGATCCTATTTTGATCAAAGGACTATACTACAGACCTCCAGAGGGTCATTCCTGCCTGAGTTATCCTGTGATCATCTGACTCAATGATTGTTCAGACAGAAATCATAAGCCTGTTAAGTTTTCCTATTGCAGTCCACATTATTTGCACCTGTTAGGCTGATGACAGAATCTGGCTTCTTAGGCAACAAATTCCAGGACTAGAATTTATCCACTGGCAGGTTTCATTCCACCTTAAGACAGATTAAAGTGGATTTGTAATCTCTTGTTTATCCCCCCAAATTAAAAGATTTTGAAAGCATTTGAAAGTGGATTTAGGAGAAGCCCATTATACGAACAGGAGCAGATCTCATCCAGAACGTCACATAAATATCATGCTATCAAACAAGAAATGTAAATTATCATACGTACTCTATAATTGAAAAGTGTATTACACATTAGTGAAGTCACCCATTTATCTCATCATAATCAGTTCCAATAAAATCTCATTTAGGAAAGTTGAGAGTAGTTCAGGGTGGATGGTTATGAGGATATCAGTCATGTGAGTGTGCACTGAAACAGTTTTGAAAGCTAGTTCTCATGTGCAGAAATCCAATTATTGCACACCACATATGAAAAGGTGTAAAATATAAACTAACACTGTGGCATTCAGAACTAGGGAAAAAGTAAAGCAAATACACTGAATAACAATTGGAAATGTTTTTAGAAAATTTATGCTCAAATGAGATTTGGAAGAAGTCATTGCAAGAAAGGCAGGGTGTTTAATGCTAGTAAGAGATGTTCAAAAGAGGAAAAATCCTCTGATAAATCACGTGCTGATGGAGTAGAACTTGGATCCAAACCTCTCATACTTGATTTTATAAATTCAAACTTTCAGTAGAATAAATTCTGCAAGACCAAGCGTATGCAAGTCTGTCACAGAAAGGAAGTACAACCGTTTTCTATCACTGCTGCCCTTCTACTGTAGCATTTTAGATAAAATAGCCACCAGACATGAACCATAAGGGTTTTTGATTGAACTTGTTGACATAAAGACACGAAACATCGTGTTTTTGCCCTCCATACAGTACATCCTTCCACCTGAACTGCAGGAATATTTGCTATCCTGGTTTCAACAAAAATGCCACTGACTTAATCCAACAGTGAGATAATATGGACAGAATGTATATCATGACTATAGCTGAAGAAGCATTTCATCAGGAATAGTTAGTATGGTACCATTAGCCTCTTCTGAAATTAGCATTAATGATTTTTCTTTTCTGTTCCTCTACTTGTGCACAGCTGCTCACCTAATCATTTGAACAAACTTACCTTAACCGATATATTATTTGTTATACATATCACTCTTCAGACAGTTATAATGTAAGCTGTACTGATGTTCCCTCTTCCCTTCGCGTTCCAAAATTTAAACTTTCTGTATGGCTACTACCCATTCCATTGTGAATACTCATGTACACGCATAATGATGTTAATATTTACATGCAGATCTGTTTAACTAAATTTTGAATCCAGCAATATCATGGAGAATAACAACACAACTGGCAGTTTAGAACGGGGTACAAGAAATAAGGAAACATAAACTTGATAAAAAAATCCAGATATGCACACATCATCTTTATTTTTATTTTTATTTTATTTTTTTTGTATTTGCTATAAACCTCCCTCAAATGCTGCTTTTCAACCTTATTTCTTATATTGTGGTGTACTTCTTTCTTCACAAAATCCAGTGAAGTCTGAATAAAGGGGTTTCTTACAAAACTCAAGGGAAAAAGTTAACTGTTTTGACTATTCTGTTCTTGAAGGTGTAGCTAGCCCTGATTTCTTCTGCTTTGCCTGGCTACAGGTACAGCCATATAATACATACAATTTACCCAATTTTAATGACATATGAGTTGAACAGGGCACTCTGAGACCTTAAGATTCAGCTTGACAAAGGGTATGAAAAACCTCACTTAAATGTGTGAATATTGCTCACTGTGAGAACTCGCTAGAGAACGTATATTTGCAAATCACCAGTGTATGAGTTTTTATTTTTTCTTAAATGAAACAATTTATTATATAGTAGAAAAACTTGCTGTGAAGTTACATAGAAAGCTAAAAGCTGCTTAATGTTCTCATTCCCTAGTTCAATAGCATCTACCTTAAACCAGCAGTGAAAATTTTGAAATATGCTGGACTTTTGCCAGCTTTTTAAACGAGTGTATGTGATTTAGTTCATATTTTCACACCTCCTTATTAAATACCTCCCAGTTCCATCTTGCCTAATATTTGATCCAGCAAGTTTAATGACCATTCCTTCATTAAACATTACAAGATTTTTAAGACCTTGGCAGTGCTGCATTTCATTCAATAACCTAGTGCTGCTACAAAGTCAACACCGAGTGCCAAGTTAATCCCTCGTGTCCACTAATTATGTCCAGTGCTGCATCTTCTTGGGTGAGCCTGAATCACTGGGGAAGTGCAGGATTTCCAGGCCAATGGATTCAGCACTCCAGCTATATCTCATGCCTTGACACTAGATGTCAGCGAAGGGTAATTGTTGTCTCAATTTAGAGGCCAGCCCAGGTAGCTACTAGCAACCTCTGTTAATGTTTTATAGCAAAGGTGAAGTATAGCTTAATACAAGCATCTGACATATATTACAATAAAAAAGAATATAGTTGTCTAGTGTTTTTAAAGTCAGTCGTAAAAGATGAATAATGATGCAGTTTAAAGCTAAAAGACAGCTGCCAAGCTGAATGGCCATGATGGATGTCTAAACACCCAGTGTGGAGAAAACCTGTTCCCTAGAGACCACCATCCAAAAAATTAATTACTGCGATTCAGCATCTTTAAATGTGCCACTTAATATACTGCCACCATAATTAAATTTCCAGCCCTGTGACCTTGAGACCATTTCCTGAGATAATAAATGAGATCAAGGTTTAATCGATGCAGATGCAAGTAGAAGCTGTCCGAGGAAGCACAAAACCATCACGATATAGTCAAGGTCAGGAAAGAAAAACCAAGTGAAGCTGCGAATCAACACTAATTGCTTTCTTATGATAAAAGATGTTTATTTTAATTTGCTTTATTTGCAAACAATCGTGGTACCATTGTGGTACTCTCTGACAGCAGCTTTTAAAATTCTAGCCACAGATGAAGTCAGCAGAGGGCATATTTGTTTCCTTGTAGATAGCACTTTTTGTAGCTAATGAAGCCATATTCAGTAACACAGTGAGATCTGATAGCCAAGCTCATCACGCATCAAACAATATAAAGAGAAGAAACAACCGTCTGCTTCAGGTACACTCCTTCCTTTCCAACACACACATACAAACAAAAAAAATGTAGGAGAGATTTCGGTAGAGAGATGGAGATATGAAGGCTATTTTATGTCCTTTTAAGTATGAGTAACACAAAGGATATAGTCTGAGTTCTCGTGTTGGACTTGACTGACTGCTAAATCAGACACTAAATGTGAACACAAAGCTACAAAGCAAGCAAGTTCACAGCTAAAGAAAGGAGCCGTGAAAGACCTTAGAAAGACCATATGCTGGCCAGTATTCCTCATGGCATCATTTAACCTCTTCCAAGAGTGTTTTTGAAGTTCCAGTCATTTAAAGAACCAGCCTGAAATAAAGATGGGATGTCTAGAGAAGTCGCATTTTTGTTTTGTAGCAGTGTTATGCTGCAGTGATTACATGGTTAAGTTACGTAAAAGTCAGAGCATGAATTTTCTCTCTTTATGGTGCAGTGGCTATTATTCAACCCAGTAAAGATGCCCGTTTGCTATCACACTCTCCCAATGTTGTATTTTAAGCATTGCTTGTACTTAAAACCTCTGGCAATTCAGCAAGGTGCACCCACATACATTACCCACCACTTCTCCAATATTAAGCAGTGCTAAACTTGGAGCAAGTTGAATCATATCACTGCTGCATTTAAATAGAGGATCCCTGAATAAAAATTAATTTGCATGTTTCTTTAAAGAAGAAAAGCTGTATTTATAATATCAAACTTTTGACTGAACTGGTAATGTGACTGTTTTGATTGAACAGCTAATGTGCCCTAGTAATTTTATTTTTTATTATTGTATAGACAACAATTCCTGTCTGACAACCTAAGCTGTATATATTTAATGCACAGGACTTGCTTTAATTCTTCCTTTCTTTCTCCTCTCCCCCGCCCCTTTTTTTTCTTTAAAAAAATAAAAATAAAAATAAAAAAAGGAAAAAGGAATACAGAAAGATAAGATGCGGGAGTCAGCAAGCCTAACAGGTAAAACTGTGAATTTAAGGACCACAATATGAGTCTAACACAAAATACATGTTGGGAGGACTGTTTCTGCAGTTCTGTACTATGTCAAGGGAAGACCGCAGTTCTTTCCAAGTCCAGTCATAAATCTGGCCTATACTTGAACATCTCAATTTTCATTTAAAAAGAAACACATTTCTGCAGTGAAAGCCTTCCTATTGTGCAGTGCCAGCATTTTGAATTTTCAGTCACATCAGTACTCTGACCTGATAAAAGGAAACCACTTTATGAGAGAAGGGATAAATTTCATTGTAAGATGCATCAGCTCTCACCTATATCACTGCTGATCCTCCCAATAAGTACTTCAACTTTTGTGCTTATGCCAAAAATGAGTCATTTCCCAAATCACACCTGAACAGCCAAGTTCCATACTTGGAAAAAGTAGTGACAACTACTACAAGGTAGTATACGTGGCCAACATTAAAACCTCTCATAACTTGAAAATGCTGGAAGACAAGTGAAATAAACCATATTTAATATTTAACATTAATAACTAATACAAGGAAAAACTCCCGATGACTTCATTTCCATGAATTTTCATCAGCATATCTCAAAATTTCAGTCTATCACACAATGACACCATTGATCGTCTTGCTTAGCTACAACAGTATCAGTCAGAAAACAACAGAATCAACATGTTCTGCTGTCTTGGAATGAGTGGTTCCATGACAAAGCATCCAATCTTTTAACAGCAAAATATATAAATATAGCACCTAGAAGAGGACCTGTTATTTTAAGAGAAGTAAGCATTACTGGAGCTCTCATGCAATTAATGAGTTGAAATGAAAGTGTCTCTACAGCTAAGTCAAGTCATAATTGTATGCTGTTAGAGAAGTTAGAACTAGGTAATAGTAGGGGGAACATGTTTAAAAAAAGTAAGATTTTCTGACTTTTTGAGACCAACCTTGTGCAGAGGTAGGCTTCCTCTCATTTCAAGCCATATTGCAAAAAACTGTGGAAGAAATTTGTGTTCTGACACCTAAAGCCTCAGAGCTGTAACAAGCATAGAAGCAATCAGTAGGAAGACAGAGACATGAAAGTATGAAAAATTGTAGACAATAGATCTTTAAATAATAGTACTTGGACATAATTTGTATTAAACAACAGTCTCTATCATTCCAGTCAACATCAAATAGATTAAATTATGAAGCACTGTAAATTCCAAGGTTAAAATGTAACTGTGAGACTTCTAGAAACAACAACCAAAGCAAATCAATGGGGTTAAGGTGATACACAAAACCCCAGAGATGACCAAGATTGCAGAGCACTCGAAAGTCACTCCAAACCAACAAGATTAAAGTTAAAAAGGAACAAAACAGAACATGCCACTAAGTGCCAGGGATTTAAGATTTCAAGGACATATTAGAAAAACAAACAAACAACAACACAAACAAACAAAACAAACAACAAAAAACAACACACATTAAAACAAACAACACGGGCTGCTCTGATGCAATGTTAACCTCACTGAAAGTTTCCAAAGATAACTGGATGATCATGGCATGTTTTCAGAGCATATGAGTCACGGGACTGTGCCATATAGATACTTAACATTCATATTAATCCTGGGCATGTGAATACACACTTTTGAAACCTGAAGAAGAGACATTAGGTATGATTAAGACAATTATTTCCTGGTCCAAAATGATCAAATTTCCCTTGAGAAAAAAAATGTTACTGAAACAGCCATCATGTCTGCAAAATAATGTAACAAAATTACCCTGAGGACTTAGTCCAGCTGTAGCTCTGAAATATCTGGGTGGAGGCACAGAATATACTGTTTCAGAACAAAATTTTCTGGGGACATTGAGATAAGCAGTAGAGTCTGACTTGATTTCAACTGAACCAATAGCATACTGAAAATTAAGAACAACATCTGTTGAAACTTGTAGTTGATCTGCCTTCAGCCTAATGCAATTAACGCTGGAATAAAATAATAAAATAAAACAAACACTGAAGTTACAACTTCCGAAAAAAATTACATGGACTTTTGGCTATATGCTTCTGTTTATAGGTAAGCTAGGAAATCCACTCTACCTTACTTGAAATGTTTGCCCTTGTCATTCTGCACTTACCAATAAGACATTTAGAGAATGAAAGTAAGGGGAAACTAATTTCTTTACTTTTATCTGACAGGCTAGTGTTTGTAAATAGCACACTGATCTAACACCATTCCCAGTAAAAAGACATTGCATGACAGATGTTATTGCATGACAAATGCCACAGAGGGCCACTACTGGCAGTTTCCAACTTTTCTTATTGAAAGATCCATTCAGATGCATCAAGGCAACCTGAAGGCTACTGCTGGTAAGAACAATGGGCAGTTTCAAAGGAGAACAGGCAACACTTCAATTACAAATTTTTATTTTACATTTTTAGCCTAATTTGGTCTCTTTGCGATAAACAAGATGTTTTACATATGCCTAGTAGGAATAATTGATAGTTCATGCTTCTGTGTGTTATACTTGTTAAAATATTTGCATTTAAAAGCAAAGTTGGACTTCTAGCTCTAGGCTATGTATATGTTTTTCCTAAGGAGTCTCAACTAGGAGAAGCATTTTGAATTATAATTGTCTTCCAAATCTTAAATTAAGAGAGACAGAACAGTGTTAACCCTTCACTTAAATCACTTTTGTGAAAACAAATTGTGATTTAGGAAAGTTGAGTAGCAGGCTACACTAGCAGATAGGTTCTAGTCACTTGACTCCTCCTATATTCAATCAGTAAGATTAGACAGATGAATAAAGATTACTTATGCCATCAAAGGTTGGAAGATCAGGCCTTAGGTAATTACGGTATTAGAACACAACATGTACTTTATGGGGAGATCAATTTTATAGTTAAAAGCTTTATAGCATGATTCAGAAAAGCAAATTACTTGAAACTTTGCAGAAAATAGTAGTAGATCATGAAAGAAGAGGTCCTGCATACAGAAATCTTGTTCAACTCCTCACACAAGCATTTCTTACCTTAAAAAGATGCAAAGATGCATTGTGTAGGTTGCTTTCTGTGTTGGGATTATACAATTTTTACAACATGTGCACTACAGAGATACACAGCTATTTTTTGTTTGGTTGGTGTTTTTTTTTTTTAGCTGTAAGACTAACATTTGAAAGCTAAGATTTTCAGAAGTTACTTGTTGGTCTTTTTTGTGATGTTCACGTTGAAACGTCAAGAGCCTGAAGAGAGAAAAGCAATCAGTTTTCCAAAACTTGCAGACTCTTCTAAAATACTTGGAGCTTAGCAGCATAAAACTGCACAGTAAAATTATTAGTTGCTTTTCAACACATAGCTGATCTTTTTTCATCTGAACATCTTGATAGCAATGAACAAATACACAAAATACCACAGTAAACCCACGGCTTAATTCATAATGTACATGGCTTTTAAAATCTGAGTGTTACCATAGGTATGCTCATTTTATATAAGTCTCATCTTATTGTAATAACCTTCATTTTCAACATGGGTGCATGTAGCCAGGAGATGACTCACTTTGTGTACAACTCAGAACTGTTGAGAAAGCTCTATGTGCTGACCGTGTCTTACCATGCCCAGTTCCGAGGCAGCCGGCTCCGCTCCTCACAGCTGCGCTCCAGCACAGCAGTATTCCCTAACCCTGACAGAAATCTGCAGCAGCAGAGCTCTCTGTTCCTTCCCACACTTGAATGTTCTTGCAGCAGATTTCATGCCAAATCCCTCTCTTGGTTATTGCCTCCTGCTATAGTAAGAAATAAAAGGGGAAAGGCAGGGAAACTCTGAGCTTTTGCTTTCTTCCTGAGGAAACCACCTTCAGAGACAGGGCAGAGGCAAGCAGTTGGCACATCTCTTACAGGTCTGAAATACTGGATGCCTCAGGTTGCGAACTGACTATATTGAGCTCCACTGTCATCTATCTGCATGTGAGTTTTTAGGTCTATCTAGGCAGAGCCTACAGACAGTCTCGGTGTCAGAGAAGGTACAGGTGAAGCCTAGGAAAGACACCGACTTTGTGCACACACTCTGATGTCATTATGTCCTGTCATTTATTCTGCAAATGCAGAGGGGTATGCCTTCCTAGTTCATGCTTTGGTTTTCACCAGAACATTACTGTTATTAAATCTTGTTAGATGGCAAATGAAGCCTTTGGTATTAAAAATAACATAAGGGAAGTGCAGAGCCCTGTACAGTTAAGTAAATATACCACCCAGAGAAAGAAAAAGGAACGAAGTAAAGGCTCGACAGTAGCAAGGTGTCAATTCCCTACTTCTGCAGCCACAAAAAGATGTTATTATGTAAGATTATTTTGAGGCATACCAGGGAAAAAAAGGAGTAGATGAAATAGTTTGGAATGTTATTCTATAGTCAAGCAAAAGCATAGCAATTTGTATATCTGAGGGATATATAGCTGAGGGACTTGCCAGCAGCATCCCAATAAAAAAAAAGAAAAAAAAAAAAAAAAAAAAAAAAAAAAAAAAAAAAAAAAAAAAAAGCTTTAGCTAGCTTTGAAATCCTTACCTGTCCTTGACAAATATGGACACCAACATGTTTTGCTGGAATTACAGACTTTTTATTAATAGTTTCCTGCTCCACATACTGCACTGAAGATGAGAGAACTCAGTGCTTACTGTGAAACAGTAGGGAGGCTTATTAAATCAATACACATCTGTTAGGTAATGGGCTCTAAGTCAAGAATGTTATTTTGAAAACCTCTCAGCAAATCATTGCTTGTTTGGCAGTGTTTTCCTTAAGCTATTCCCTCGTTGAAGGATCCCCTCCAGAGCTGACCATCTATTTTGTAGTGTTCAGTTCCTAACAAGTGTATCCAAACATCTCTGCCAAATGGAAGGGATTCTCCAAAAATCTCAGACAATATTCTCGAGTATGCCAGCAAGTGACAGCAAGACGCTGTAAAGTTTAAACCTCTTCATCCCTTAACAGGAGGTTAAGACGTTAGGAACACTAAATAAACTAACAGGAGCCAATAAAAACCCTATACTAGTTGCAATGTGCCAGTAACAAAATCATGACATCTTGAAATATCTGTAAGTATACACATACATATAAAATATATTTTAAACATACATTTTAATGTATTAAATATATTCTAAACATATTGTATGGCACGTTGGCACATATATAAAAGTGCTGGGATGTGTAGCTCTCCCTTGTGTGACATAGCATGATCTCAAGTCTCAGGCAGCAGATGTGCCACTGCTCTGTGTTCTACCCCTCTCTTACAAAGCGACTTCTTACAAAGTCACTTCCCAGCCTGCATCCACTCTTACCTTTTGGCTGTCTTGCTTATTATTTGCTGTAAACTGCATGGGGCAGAAGTTGCCCCTCGCAGTATCTGTGAAATGTTCAGCAGTTTCATTCACAGCCTCTGGGCACTTCTGTAATAAACATGAATAATATTTACCCAGTTAGATCTGCAGTATTTTACCTTTATCTCCTTCACGTAAATGCACAGCTTAATTCTTATCTAGTGCATATGCATGTACTCAGAATGTAACAACAAAGAAAGTTTAATAAGAACATAGATTTAATAGGTGTAAGTGTAATGAGTAGGAACTCGTGCAGTTTAAGTAAAATGCTATGATAAATGGTACAGAATACAGAAAGATCAGCTTATGTTTATGACACTTCACTCACCCGTGTTATTTCCATGATACGCATAAATTTGGCTACTTTAATATTTGAACTGAGGTTTTATACACATGCAAATATTTCTTCAGCAGTGGAAAACATAAAAGAGAAATGTACATATAATGCTTTCATCTACTGACTCATCACAATATTTCCTCATACAGTGGTTTTAGGGATAGCACTGGGCATGTGCAGAAAAATAAAAAGATGGCTGATGTTTGCACACTAAACGGTGCGAATAACATGATATCAATATTAATCTATCCCTTATAAAATCTTAAGACCTTTTTATTTAATAAGATGCTTCACAACAATATAATCTGTACTTTTCCAAATTAGCCACAAACCATCTGGTTTCTCTCCAATTACTTGATTTTTTTTTTTCTAATCTCTAAATGTTACTGACCTAAAAAAGATTTGATCAAAGGCTGTTGGAATCCTAACCCCTCCAGCAACTATTAAATTGGTCCACTCTGTCCTGCACTGACAAATCATTATACTCCAGAGCCTTACAATCCATGGTGGTATCTCAATTAGAGATAGAGATGAAGCAACGTTTTTCCAAATTTATCTATCCATCTAAATATGATTTTATTCTTGAATAAAACAGAAAATCCATTTACGGTGATTTCTAGTCCATCACTGCTAAGTTCACTGGAAACAGAATACTGTTACTGCAGTAAGTTAATGAAGTGGTTCCATATCAACAGTTTAGAGTTAAGTAAATTGTCCTCAGTTAAATGATGTTGAACATAGGATACTCTTCCTTCTTTCTTACATTTTCTTCCATTTTGCATCAAAGCTGGATTTGTGCATAGCTTTTAAATTGGTGTTTGTCTTGACAAGTCTTCTGCTTAGTCAATGAAGACTGCCTCACAGAGACAACACGTACTGAGACTCAGGGTTTCCAGAAAAGAAAAGTGAACTGACTAAATAATAGACCTGCTGAATTTTATTTCTTCAGTTTTATGAACTGATAATTCTAGTACAGAGTCCATCTTCAGTGCTAAAGCAATTCACAGACATAACAAAGGAACCACACAATTCATTACCTTTGTCACTGAAATAAATATATTGTGAACCTACATCAGTTCAAGAGAAGGTTTCAAAAGTAAGCTTGGAAGTGAAGTAAGATTTTTTTTTTATTTTTTTTTTTCTTTTAATAGCCAGTTATTCAATATGTGACTGAGCCAAACTTTTAAAAGTTGAACAAGAATGACCCAAACAATAGTAACTATTTTCCTCTTGGTGTAACTTTTAAGCTCTAAAACTCAATATGCTTAAAGTAGGCACAGCTGTCAGTACGAGTTGCACCGAAGGAACGGAGCAATATTCATGCTACTTCTGAAATGCCACTTTTCCAATTTTCCCAAATTTATAAATCCAGTCTATTAGACAGCAGTCACTAAATGGCTTCTGTTAAGAAAAATAAGCAAGTCCTTATCTTCTCAGAACCTGAACTGAATGTTCAAGTTTTACAGTTGGGGGAAGGCTATCTCTTGCAGTGGGACCCACGCTATTTAACCAAGTCATCTCTGCAGAGTTATAATGGTCACTTCTAAACGACGGCAGATTTTCTGGTATGTTTTGTCACTGGTACAATAACTTCTTTCCTTGTGGCACAGTCTGTAGGATGCTAAATACAGACATTTTTCAGTACTAAGTCATTTGGCATCTACTAGTAAAAAACGTCAAGAAATTATTTGGTGGTCTTTTTGACCTTTTCTTAGAGCATGAGAAATTAAAGTGTAAGAACTTATCCTTTAGGAAGCAAACAGATTCTAATTTGTCTCTCCATTTGGGATACTGTGAGCCAACCAATGGAAAGCTATCTTGCAACGACAGCTCTTTCACATTGCTTAGGAATTATCATTCCCCATTTCAGCAGTCTGAAATAATCACAATTTAAAACACAAAGAAACTCACTAAAAAGATTCCATAAACATTTAGATTCCAGCTCTGTTCCTCTGTTTTAAAGATTTGAAACTACCCATTCTCCCAGGGTACACAGAACACGTTGAGGTGCTTAGTATGTTTTAGCAGACTCTTGAATTCTATTTCAGTGAATCATGAAATAATGCTGAAGATGTCTTAAGGTTTTACATCTTCTTCAGATCAATGCTTGATAAAGTCTTCAATTCACCTAGTTCTTATCTTACAGATACCTCCCAGAAAACATCTCCACTGCAAATTAAATTTGAAACAGTTGATAGTCTGTCATTCCACAGTGACAATTTACTATATACATTGTACCAGCATCTTCAATTTGGTTATCGGTTTTTGGTTTCAAAGACCTTAGTGGATGCAACATACACCAACTTTACTAGCTGACAAAGTGCTATCCTAATTACTAACTAATCTCATCTAATTATTAACTAACAAGCTGCCTATCCAGGAAGGGTATTTAACTGTAGTTTCAGTTATTTCCACTGTACTACTTTTGGAAAACAACACATGTTAACAGAAAACTTTTTAACTTTAACTTTTTTTTTTTTTTAAAAAACTTTTTTTTTAATCTTCAGATTAGATTCAAATATCAGCATTTAGCTCTTTGCCTAGATAAGCCATCTAGTGGATGGCATCCCAGCTCATGATTACTCCTGTGTACCACATGCGGACCACTGTATCAGCTTGTCACACCTAAAAAGAAACCAATCCAATTTACTTGCTGGGGTTGGCAAGCAAGTAGAATTTTAAACTAAAACAAAGAAGTACTTTAGGTGCTAGAGAAACATTAATTAATTAATCTCACTGTTTCGAAGTAAATCTCACTGTTTCGAAGTAAAGTACAAACCATTTACATACAACAGTTTTTAGCCCTGTAACTTCAGTGGTACCTCCCTCTTTACAACTGTCCTAAGATGAAGATGCTGTCCGTGATCTTTACTTCTCTTTAGAAGGAAAACTCTATTTTTAATACTGGGATTTTTATCTAGGTAAGCTTTTCTGAAACTCCTTTGTGTTCTATATTAGCATATCAAATTTCACACCAAATTTTATGTTATTTTCGCAACAGGTATGTACAGTGAAATGTTACACTGAATTCCAGTGCTACATTACAGGAAGTCTTACAAGACAGATGTTCTTTGGGTATCTTTTTCTCATTGTAAGACCATTAAGCTATTATTCTGGGAGTTTAGAACTAGTTCTTCCAATACTAATAAGATATTTTGCTGCTATTGATACGTGAGCAGCAAATATTTACATTGTAGACATGAAGTTTTATCAAGAACACACTTCTCTGTCAAGACAACTCTCATCAGCTTCAAAGTCCTTTAGAACAAACTTTGATTCTGACCACAAAACTCATTTGAATTACATCACTGTCTAAGAGGAACAGCACGATACCAATTGTGAAATATATATTCCTACAGTATCGGTCTTCTTTATATTTAGTGTCTTAATATGATCCATGACTTAAGTCACCTTTTGTACTGCTTTCTGTTTGATTATAATTTTACCTATTAATCATGTTAATCCAATAGAACCTGCCTTAATCAAATGCAAGTCAATTACCCAGTTCGTCAAATTATATTTTTAATGAAAGACATTTTTTTAAGATTGAATACCAATTAGGGATATATTCACAGCTTTAGAGCATGGGAACACTTGCCTCTCCACTCAGAAGGGAGTTTTCATATCAACATTCAGGCTGAGTAGTTTGAAGAGCACTTCTGAACAGAGCTAAACACACAATGGACAGTTGTTGCCTATGCTCAGAGACAGTTTCACCAAAAAATTAAAAGAAAATAAAAAATAAAGTAAATCTGCATGCCTGTTATCTAACCACAGAGAGGAATTAGGCTAGGTAGACTTTAAAGGACAGGTCATGACTTAGCACAAAGGTATTAAAATGAAGAGGAAGATTACACTGGCCAGTGGTTGTAAGCCTGGAATGAATCAAATGTACCAGCCCCAAAGATAACTGGATATTCAGAGCCCTGACCCACAGGAGCTTACTTGGAGAGGTTTCTCTGACCCTCACAGCAAATTTTCTATTCAGTTCATTCCCCTGCAGCTAAAACTCAGAAGAACAGCATCAGCATTTGTGAGTCCATTTCTTAGACCTCATTTGACCAACTTCCATTAAATCCTAAAAGGAAATACAAGCTACAGAAGATTAAAAAAAAAAAAAAAAA